>CM032759.1:4256488-4703988 GCA_019155195.1 Avicennia marina
TGAGCAAAGAATTCCTGCAAAAAGGGCTGGATGGCTGCTGGCAGTTCTTGGGTGAGGAATAGGGTTCTCTCCCTCTAAAACTTGTATTTATACAGGGTTTTATTAAGAGTTTGGGTGATACTCAATTTTCCCATATTTTAAGGCCCTCAGAATAATATACATAATTTTTTAATTTCCTCATCAATTCCACATGAATTTTCGTGGGCCTCGACTTGATATTCTGGGGTATTCTCCCAATATGATACCTTATTATATCATTCCCACATTGTTAGGCAACAATTGGTTGCCAATTCCAACTATATTTCCTTCTCTACTCACTTCCCTTGTTTCTCAAAAATTGTGCACGAAAAATTGAAAATAAAATAACGATGCATAATTCATCAAAATATCAGCTATAATTTAATTAAATAATCCCAAAAATTCAATAAGATTTGACTAGCTTAATCGTGTGCAGATCGCCCTCCGTATACACTAAATATTACCTCATTATTTTACAAAAATTTCTTGTAATTACCAGCATAAAAATTGACCTTAATCTCCTTAATTTGGGTCCCCCCCCCCCCCTGTTTGCATGGCAATTATGTTCCATTATTGCTTAAATGATTTTTGGCACAGGGGTATTGTCATGTCTGGGTCTCCCTTAACCACCATCTATCTCCCACTTGTATTGTAACGAAAATTACTCACAGCAAGAATTTATTACTTAATCCTCACCATGACTTGGTAATAACCTCCTTTATAAATATTACTTCTAGCAAGCACCAATCCCCTAACAATCTTGCGGTATTATCAACTTCTGTAAAAGGTGTCTTACAAATTAAAATTATTAAAGAGTATATTATGATTAATTAAGGCATGTATCTGATGACTGATAATCACGAAAAACAATTATTTAAATTACCAGGGTCTGTTTTGGTTGGTTAACGTTGGATAAGTAAAAGGTTTCCAAAGGTAATGGAACAATTGGGAACTGGCATACTAAAAAAAAAAGTGATGCTTGGCAGTAAGAAGTTTGATGGACAACACACACAATTTGAATAAACTTTTAATTATTTGCATGTGATCTATTTTTGTTGTTTCCCTTTATATGATTAAGTAATATGAAAAAAACTGATTTGATGACAAGGAGGTGGTCTAGAGTGTTCGTAGGTTACCAAACAACATCAACTGATGAATAATAAGTGGTGACTCCATAACGATATTAGGTATAGCTAATTTGTATTGCGACGCTTTTTCGACCCTTAGCAACTGGTCCTTGGTCTTTTACATAAATTGCTCTTAGATATTTGTGAAGTGCCGCTGACCTGGTAACACGAGCACTTCTTTCTCGGTTTATCCTTTGCTCATCACTTTTGAGTAGTGTGACACTAATAAAGCGATTTCGTCTGCAAGAATTACGGTCGTCCTCGCCCTCAAGAGATGTGCGTTTGATAGAAGGAATTAATTTAATTCTTGCGCATTACCCACTACTTTTCTTCCTTCTGGTTCTGGAGCTGATGAAGCTCCTCGCCTGGCCTGGAGGAAAAGCATACACAGTAAGTGAGTTTGGGCTTGGCGTCAGTGGTACGTAAACCGCGCACTTCTTCTAACACTAGTGAGAAGTTTTTTTCGTTTCAGTAGGAATTTGATTGTGAATGACAGGAAGCTTAAAAATTAATTTAATTATTTATATATATACGCAAAAGAATAATTTTTTTTCAATATTTACATTTGCTAAATATAATATTTTTAATGCTGTCAGCATGTTAATTAGACTATTTGAGTTAGGTTGGAATATTCTTGCCAATGTGGGGGCGTGGCCAATACCAGGCCGAACAATTGTGACGTATATTATATTGCTATCCTTTGTGTGTGTGGAACTCTGTCCACGGTTTTTACGGATTCTGTGGGAATTTGCAACGGGGGGACGCAGCTGAGGGGCCTACGAACACTCCTTTCTACATGTGCCCCTAGCGACAGAATTAATTCGTATCCATAAATTGCACCTTCCTGGGCCTATAATTTTTAGGAATTTTCATGTTTCAGTAAAAGCCATTATATTAATATAAATGTGAAATGATTATGTGTAAAAATCGTTAATAAAATTGAACAAGTGATGCTTCTTTTAGGCTTTATATTTTAGTGTATGAATATGAATTTTATATGTATAGAGAGCATTCATTATTTTTACTTTGGTTATATAGAATTAAAAGAGCTAGAAAGTCCAACTCAATAAAAGTTCAAGTCAAGTGCAAAGTATTTAGAAATTGACTGGAACAAAACTCAATTCAAATATATGTAGAGTCAAATTTAAACTCAATTTTAACTTTTTGAAAACTCAAGAGTTGGCTCCTGATTTTTTGTTATTTTTCTAAATGTTTTCATAGTTTTTATATATAAAATATTTTTTAAAAAATATATTGTATTATCATGAAATTAAAATGTAATAAATAATCTTTAACATATTAAAATTATATCTAGCGAATATTTTTATTCTCAAGTGAAGAGTCAATTAGTAAAAGTCTAATTTTCTTTTCTTTCTTAGGAAAAATTTCATAAATTTGATATTCAATTTTTCATCACGCTTTCCTCTAATGCAACCTCATGTCATAATCTAACCAAAACACATTTCTTCAGATTGATTTCCTTTTATGCATTGATTACCATATATCTTAGTTTACCCATTCTCCAAGACTTAATCAGAAAGAATTTTGATGATCGAAAAATTAAACCTTGCCCTTGTCATTATTTTTGCTACAAACTCAATATAGTTATAACTGAAAAAGAAAAAATATGTTTCGGTGCTAATTATGGAAAAAATTAAGGTGGAAAGAAAAATTGGTTATAGCAAAGGTATAATTAAAGTTATTCAATTTTAATTACTTAATAAAGTTATAGCCGAAGGAATAATCAAAAGAATAGTTTTATGGCCCAAACACAGTTTTGTTGGGATGAAAATGGGTGTGAAAACTTATGAATACTTCAAAACTAAAAGAAAGAAAGAGATTAAAATTATTTGATTGGATAATATATTTGAAAGTATAGATTTTAATAAGAGAAATTTTGTATATAATAAGAATTAAAATATATTTCCTGAAAATAAAATTAAGAGAACAATGTGATATCCTAAACAATCGTAACTAAAATAATATGTAACGTGTCTGGGCAGTTATATTTAGTTAGTCATCTAGCATCTTCCGATTGATGGATAATAATTAATTAATTAATTGTCTGCAAATTAAGTCTTGAGTCAGTAACCAAACTTCTCATACCCAATTCTTCTCTTTTTTTTCTGAATTAATTAATTGCAACATCTATTCTTTTGATTTTTTTCTTAATTTTACTTTTATTTTCTTAATAAAATTGCATATTATCAAAGTGCTCGAGGTATGAATGGTACGTAATAATTTAAAAAAAGGGAAGAATAATTTAAAATAATAATAATGAAGAGAAAAAAAAGGAAAAAACTAAAGATATATTAATTCGTTTATATTTAAAATCAATAGTGGTTATTAAATAGTGTAGTTAGATTTATTAAGAGGGATATTTTAGAAAATTTATTAAAATGACCAAAGTTGTTTATTATTAGACGTGGAGCCATAATACATAACTTGTAAAATGTGCACACTTTATGTGTATGCATGCTAATAAGAAATATATATTATTATTAATTATAATAAAATATAAAATTGTTATATTTTTATTTGTTCGATAATAGAATGAAGCTACATAATTATATATGTTTTAAAAAGATGTGAAAAGACTAGAGATAATAAAAAGGTTGAGGAAAGAGGAAGTAAAAGTAATCAAAAAAATATAGAAAAAATCAATACCGTATATTAAGAGCGAGGATCGAATAGGAACTAACTTCAGTTGTCAACTGTCAATTTACTAAAACTTGCTTCTTTATTTATGCTCATTATATTGCATTTTTTAAATATTGTTTCTTCTTATATATTATCTCCCTTAAAATTTCATTTATATTTCTCTGTCATTTTACATAAAATTTTCAATATGATGTAACTTTTAAACAATTTGGTTTTACGATCTATGTTATTATTTCAACTGTAATTAATAAAATTGCATATTTTCTTTTACACTTATGCTCATGCATCATGTTAGCAAATTTCACTAGTTTAAAATAGTGGTGGAGGAAAGAGAAAAAAAAAACACAAAGGAATTTTAATCCGTTTATAATAGATCAAAAGTAGTTTTGAAATAGTTTAAATAGTTTTACTAAGATGGGTATTTTAAGAAATCTATTAAAATATCAGAGTTAGTTATTATAAGTGACCAAACATAATATATATATATATATATATATATAGAGAGAGAGAGAGAGAGAGAGAGAGAGAGAAAGAGAGATTAGTTAAAAATAAGAGTATAATTGATTAAAACTTTAAAGATCCAATGGGTAAAGATCATGGCTATGT
This sequence comes from Avicennia marina, assembly GCA_019155195.1. Lineage (NCBI taxonomy): Eukaryota > Viridiplantae > Streptophyta > Magnoliopsida > Lamiales > Acanthaceae > Avicennia > Avicennia marina. The sequence continues at coordinate 4,260,901 of CM032759.1, forward strand.
TTGTTTCCTTATTATAAATTATTCATTACCATTTAAAAATCTTACAAGTCAAACATCTTATCATTACAAATTTTATTCAAATTCAAATTTAACATTTTTTTCTTTTTATATTGTATAATTAACTAATAATTTTTCAATCATTATATTTATACACAATCAAATCAACACATATCCCTATAATTTTTCTACTCAAAAAAAATTTTTTTTCCTATAAACATACATCCTATTGTATCATTTAATTGTTGTTACATATTAAATATATATATATATATATACATATATAATTTTTTTTCTCACTCAAATCAAACATACTTTTCAAATCACCTACATTTTCTCGGTCCTAATGAGGAAACAAACATAGCCCATGGGTTTAATAATATAGTTTTTAAGACTATTTTGAGTCCCTCTATCACTATTTAGGTTCCATGAAGGAATATACAATATACACAAATGAACTATTCTCTTGCACATGCTTAGCCCTACCCCTCCAGTTATTCATGTGAAACTTCCAGGCTATGCTTGGGAGAGGAGTTTTGGTTAGATACGATATTTAGTAAGAGTTGTGTTGAGATGAATAGTATATTTTGAAGTAATATTTTAATGAAATAAATAATATAATTTATTTGAATATATGTATAAAATATATAATGATAATTGGATGATGTAACAGTTTATAAAAATAATGATTATATTATAAGATATAAATAAAAATAAATGTGAGTATATATCTAATATATATATATATATGTATTGATTTGACTGTGAATAAATATAATTATTAAAAAATAATTAATTAATTATATATAATAGAGAGAAATTTTGAATTTAAATTTGAATTTGAAAGAAAATATTGTAGAATGGTATGTTTGGTATGTGAAGTCCGAGATAATATTTTTGAGTTGAAAGTGTAGTTCCAAACATAACCCTTACAATTATTCATGCCAAACCTCTAACGTATCTAGAACATTTATATAGTTCTGTATCACATCTTAAGAGTCAGGATGTTCTTCAACACGCTCGTTCTTCTTGTTGGTAGCATTGGCCTTCCCAGTCTCCTCATCTCCATAGTAGTCATCATCCACAAACCTCTTCCACAGCCAATGCTTCTTCCAAACCCTTTCCGTCATCTCCTCTATGGGCACGTTCTTTGTCTCGGGCACCAGGAACAACACGAAAAGCGACATCGCCAAAACCCAACCCGAGAAAAACAGGAAGATCCCATACTTGAAATGGCACAACATCGACAGGAATGCCTGCGCGATGGCGAATGTGAAGAGCAAATTGACGCACACCGTCACACTTTGCCCCGCCGAACGCGTCTCCAAAGGGAACGTCTCGCTTGGGATGAGCCATCCCAGAGGGCCCCAAGACCAAGCAAACGATGACACGAACAGGCAAATCAGGACCACAACGAAAATTGCGAATCCTTTGGTGAGATCCATCGTGTGATCCGTCACCTTGAGGCCTAGGATTACAGCTACGACGGCTTGAGACACAAACATCTGAACGCCGGCTTCAAGCAAGAGCAGTCGCCTACCCACTTTATCGACTGAGTAGATAGACACGGCGGTGGAAAGCACATTGACTGCACCGGTGATCACAGCTGAATAAAGGGACGCGTCGTTCTTGAAACCAACGGTGTTGAACAGGACAGGCGCGTAGAACATGATGGCGTTGATACCCGTCAACTGCTGGAAAATCTGCAACGAGCCTTCCTTTAAGAAAGAGTAGAAATAGGATATGGATGAGAGTCAGCTTATTTCCATTCACTGACCTGTAAAGCCACAGCAATGACCAGCTGAGGCCTGTTCCTCCTCTTGAGCAGGTTTCTGAAAGGGTGCTTGATTTGCTTTGCCGCGCGGCCCGCCTCGATGATTTCCGAGAACTCTGCCTCAACGTTGTCAATGCCTCGGATCCTCCTGAGCACAGCCTTTCCTTGTTCTAAATGACCACGCTCAATAAGACTGTTTGGTGTGTCCTCCACCAGTAGGGCGCCTAGGGTCAGGAGCGCCGCCGGGATCCCTGCCAGCCCCAGTGAAACCCTCCACCCCCATCCTCCTTCGATTCTGTCATCAGCACACGCATTTATTTGACAACCATCATGGAGGATAGATTGCTGCACCATATCTGACAACTTACTTGGCAGTGCCGTAATTGACGAGGTTGGCAAAAAGAATTCCAATGGTAACATTAAGTTGGAATAAAATGTTGAGCCCTCCACGCATTCTTGTTGGCGCGATTTCTGACAGGAACAGCGGAACGGCCTGAAATAAATTTTCATTCATTGTACAATATTTTCATTGCCATGATTTGGAATAACATTGTATATTGATTTTTGTTTGGGTGCTTATTTGAACAGTTACTCAAAAAAAAATCTTCAAGGATTAACATTTTTACCTAAGTTGTTAGGAGTTATGGCTGTTAAACTGATATGGAATATGTTAAACATCAATGATTTCAAAGTCAGACTGAATTTGTCAGTTCACCCAGAATTGGTCGGATTTCCATTCCATTCATATCCACTTGCCTATTAAAAGAATTGGTGCGAACCAGCGAAAATCAGTTGAAGTGGTAAAAACTAGACAAAATTGATTAATGGTATTTTTGGATTAAAAAATGAAAAAAAAAACAATTTTAACCCATTTTTGATAAAAAATGAATTTTTTTAAAATTTTCTTAGTTTTCTAACTTTTTTGTTGATTAGTATATATAATTTTTATTAGCTATTTTTTATTTTAATTTAATTTTATTTAATTACTTTTATCTACATATTATTGTTAATGAGTTATTAAAAAATTAAATACTTTAACTTAATATTGAAAATCTTCTTATTAATTGAGTTGTTTTTATTTTACAAAACTAAGTTTTCAATATTTATATCTATATTTTTGCTTGAATTGTCAAGTTTTTAACGCCGCGCCTAAAATTTATCATTTGGTAAATTGAGTTGAATTTATTTTAGATTTGATTTAATACTTATATATATATATATTTGTATGCATACATATAATATTATATTTATTTAAAACAGATGGCGTGTCATCCAGTGCACTACCAGAAAATTGGATAGGACATCAGTCACCCAATCACCTATACATACAAGATTATGTGGAAGTGCGAACACCAAATTTCAGATCACTAACCATTGCAATCAAATTTCGATTCATTTCACAGAGATATATATCTATATATAACTTGTAGTGAAGTAATTAGATTCTTATCTGTGTAGAGAGTCTCAGCTGATTGATTAAGAAGGGTAAGAATTAATTTACCTGATTGGCGAAGCCTACGCCGCATCCCAGCAGAATCCTGCCAATGATGAGCATGGCGAGGTTCATGGCAGCAGCGTTGAGAACAACCCCAGCTATGAAGAACATGCCAGCAATCAACATTGTCATCCGCCTGCCAAGCCTTCTTGTCGTGTAAGAAGCAAAGAAAGTTGCTATTAAACCAGCCAGGTACAGAGATGACGTGAACAGCTGTAGCCCCTGATTGTCATATTTGCAGTAATTGCTTTCCAATGCGTGATCCTTTGACGTCTTCCTGTACACCATGGGAAAGAACTTCTTCAAGAAATGGGGCATTGCCGTCACGCCACCTGTAACCGTAATTGACTTATCATTACCAACACGGGCCACGATTTTAATTTCATGCATATATAATTCTTCTGATCAACCCAAGTTTCTAGACAAAAAATTGATCCACAAGGAAACAAGTAATCGACGGACCTGTAACACCAACGTCGTAACCAAACATGAGGCCTCCGGTGGCAGCCATGACGCAAGAGATGATGACTATAGGGGTGATCTTGGCCTCAAACTCCTTGCCTCCGCCGGAGACTGCGAGTCCACCTGCCATGTCTACCACCTAGCTAACCACCACAATATGTGTGTATCTATTTAGAACACTCTCTTGAGGGTGAAAGCCTTCAATATTAAGATAAGTAATGGAGACACCAGATAACCTCCAGAGTGTTGGAATTATGAGAGTGGATGAAATGAAAGGTCCTTAAATAGACAAAAGAATTTGTAAATCAAGAACTTTGGAGTCTTCCCACGTCTCTACATTTCACACTGTAAAAAATAAAATGTCTTATCTTATGGTAGTTAATATTATCTGGAAATATGCAATCTTGGGGAGATCTAAATGTCACTTTTAGTGCGGATTTTGGTAATGTAAGTGTGCAACTGTTAGCAATTTGACATCAAATTGCCAGAATTTTAATTGATTTACTAATAAAATTAACACATTCTATGCATATGCAAAATTACTATTAAATTATAAAATTATTATGTTTTATATTATAAAAAGAATATCATATAACGCTAAAAGTATAAATAATACTTTAAATAAGAATAAAAGGATCAAAAGAAATTGAAAATTGAGAAAAGTTAAAAGATGATACAAATACAAATTATATTAAAATTAGACAAATAAAGAATAGAACAAAGAATTTAAAGCAAGGGTGTACGAGTAAATTCACGCCATATAACCAAAATAGGCCCAAAGTATAGATTAATTTCAACCCTTTTGGAAGAAAATTAAGAAACGATCAACCTTTTTTTCCCTCTATCTCTAGTGGCCCGAGGGCCTTGCAGTTTGTATCAGTTGTGTAAAACGTTTCTTACAAAATTAAAATTATCCTAAAGTAGATAATGCTTAATTATCATGTAACTGATAGATGATAATCCAACAGAAATTATTAAATTACTAGGGGTATGCTTGTGTTATTGATTTGGATGTGGTTGAAAACAACGGACACTTTCAAGGGTATTAAAATTATGATCGGCAGAAAAAGTTTTGACAGAATAAAATTTGAATAAAAATTTAAAATAATTTGAATTTGAGTATGTTTTTATTTTCATGTATATAATATGTAGCAATGATTTGATGAAATGATAATATATAGATTTGTAAAGCATAAATATATATACAAGTGAGTGTATGTATGTATATATAAGTATTGATTTGATAGTATACAATAGTGATTAGTTAATTATATATAAAAAATGAAAAATTGTAATTTAAATTTAAATAAAAATTAATCATGTAAGATGTTTAATCGTTAAAAATTTGAGTACGTTGATAACAGTGACAAATGAGGCGTTCCAAACGAATTGATGCAATAGTTTTTTATCAGACAGATCAGTAAACTTTCAGTCTACCCATTCCCAACAGGGCAGATTAATTTTTCTCTTAAATATGACAACTTACCTTTCCTTGACCTATGAATGAAATTTAATGTTGAGGTAAAATCCAATTCTATTAATATAATTGTGAAATGATTATGTGTAAAAATTTTCAATAAAATTTAACAGGTGGTGTAATGAGTCTTTTAGGCCTTATCCTTTAGTGCATATAATTGAATATGAATTTTATATGTACGGAGAACATTTATTATTTTTACTATGGTGATATCAAATCGGAACAAGATGAGTCATGTCATTTTGTAAGCTCTACAAGCCAACTCAATAAAATTTTAATTTATTTCTAATTTTTTTAAATGTTTATTTTAGTGTATGTTTTATTTAAGTTATATTTTAATGAATTCTGGTCATTTAAAAATAAAAAAAGAATTAATTAATTGTATGTTAAGATTTTGCGAAATGGCAACATTTATCGCACGGGGTCCAACAGACCCCACCCCCATATACGTAACATGTGGGTCCCACTCATCTTGTTGGACCCATACATGAGTATGTATGTGGAAGCCGCTACCACGACACTCAAGTATCACTCTACTTTCAATTTTTTTTATTTTTATTTTTTACTTGAAAGCAGTACGTTCATATCGAAAAATAGATACATTATTTTATCACAAGATTCCCACTTGCAGATATTATATAAATTTAACAACACCAAAATAAGTGAAGAATCAATTAGTAATACTCAATTTTCTCTTCTTTGATTGGTAAAGTTTGGTAAATTTGATATTTAAGTGTTCAACACGATTTTCTCTAATGCAACTTCGTGTCATAATCTGAATAAAACACATTTCTTTAGATTAATTTTCTGGTATACATTAATTACCATATATCTTAGTTTAACCATTCTCCAAAACTTAGTGGGTGTTTGGCTAAACTTATTTTTTTTATAAAATCATATAACTTATAAAATATTTTTATAATTTATTATAAATTTATAAATTTTATTTTAAAAATATACCGATAAAGGAATTGTTAAAATCATCTTATAAAATTTTATTAAAATTTATAATTGTATTTAATTATAATTTGACAGAAAAAATTTGTGTGCGGGAATGGGAAAGAATTTTACTGTCGTCGTAACAAAGAAGGAAGCGAGGCATGAAGAAAGTTGGAGAAGAGAAAGGCACTGTTTGGGAGAAGGGGGGAGACGGGGGAGGGAGGACTTGTAGGTAGGGGGATTTCTTTATAGGGGAAAAACGGGGCTTAGGGTGTTGGTAGGGGTTTTCTTCTCATGGATGGTATTGTAGACAAGTCCAATCAGAGGTCGTTACATGACATTTTATTGTAAATATCAATTAAAATTAAAATTTTATTATTTATATTCTAAAAATTTAATCGAATAAAATTTTTAGAATTAAATAATAAATAAAATTGATATTTTAATACAAATATGATCGACCAATTAAAAAATAATATGTGTTATAATGGGCTAGTCAAATTGTACTATGTGTCACGGCTACTCAATTGATAAGCTGTGATTTATGCTCTAATAAGTATAAAAAGATAAAATCATAACAATCAAGATCGTAAATCGAGACGAAATAGCCAGTCAAATTGCGTCACATGTCAAGGATACTCATTTAGCAAGTTATAATTTACACCTTGATAAATATGAAAAAAGGAAATCACGACAATCAATATTATAAATTAACACGTGACAGTCAATCAAATTGCGTCACGTCACTTGCTAAATGTGTTGGTCAGGCTTTCCCACTCTTATAAATACAAGTAGTCCTTGATGGTTTAACACACACTGAGCAATTAAGTAAGAAACACTCTTGAAAGAAGTTTAAATTCTCTCCATAAGTTCAAAGTAGTTCTTGCAATTTTTAAAACGTTTTTCATAGAATTTCCTCAAATCCTGACATTAATTCACATTTGAGTCGTTAAACCCGTAGATTAACAGTATTTGAAGTTCTTAGTCAATATCAGAGCTGATCAAAGCTCAAAAGCCCCTCCAATCCCAATTGTATCCTTCAAACAACATTCAAAGCGTTCTTATCACATTCGAAACAATTTTCAACAAAATTCATCAAATTACGGAGTTTGATCCAGGATCAAGATATTAAATCAAGAAATTAACATTTCTTGGAGGTTTGGTTAAGTGTTAAGAACGTTCAAGCTTTTTTAAGTAAAAAAGAGAATTAGAAAATCAAATTAGAAATTATACTTACAAAATTTATTAAATTCAAGTTTCAATTATATTTGTATAAATTCTTATTTATAAAAATTTAATTATAAAAATTTCATCCTACAGGAGGCGTGGTGTGCGATGACAAACCATGCTATTTTTAAAGCTGTGTTCAATGCGATGACAAACCATGCTATTTTTAAAGCTGTGTTCAATGCGATGACAAACCATGCCATTTTTAAAGCTGTGTTCAATCATTTCAAACGACAAAATGTAACAATTAAATATTAGGATGGCTAGCATTCGGCCTTTTTATTTATTTCATACCATCGTTTTAAACAATGGAATAGCATATCTCGTGAATTTATCCCAAAACTTGTCATTTGGAAAACTTACAAATAAACAAAGATTATTATATAATACAACCCGTGTGGGCAGTCATATTCAGTCGGTCGTTAAGCATCTTTTGATTGATGAATCATATTGTAGTCAATCAGCATCTTATTGAAGAATGATCATTGTCTGCAAATTCTTGTTTTGTCAGCAATAAACAGAACAAGGATCATAAAGCTAAGACAAAGTTTTGCTGTCGGTAATAAACAGAATAAGAATCATTAAGCTAAGCCAGTTGAGTTGATGGCTTGATCGGATACATACCTAATTCTTCTTCCCTTTTTTTTTCTGGATTAATTAATTGTGATATCTATCCTCGTGATTTTTCTTCATTAGATACATCCGTAATTCATCTTTTTTTTTTTTTCAGAATTAATTAATTGTAATATCTATCTTGGTGATTTTTATCGCTGTATATACTTTGTTCAAATTATAAGTAAATAATTTTTTAGGAATAAGTTTTGCTGCAGGCATGAGGAGTTTAATTAGCTACGCAGGTGTTGGTCACTAATACTATTTTTATCATATGGGCGGTTTCAGATCAAAATTGAAATTTGACTATAATCACCAAAAATAGAAGACCCCATTTATCATAGGAGCAGCTCAAGATAAATTATAAGAGCAAATGTATCTGGATTTATTAATTTTTTTTTCTTTGTTATTTAAGAGATATTTTTTTTAGTTTTTTGGTTGCCGACAGAAACTGGAAATTAAAAGGCACTTAATTTAGGAATGAATAGCCACATAAATGGAGAATGAAATGTACTTTCTTGTAGAAATGAAATGTTAGATTGAAATACCGCGTGTGAATGGTTTGCAATTTGAACCGCTAAAGGAAACAAATATTCTTACAAACGAGGTTAGGCTTTGATTAATATTAATGCTAATATGTATGATTCTCATTTGGGTAAAGCTAAAAGTAAGAGAAGAGGGAATACTCTCGCCTAACCATAACTCAAATTCGTTCATTATCAACTTGATTGGTCAAACAAGGGATAAAAGAAAACAATTAATCTTTGCCCTAAGCACTAATGCACACTCACACAAAACAGACAGATGAAGATTGTGACTAAACGATAACTCCATTATAGAGAATTGATTTTTCAACGAATTGTTATGTGTTTGAAATAAAATAGTAATGGTGATCGTATATGTATTTTATTGAATTGAAATTATTATTAATTTTATTATTATTGATATTGTTCTTGCTGGTGGCGTTGTTACTGTTTTTGTTAATGAAAATAATGGATGAGAGAAAATGATATAATGGTAATAGCAGAGGGAAAATGTGGGAATGAGAATTTTTTAAAAAAAATAAAAATAATAGGGACTATGTGGTATTTTTTAGAAGAAAATTTTTGAAATGATAAATTTATGAAAATTTGCCGTCGTTCAAGCACAACTAGACAAATTCACAGATTTCAACTACTTTTGACGATGTTATCTTTTCCTAGACAATTTCCTTTGAGAGAGATACCATAACAAATACTAAGGGTGTATAATGTTGGATTCATGCAATTTAATAATAAAAATTATACTCAACTGATATATGTGGGTTAAGAAAAATTTAAATTGTGATAGATCATAAATTTTTTCAAGTTGAACAGTTCGAGTCGGTCAGTTTGATATTATTTGATAGTTATTAACAAAAAGTAATAAACAAATATATGATGTGCAAATACATATTAACAAACTAATACAAGTGGTCAAGTTGTGGGTTAGGTGGATTGCAATTATAAAACCCACAACTCAACCTGAGTATACTAGGTTTTAATATTTACAAGTTACTATTATTTATAAAAGTAAAAAATAAATCTAACGAGTTACCAACAGTTGAACGGGTTGATCGGGTCAAACGGATTTTTATATATTCCCAACAAAGACACTAATTAGCTCATTTTAACTAAGTGTCCCATCCATAAGCCAGCAGTGGCTATACATTCGGCTGTAGAATTGGTGTTTTAGCCGCAAGAATGGCCGCCTGAGGGAGCTTATCTTTTAAAATATTGGGCTGTAGTTTAATATTTGTTATTTGAACCAGTAACAAAATCTTTGGCAATGTGTATTTTGATTTTTAAGTGTGTGTTTTTAGGTTTATTTTTAAAAAAAAATGTGTAAAAATAAGAGAGAAAGAAAGATTAATTTTAAAAAGTGTAATAATTGTAATATGTAGTTTTTGATATGAAAAATAAAGACAAACATTGCCTTTATTTTTGTCACCAAAGTCTAGATTAAGAAGGTATGTGAGTGCTCATAAACTCTTCAAAATATGTTTTAAGATATTTAAAAGTTTGTAAGTAATTCATAAATGTTAGGTGATTTTTTGATAAAAAAGCTTATAAGTTTAAAAAATTAGATATTTCAAGTTTACAAACTCTTTAAGAGTAAGTTTAGTTATTCACAACTTATATTTAATATTTTATAAGTTAGTTTATTTTTTTATATTAAAAATGATATAGATGTCCACAAATTACATTTTATTGATGATATTTTAGTATATTTTTATTGTTTCTATATCGATAAATTATAATCAACTAAAATAACAAATTTTAACAAAATATTATAATATGATCTTATTATCCTTATCCAAACACTTTATAAACATATATATAGAATAAGAGCTACTAATTTTTAAGTTTCAAAAATATCTTATAAACTATATAAATGACAAACTATTAAAAATAAGTTAGCCAAACAACCTTTAAATAAAATAATTATATAATTCAGAGGACAAGTTCGATTTATGAACCAAATAACTGTTAAAGATACTAGTGAATAATTAATTAATTAATTCACCTGGAACCTGTAACTCCTGTTTCTATTCGCCCAATTTATCGACCATGTATTCTGATTATCTTGCAACTATTTTTGACCAATTTTCTAAATCTAAAAGCACAAAAGTGAAATCTTTTTAATTGCGAATCTGGATAAGATTAATGAAAAAGTCAAGAAATGAACAAAAATTTGATAAGACTCCACTTTCAGATTTGGATAATGCTTTGGATTTCCTACACAAAAGAGTTCTTGACGTGGGAATGACTCGGTGCATATTTCATCCACTAACGGAGTTTTTACCATTCAACTTGGCAATTAAGGGACAAATTACTATTAGTGATGATAATATTACTTCATCTTTTACTCGGACATAAGACATTAAGCAAAAAAAATTTACAGAAAAAAAAAATAGTAAAGGTAATCTTTGGATCCAATATGATTTAAGCCTTCAAAGAATGGGCCGAATGTGAGTACAATTTCAATTTTATGGGATAAGAAATCATATGTCGATATGTGAAATATCTCAAGGGTTCCAAATTTAAATTTAAGAGAGAGTTTGACTAATTTTATAAATTTTTAAAAATATCTTATATAATATTTTTAAATTTATAAGCTCCTTAAAAGTACTCGTAAAATTAATTAACAAAATATGTTATAAGGTATGAAAATAAAATGTTCAGAATTTATAATAAATAGTATAAGCACCTTATTTTAGAATTTAAAAATGACAAAAATATTCTTAATTATATTATATTAATGATTTTTAGTTTATTTTTTCATTATCACACAACAAAATATTATAATCATCTACACTTATAAATTTCAATATGACTTCATAAGATAATTTGATTATTTCTAAAACAAAATCTATGAATGTATAATCTCCAAAATCATCTTCTAAGTTAGAAGAGAGTATAAGCTCTTAAAATTATGCTTAGCCAAACACTGTCTAAAATCATTGGACACTAGTCGAACTTGCGCATTCTATGTGTGTGCATGTTTATAAAAAAAAAAAAAAAAAAAAAAAAAGAAAAAAAAAAAGAAAAAATTATATAATTTCATTAATTAGAAAAAAATAAAATTATTATATTTTTAGTAGTTCAATAATATAATAAAAAATAGTTATATGCTCTTTAACAACAAATTTGTGGACTGAATACTAAATTAAATTTTTTGAATCAATTTGACATATTACCTAAGTAATTTCGAATGGTTCAATTCAGGTTTCTAGTAAACTGAATATTATTCAAAAGCAAAAAAGAAAAAAAATATTTAATTCTTTATCATTAATTATTTCTTGGATAAATTGAAAAAGAAAAAAAGACAAATAAAAAATTAAAAAAAGAAAATATCAATATAAAAATAACAAAATTTTAGAATTTTAAAACATAATTTGGCGTTCTATTCCTCACACTACACACACTCAACTAAATATTGAAACCGAATAAAAATCAAAATTTCAAACTTATTATACTAAACATTGAATTGAAATGTAACGAAATTTCAGTTTTGACAGGATTTGGTCAGCAAATTTTTCCTCCCCGTATCTTCATTCCACACCCACTGTTACAGTTCATCTCCTTCTTCTAGAGAGAGGGTTTCTCCATTTTCATCATATTTCTTCATCTTATGTAGTAATATTTGAGAAATTCATACATTTTTGTGTGCTGATTGTATCGAACACCATATATGTCTGCTTAAAATTGGCACCTGATAATAAACGACAAGGGTCTGTTCATTTAATGAAAATTTTGACGAAGGCCACTTTTGCCAGTCCACGACAGTCAGTTCACAAATTACCCAAGAAGAACTTCCATGAAGGGCGACAAGGGTAGGAATACAATAAATATTGATTATTAAATTCAGTCAAGAGTGAACGAAGTTAGTCATCTTCAGGCAAATAACTGAAGCATAAACAATTGAAAAGTAATACTAGGATGAACTATAAATTGCATTTAGAAGCAGGAACTTACTTGGCGATGACGTAATTGATAAGATTGGCTAGCAGAATTCCACTGGTAACATTAAGTTGGAAGAAAACGTTGAGCCTCGACGTATTCTTGTTGGCGCAATCTCTGAAAGGAACAGCGGAACGGCCCGAAATTTATCTTCAAGCCAAGAAATTTTAAGAAAGTTAGGAGGATCAGAATGATTCATAGGCAAGATCATTGGCCATTGCCAAAATAATAAATCAACTTGTATCAACTACTTAAATTTGTTGAATCAATAATATGAATCATATAAATGAAAATTTGAATATTCATAAATTAATTCAAATTGGAGGGTTTAATAACAACAACAACAGATAGAAGGAACAGTCATTTGTAGGATATCCCGCAAGATAAAATGTTTAATATAAACTAATAAAGGTGGCACATTCTTTGTGTGTGCGCAACTTTATTTATAAATTATAATATTATTATATCTTATATAACAAAAAACTATTAAAGATAGTTGCATAATCTTATATTATGCATCCACAAGGCTTTACATTCAAAATAGTATAAGTCTACATATATAATATAAAAAAGAAGTAATACTATATTAATAATTATATTTGTGTGTATTTAATAATTTTAATTAACAGTAACAGTATAGTTTACTAATTAAGTGTAATATTATAAATCCATAACGTTACAATTAAATTAGCCTGATATTGACTAATAATTATGGTACACTCTATGTGTGTACTAAAATTTATATAATGTAAAATTAAAAATATTTGACTTAATTTATTTCTAGGATATATTGGTTCATTTCGTTATTTATACTATACTTATGTAAACACACACACACACAAATATATATCTATAGGTATGTAAGCATTTTGCTCATGGAATAAAAATGTTACAGAATACGTGTAGATATATTTACATATAGGTATAATTTAGGGGGAAGAGATGTTTAGGATTTATTTCTGAAGTATGACGATTTTAGGTTATTAGGGCAATGCATACCAACAGCTAATTATTAAGGATTAACAACTATTGTATTTAGCTGCAATAAAGGAGTAATAACATGATGTGTCATTAGGGTAAATTCGGGTGCTATTTAATCCAAATAATGTTTAATACCACTACAAGAAAATTGACATTGGCTACGCCCTTTTTACTTATGCTTGAAAACCTGTGGGCATTAAATTTTTTCCTACACTTGCCATGATGTAGGCGTTGAGTTTTTAAAAACCCTATACTTGAGATTAAAAATGAAGGCAATACTTATTATTATTTACACTTTTGACACTTTAAATAATAAATTTATTAAAAGTGCATGCAATAACTATTATTATTTACACATTGACTTCTGTAAGCAATAATGATTATTAAATCGTGATTAAGATAAAGTGCATACAATACTTATCGTTTTTAACAACGGATCACATGTCCAGGTTGCATTTAAAACTTGAACTAATTTAATATTTTAGAAAAAAAAATTATTAAAATAATTTTTAATGTAGGCTATATCCAAATCTAACAAACATAGGAATAATCTTGATTATACACCTGATCGCAACACGCAAAGTGATTAGGTAATTATTCATATCTTTTAAATATTTTAGTTTAAATGTTATAAGTTACTCATAATATTACTATAATTTTTTTGATGATTTTAATGTAAAGCAAGGGCAATTTCATTTGATACCATGTTTGTGCAGGCAATTACAAATTTGATATCGTACTTGTAATATTTGTGGACTTTTTATATAATCAAACCTTATGTCATTGTGATAGAAAATGGAGTTAAAAGCACTTTATGAAATGATTTGATCATTACATGCGATGATAATGAATTTGATTTGTGAATTTTATTTGTCGGTTTATGAAATGATTTGATGGTTTAGTAAGTTAATTGATTTATCTTATGGCAATTTTTTTTTTTTTTTTTGGATTGGTTTACCTTTGTATGAATTTTTTAACTACAATGCTCTTTATCCATGGAATCACATTGTGTTGTACTACTTTGAAATTTAATGTCATTTCATGGATATTTATTCTTATTTGATGGAGATATTTCCTTTTTTATTATTATTATTGGATGATAGTTTACAACATTTATTACTCAAAAGATTTGTATTAAATGTTTGGATGCATGGTTCCATCCATGGTGAAATTTAGTTGAATGATGTCCCATTGGGTATATTAAATAGTTCAAATTAAATATATTTATAATTAATGTCTTGTTCAATGATTAATACTATGAAATAAATAAGGTTATTTTACAAAATACAAATTAATATTAACTACGATTTCAAACCGTATTTAATATATTATTTGACATTAACAACATGTATTGCTTACGCTTTTAAAATGTTGTGAAAAATTAATTAATATTGTTAACACAGTAAAACCATAGGCAAAAATTTAAAAATGACTTTAAAAATATGGGTAATAAGCAATATCTTTGGCTATATTTTGGCCAAAGCTGGCACTATACAAATTATTGTCTATACTTTGAATAAATCGTAGTGAATATGTGTGTGTGTGTGTGTGTGTGTGTGTATATTATTGTCTGTAGTTTTACTAATGCAGGTACTAAATAAATACTTTTAGTAATAATCGTACGGAATGTAGATAAATCAAAAAATCATCATTTTCACAATGCATGTGCTTTAGATGCCGTAATCAATTTTTTCGTTGCGATTGGCCGAACTATGGGTGCAAAATTGTCACCAAAACATTATTGCTTATGCTTTGTACTTTTTTACAACGCTTTTTCTGATATAGAGAAAAACTTGTATTCTTCGTAGTGTACAGTATCGAAAATTGGGTTAATCCACATTTAAACTCCTGCATAGGTTCATTTCAATATTACACAAGTGGTAGTCATTAGATTGGTTGATTACGATTAATGCCGTTAATCAAGATACAACTAGAACAGTGATTAACAGGAAAGATATACTCGACATTTCATGATGACATTCTACAGTGGCAATTAAGAAGAATAATCACCGAGGTTGTAGTATTTTAGTTCGCAAGATATTAGAAAAACTCAATATCTTACTCATAAAGCATGTGAGACTGGGTAATTCAATCTCGATTTTTGTGTAAGTTAGAGGTGCACATGGGATGTCTGACAAGCAATCTCACAACCGTCCAAGGGGGCCCTAATGACCCCACACACACACACACACACAGAGAGATATATATATATATATATTTTTTTTTTTATATATATATAAACAGTGTATGTAATTAGTGATAAACTATAATTAGAAAGAGGGATTACTAAGAAAAGTACGAAAATCTACACTGCTTTAGACAGGACTTTAGGAATTGAATGAATTTATGGCATTAAACAGGAGATAAGAAATTCTGTTATACTCAAAACTATAGAAGTTAACGAAGAGAAATAGTCACTATTCCATTTATTAATTAAGTTAGATGATAAAAGGACTTATTCTGACGTCAATAGGCACTCAAGGGAACAAACCCAAAAATCGAATTTAAGTTACTTCGACAAAAATTCCGATAAGTGGCTTTTCTTCTTCTACAACTTTAGCTTTCTTTATATTGTAGAATAAAAATATTTTCTTTATTTAACTTATAAAATATTTTAAATATGAGTTTGTAAAGATAAATTCTATATCAAATACGGTACGTACAATTTTTTTTTTTAATGCATGATGATCATGAATTCTAACGCCCTTGACGATTAGAAAATTGATAGAAAAGAACGACTCCTAAGAGAGTATAAAAACTGTTCTACGCCATCTTAATTAAAATTAAAGATTGAAATAAGTAAATTTTTAAGCAAGTATAAAAATTATTTTAAGCTCTTGAGGTTAAAGGTTGAAATATGTGAATGTTGAATATGTAAAAGATATTAACAAACTGATTTTAGAAAATATTTGTCAAAGTATGTTTCATGTCTGTTGCTAAACTCGCTTGAAAATCTGATGTGCATGTTATCTCAATCTAGTCATGAAACCTGATTTATTGTTCAAAATGTTGCATCTGTAAGACAAAATATTTTAATTTACATCTTTATTAGGTGATTAATCATTTAGCCCCCTGCAAATCTTGCAAATGATGTAGGCGATGAAGGTGGTGAAGGACAATTTTTGGGTTGGTAAAGAATTTGAAAGTTTTAATCTAGGTGGTTATATAGGAATTAACCTTTGTTTATAGTTAATGGTTAGATACACTCCTTGGACTAATGTAACTAAATTGCTACTTTTGCTATGTAGATTTGCTTTTCTAATCAAGCAAAAGCAAAGAGATCGCGTGTATAATTCAGTGACTATAAATATTTGGCTTGGGCACTTCTGAATTCTCCAATTTAAGAGCACTGCTGTATTATGTTCTAATTTCAAGGCGCAACAAAAATGATGGGCAATGTTTTGTTGCTTATTAAGATGGAGTTTGAAAATAATGAATATTTTGTTGGGTATTATATTTGATTATAAAATTTTGAAAAAGATAAAGAAAATTAAATTTGTTTGAATTTGAGACAATATACAATATAATAACAATTGTATGACACGACGACATATAAGATTATATGAATATATATGTGTGTGTGTGTGTATAAAATATTGATTTGTTTAAAAGATGCAAATGATTGAATTTTAAATATATATGTAAACATATAAGAGGGAGAATAATTTAAATTTAAATGTAAATGAAATTTTTATTGAGTAATATTTTGACATGTGTTAATTTCAGTGGGATGGAAACCCCACCAAATACTGAACCAAACATAGTTGTGGGGATTTTGTTGGGATAAATATCATGTTTGACTATAAAATTTTGAAATGTGAAAATTTTGATTTGTTTGAATTTATGTAGTTATATATATATATATATATTATAATGATTAGATGATATAATTGTGAATAAGAATTTGGTTTTTTTGATATAAATACATGTAAATGTGAGTATGTGTGTGTGTGTAGGTATGTATCTGATTATGCATAAATGTAGTAATTAATTTTTGAATATTGGTATATATATAAGAGAATAAAAATTTGAATTTGAAATTTAAATAAAATATTGATGTAACTATATGTTTGGATTGTAGAAATTTTGAAGGAATGGAAACTCTTACAAATGGCGAACCTAAGATAGCCCTTACTTCCACCAAAATATAATATAGAAATAAATTAAATGAAAGAGTATTTAAGAAAAGAAAAAAAGCAAGATAAAAAATTGAAAAGAGAGAAAATTTGAAAGGAAATATGAACAATATGTTGACAGGGGGAGTAAAAAAGGAATTAATTAATTAATGATGATATTAATTTGCAATCTTCGACTAAAAGTCTTACTTTTATAATAATATAATTTATGTATAAATATATACTACAGAAAAAAGTACTAATATATTAGTTACGATATTAGTATGTGTTTAATCTTTTTAATTAAGGTAATGTTGTAAGTTTATAATGTAAAATGTACATGTAAATAGGTCAAAATTTTTAATGATAATACATAGATAACAATGGTTCGAATGTAAACTTAGTCATATGTGCAACTTAGTCAATGTTAAAATTTATTGAAGTATAAATAAATTTAGAGCACTGAACTAATTCACAGGTAAAGTGGATCAACTCATTCAAATAATTAATAAGATAATAAGTTAATTAAACGTATGCGGTCTACTACTTTATAAGTATTTTAAGAACATTAAAAATTAAATATTTAATTTAATTAATAAAATAATAAGTTAATTAAACTATTTTTGTAACTATTAAATTATTTTAAATTTATAAATAAATTCTTGGGTCAAGCAATTTAACTCTTGGTGATTTGACTCGAGCTATATCAATTTTTATTTTGGAATTTTAATGTATTTTGAGTCCAAATGAGCCTTAACATTAGGGTTTAGTATATTTTACTCTTAATATTTATTTTATTTAGTCATCAAACAAGAGTTTTGGAGCTTTAAGCTTTTCCACAATAAAATATCTCTATAAGTTCCTTGAATTTGTTGAGTAGTTCAAAAATCATGCGAATCAAAATTTAAATCAACTGAATAAGAATTATCTTAATTAAATCGTGATGTATTAATCGATTATGGCGTATTGATTGTAACTATTTTATCATTTAGTGTATCAATGACGTGATCCAAGGATTCGATCACATCAACCCAACGTGATAGGATAGCGACGGTGTAATCGAATTTGAATTCGAAAATCTCAGAGACGCGAACCAAGCGAAGAATACTGACCTAACGTATTAGGATTGAATTGAATTCGATATAAACGATCACAATCAGTACACCGAATACTGATTGATACGTTACAAATCACACGGACTACTCCGAAATGACTCGATTTGGGATGGAAATTCACGAGAAATTGAAAAGTTCAATTTTAGGGAATTGAAAGGAAACCTGAATTGATTAAAAACTCTGTCTACATGTTCTGTTTCAATTGAATAACAAACTGCTATTTATACTAAATACTATCAGATTCTAACCTAAAAACCTATATAGTCTAATTTATTAATAAAACCCATTAACAAATAAATTAAAATTAATAAATACTAAAATAAATTTCGTCGGATCCTTGGATCGCGTCAATCTACCTCCAAGTCAAATTCAATTTCAATTCTATTACATTGAATTAGGCAATTGAATGCATGATGATTTGTATCTTTGAAATTTGAAATTCGATTCGATTACACAATTTGTTTTGTTTTAAATCATTTTTGCTTTTGAAATTTCTCTAGTGCATGGCGTGCACAACCTAAATTCAACCATTCTTTTTTAAAATTTTTGATTAATGGGTCTAACCTAATTTCAATCCACCAAAGTTCATAGTAAATTTTTGTTGTATTTTTCGGGTCATGATACGTAAACGTTGCTGTTAAATTGTGAACAATGTATTTCTCATTAACCTATCATAATCAAATTTTGGATTCATTTCAACAAAGACAAATATAAGTTTTAGTGAAGTAATTAGATTTGCATTTGTAGAGGGAGTGTCAGTTGATTGATTAAAGAAAAGGTCAAAATTAATTTACCCGATTGGCGAAGCTGACGCCGCATCCTAGCAGAATCCTGCCATTGATGAGCGTGGCAAGGTTTATGGCTGTAGCGTTGAGAACCGCCACCCCCGCGCTGTTCATTAAACCCAGAAGGCTGCCCATTCTCTATTTCTTTTCCTTTTGTTGGATTCGCTCGTCGACCATCTCTGTTACTTTTCTTCCTATTCGCAACAGGTATTTGCTTTGTCGTTTCGTCCTTGTGGTTGCGAATAGGAAGAAAAGTAACAGAGATGGTCGATGAATGGATCCGACGAAAGAAAAAGAAAAGGAGAAGGAACGGTCTTCTGGGGTTTATGAGAGCGAGTCTCATAGCTCCAAATCGTCTAAGAGTGAAAGAGATTACTTACGCGGAAAGGGATCAAAATTGAAAGAATATGGCAGCGGGAAGAGTCCTGGCAAAAAGGGTCAGCTTGTCGGCTTGACTTATGAGGGATTAGGCAGCTTAGGTGGATAATTAAGCCACATGGAAACTCTTTACTGGATGAGACACGGGTGACAAACACTAATGGGGACAGATGATCTCCAGTGGTCCAATCTTGCTTGAGAGAGTACGTCGCATTTCAGAGACAGTCACACACAAACTGTATAGAGATTTGTTTTGCGTGTTTATTTTATGTGGTGCCCTACATATAAGTAGAGAAACAAATTTTTGATCAATTAGATGATGACCCGTGACAAATAAATTTGTTAAACATCAATTTAAAAAATAACTATTTATATTTAAGGAATTTGACCCAATATTGTGCTTAAAATTAAATGACGAAATAATTGATAATTTAAAATGTGGTTGATCAATCAAGTTATGTTAAATGTCAGAAACCAACCAACCAATCAAATTGCATTAAGTATCACCCTCTCAAATTATGGAAATGAGGGATACATGGGAAAAAATAACAAATCAAAGGGATGATGATCAATCAAACTGCGTCTGTGTTGTCCATTAAATATGGTGAGAAGACCTCTTGCACATTTTGCAAGTTACAAAAAATTGAAGTTGCAACAAGAAGGAATTCAAGGAAGTTATAAAGTTCCCTCCAAATCATACTTGTGAAGATTAATCAAATTTGACATTTGATTTTTGTTTGTGGTGCTAAGCTAATAAATTCACTTTATTTGGAATTTAAATTAGTATCGGGGAAGATCAAAGTTTAAAAATTACTTTGTCTTAAATTGTGTCTTGCAAAAAGTTTAAAGGCGATCTCGCAAAATTCAATATATTTTTTACGAAATCAATTGAATTTTAACATTTGATCAGAAATTACAACGTTAAACTATAAATTGGAAGATCATATCATTGAATTCTTCTAAAAGTTGTTAGAACTTCCAATTTTTTCAAGTCACCTATTCAATGGCATAAGAAAGCGCAAAGATCTAGCTTTGCTAACTAGTAAAGATAAAGTCTACCTTTACTTTAGTCCTGGAAGTGCCTTGACTCGTATAGAAGATATTCCCTCAGCCAGGAAGAAAAAATAGAGAATTTAAATCAAAGACTACTCTCACACAGAATTTTATTTAATTCATTTCAAAAAAGGAACTCGTACAATTTTTTGTTTGTAGAAATTCAAGCACAAGAATTTTTTTCCTATAGCATTAAATATTAATTTCTTGATATATAAAGAACACAAATATTAACCTTTAAATTAGGAATGGATGATATATCAAGGGCGTCATCTTAATAGATCAGTTGTAAATTTTTGCACTATTTTTCTTGTTATTAAATGACTTATACGTGCAACAGATAAACATCAACAAAACCCTGATAATAATATATGAAAAATAGTGATGGGCTGATGCTCGAACTAGCCGATCGTGATTTCTGATCAAGCCCATATTTGCAAGAAGTCCTAAGACTTCACTTTCGTCGGTAGAAGCAAACCCCACCTCAACAAAATTCATGCACCCACCAGGAAAAAAAATGACCCACGAAATTAAAAATTTAATTGGTACTTCGACTACAGCACATTACACTTGGGATCTGATGACTTAAAAATACATAATAATGATGTTCCTATCCCCCACACGATGTGTATAATATACAATAATTTTAGTATTATATGCTACAATCAGCCTGATTGTCTTGTTCCACTATCAAAATAATATTATCATAATAAAGTAAGGTCAAAATGATACAGATTTCAACAGGATCAATAAGTAGGAAGACCATTAAATTGGATGAAAGTTTTCATTTACTTGTCGAATAGAATAAAGTATCAATTTCTGCATTCCTCTGATGAAAGTGGGGAGAATGGGGCCAGCCTTCTTTTATCTATTGAGTTATATATTCATAGATAAGATCACAATACTAATAATAGTAAAATTTATCGATTAAAATAATGTAACTTAGATATAAAAGTTTTTAGAGTTATCATATTACACGCTTGTCGTGCTTTATAGATATTTTTATATATTATAATGTGTGTGAAATAGAAAAGATGCGTATATAAAGGTAAATTATAATTAAGTTATTTAATCTTAATTTCACAAAAAGGATTATTTTTTTTCACTTGGTCCCAACTTTTTTCATTTGCCAGAATGACTATTTTTTAAGCAGTTGAAATGATTATAAATTTCTTTGCTTTCTTTGTCTATTTCTTTATTATTATTATTATTATTGGCGGTGGTGGTGATGTACAGTTGCATTTCTCACAATAATGCGTGTGTGTGTGTAAAGCTATGCCTCTGTTTAGTTGTCCTAAGTGTTGTTACAAAAATAATCTTATTTTTTAATATAAAAATAAAAATATGAAACTTAATTTATAAATTTGTTACGATTAATTATTCGAGTGAATTTAAAAGTTTAGTTGGTGTGGGTTGCGTTGACGAATTGATTTTGTATGCACTGTCAATAATTATTTGATTTATTAATTCAAAAATATTTGATTTTTCTTAAAATATTGTGATGACACTAGCTAACTAACAACACAAATATGTTTGGATCTAATTTTGTAATCATTTAAATAATTTCTTTCAAATATAATATATATCAAAATATCACTTGTTTATTTATTTATTTTTTATTCTTATTCTCACACTATTTTTAAGTTGTCATGCCAAATTTTTTATTATCTCTGAATTGGATCCAGATATCATATCTGTATATGTTTCAAAGGGTTTACTTTATCATGATATAATTTTCAAAAGATAATGAATAATCAACACCTAATAAGGCACGACAATCAAATGATGTTGGCCATCTCATATACGTGTGTGTGTGTGTGTGTGTGTTATGATATTATAAATTTATAATTTGAAAACTAATATGAGCATGGTAATGGCCAATTTTCTTCGATGGGATCATTATAGCCATTGACATCAACCGAGGGTGAATTATCTTATTCAAGATTAGGCAATAGTTTTTTAAAATAGAAAATGACCCCTTGGCTGATGTGTTAACTATCTTAATAAACAAACCATTCAACTAAAATAATGCAGATTATCAAAGTGATTAATTAAATGATATAAAATATAATAAAGTCCAACGCCCCCACTGGTAAACCTGCTTGCCAGCCATGCACAAAGGGAGCATCGTCTCCTGTTCTCTAGATTATTTCCACCAACCCAACTATAAAATAATCACAATTATGCCCATATTATATTAGCATTATCACCCCAATCAATTGATTAATTAATAATACACATCTTTGAGATGCTTTTTTTTAATTAAACGAAGCAAGAGATACGCAAAGAACATCACATGAGGGTTTAATATTTCGAGATGGCCATATTCTTCCATATTCAAATCTGCTCTGCATCTTCTTATAAAAAAATAATAAATTATTAGAATTTATTATTGACTTTGTTTGTTACCCAAGTTTCACATTTTTCCATCCCACCCAACTTCCTCCAATCGACCACTTTGCATTATAAAATATTCTTTCAATTTTAAATTTAAATTTATCTCTTACATGTATAATTAAATAATTATTTTTTCAATCACTATATTTATTCACTGTTAAATCAATTCATATATATATATATATGTACACACGCATAATTAAATCAATTCTTATACACACGCGCATGGATTATGTTTCGAAGCTAACTTTTATTCTAAAACATTCTCTTAAAGCTACCAAACATACCATTTAATCAAATTTTCTTCCAAACTTAAATTTATTTTTTCTCATTTATATATATATATAATTAATTAATTATTTTTAACCATTACAATTATTCATAATTAAATTAATACTTATATATATATATCAAACATATACTAACATTTATTTTTATTTATACCTTATAATATAATTATTACCTATATATATTATTACATTATTTAATTATTATTATATATACTATTCATATATTCAAATAAATCATATTATTTATCTTTTCAAACATTATCAAATACAACAAAACTCCTCTCCCAAATATAGTCATAATTCCTCTTACATTTATATATTTATATATACTTACACACTTTATAATCTAAAAATTAATTATTATATATATATATTATTAAATCATTTAATAACTATTACATATTTTATATGAATTTACACGAATTATATTATTTATCACCTCAAAGTGCATGTTACTTAATCCAGCAGCGTAAAGTCCCACCCACATTATCTCAAGACAAAATCCTCTTCCAAACATTGATTGTTTTTTAAATATATCGTTGTAGATGTACGGTCGCTTTCAGTCAGTTTCCTTTCGCCTTAAGAAAAAGTTAAATTTGATTTTAATCCGGCGAGACGCGGTTAGAGGGGCAGCCACGTAGGCGGAGATGACGTCATTAGTGGAGCCATGAGGAATTTTGAAATGGTAATAAAAAATTCGGAAGCGACAAAAGCAAAGGCAGTGGTGGGTCAACCATTTCGGTTTGTGGGCCTAAAAGGTCCGACGTGGTCACGACCGTCCCATAAATAATGGTATTCTTATTTCTTAAGTGGAGTTTCAACAAAGTGACAGCACCGTCTTTGAATCCAACCACTAAAAGTCCCAAAATTCGTAGAGGTCCACATTAAAATTACCTAACCTAAATTTAGCATAATTATAGATACGGTCGTAGGTCCCACTCAATGGGTATTAAATAACGATTTGGCCGAATCGATTGCTTAAAATATTGTTTTCCAATTTTGACATGAATATAACAACTTTGTACATGTATATATATTTTAACAAAAAAAAAACAAGTAATAAAAGGTCTAATTTTAATCGTCCTCGCCACTTTGGACCTTTGAATACGTGCCTTAAAGCAGACCAAGAAACAATTGACAAAACTTCTGCATAAAATTATTACAACCCACGTGACCTGTAATAATTTTATGGGTTATTACAATTAATAAAATTAGCGAGTCATTATATAATTAAGAAAACATTTTGGCAATATGATAACAAATTGTAGACTGGACAAACTTAAGTAAACGAAACGGGCTCTTGCGCGGTCATTAAAAACCCTAACATCTAATACTAAGATAACGGTCCCTGCCACGTGAGCTTTCTAATGTTGGGTCACGCAATTGGTGGGTGATGGTATCATTTCCTAGGGGTGATGGGAAGATATTTGAGATAGATGAGTGGTGGACAGAAAAAGTGGTGGATGAGCCGTAACCCCATTGACAGGATAAAAAGGCAAGGGTCGTCAAGGGATTAAAAAAAAAGGTGAAGGAAAATGAGTTCTTTCATACGTGTCGATTCCTACAATTGACACGTGGATCCAGTGGCATGACACGTAGGAAAACAGGTCTTTTTGGAGCAATAAATGTCGAACCAGCAACGCTGTGGGCCCAACGCGAAGAAAAGTGGATTTATAAGGCCAAGATCTTCCTTCTACGTTTTCGTTGATGTTTCTAAGAAGTAGTGTTGATTTTCGCTAACGTGCGGAAGCTATTTATATTATATTAGGAATTTAATAAAATTTTTAAGTGGCATTAAGTTAAATTATATAATTATATTATTTTAAAGTCTTTTTTATTTTTCTATTCTTCTATTTCGGACTTCTCTTTTAACTTATTCTTTTTATTTTTATTCTCTCTCAATTTTTTCTTTATTATTTAAATTAAAATAAATTAATAATTAATAAATGAATTTGTATACACGTGTAATTTTTATTAGTTTCAAGAATGTAATTAACGGTACAAACAAACCCTAGACACATAGGCGTTGGCCACATCTGACCAATGCTTTAATGTTATAAGCGACCACCGAAAATTTGGAAAATATAGAATAGCAATCACATTAAACATATCAATTAGTATTGCAATTTTAAGTAACCCCCATCCTCTCGTAATTTTTATGTGCTTCAAGATTTAATTGTTTTGAGGCAAATCATTGTGAAGAGACAGATTAGCACAACAACTTATAGATAGCATGTAAGGAGAGTGAGAAAGTGATAAAATGTATTGTTCTGTTGGATAATATATTAAAAAATATAAATTTTAATAGGATGAAAATGAAGGTACAGTGCCATAACATATATACTTTAATTGTTATATTTTAAAAATTTTTTACATTCACGTAATTTTTAAAAAATATGTAAAAAAGAACGTAGCCAACGAATAATCAATTTCGTCCCGATTCTTTTAGTAATTGTGTAGGAAACTAATAATCACCAAAAAATGAAAAATGGCTTTTTTGCTGAAAGATGAAAATCACCCACAACTTATCCCAAAACCTTTTCCATTTTTAGATTGAGATTTTTTATAAAGTGGTGAGATACAAAGGAGGTGCTAACTGCGAGGCAAGCGGTGGCGGTGGCGGTGGCGCCTGCAAGAACTTACGCAGCTCCACTGGGACCCACGCCGAGAAAAATAAATGGAATAGGAACAGCAACACGTGGGCCCCATCCACTTCTTGTGAGTTCCGTGACCGTGACTACAGTTTTTTTCCCCTCTCCTCGCCTCACCACCGTCCGATGAACCCCTAATTAAGCGGTGGGGAGCCTTCCCATTTCTCCACGCCCCCACCAAACCTGTCTGCCAGCTAGGACTTTTTTATTCTGAGCCATCCACGTCATCTATCTATCCAACGGCAGCCATTTATCACATCCATCAGCCAACAAAATCCTAGCCGTCCGAAGTGGGCCACTCTTGTCTGTTGTGGGAAAAAGTGACTGGTAGCTGCTATTATGCAGGCCTTAGTCCCACCACTTATCGTTAATTATTGCACCTTCAAACTATTTTTCTAATAAAATAATGGAGTATTAAATTCAATTCTTTCTTGGGTTGGGGAATGCATTATTAAATCATTAAAAAATAAATAAATAAAGAAACGAATATAGATGTGAAACCGAAAAATAATGAAATTTGACCGGGCGGGAGCGATATTTTCTGCGGTCGCCTAGATTCCTTGTGATCATCATGTTGCATTTACCAAGGTCACCGTTTCAACCGGCTACGTCCGGTCACCCCACCTTTATCTCTTAAGGGTCTGTTTGGTTAATTCACTGAAAAGGTTCGTCGTGCACTATTTAATTAAATTAATTCTGTTGAATTTTTACTTTGTATGAGATGACTAACACATATCTGCCTTCCTCGCATAGAGAAGAGCCGTGAGGAGAATGCCTTTCCTTATTTTAAAATAAAATGACAAACATGGAACCTGGCGGTGGAAAGAAAAACCGACACGTTCGGGTGAAGCGTGGTTTTTGAGTGGGTCTTGGCATTTTATCTAAGGGTGGAGAATTCCGCCATGTTGGCAGCTGAGGATTATATGCCGTCCGATTGGAAGGGGTTGAGGGCTGAGATTGATTTGCGTGAGCAAACAAGTGCATCTGAGGTTTCCACGAGGGCGTTCGAGGATGTCAAAAAACGAAAAATAATAATAAAGAAAAGGCTGCCAACAAATGAATAAATGATGAGATTGAGATAGTAGTACATAGCATGGAAAAGGGGTTCATTTATAGGCGCACCGTGAGAGGGAGAGAGAGTCGTGGGAGAGAGAAACAAAGAAACAACTAGAGAGAAGCTGAAAGAGAAAGTGAGTGATTGGGAAGAGAGAAAAGAAAGGAGGAGATTTGGGTGAGAGGAGGAGCCCATTTTGAGAAAAGATATTTAGAAGGATTGTTGTTTTATCCCCCGGATTTGTACTGAATCTTTGTTTACCGGCGAGAATCATTTGATTCCGTTCGGTTCACCGGCGAATTATGCCATAGCTGACCTCTGATGAGATATGCGATTGGATTCATTCATCTAGGTCAAACTCAAATTCTATCACGAAAGCGTGGAAAAGTTAGTAATGGACAGAAACAGAGAAGCCAGGAGAGCTAGTATCGTGGGCTCTAATGGCTTCAACAGGAGAAGACACAGAACAAGTAATCTGAGAGACTCTCCAGGTAGGTAACGGATTTAATTTTAACAGATCTGATTGTGTTTCTTCACGAAGACTGAATCTTTTTCGGCTGTCTGTATGAGTTTTAAGTCAAAGATTTGAATTGTTTTCCTTTTTGGCTTTGCAGATGAAGATGGGGTGCCGGAGCTACAAGAATCCGTTCGACTAAGGGATAGAGTGAAGAAAGATAGAGATCGAGATCGCGAGAGGGAGAGAGATAGAGAAAGAGGAAGGGAGAGAGACAGAGAAAGGGATTTGAGAGAAAGGTCCAGTCGGAGTAAGAGGAGAAGGGCCGAGAAGCTGACAACGAATAGAGAAGATATCGGAGGAGACGAGACCACGGAGGAGAGTGTGAACGACGATGAGGAAGAGGAAGAAGAAGATAACACCTCCGCTGCCTCCAGCGTTCGGCAGTTGACGCCGGCGGTGGGTTCCATTTCCAATCACCACCACCACGGCCACGTCAGCAACCGCCACCACAGCCATATCACCAGTTACAGTCAACAACACCATAGTAACACTGCCGGTAATATGACAAGTAATAATCACCATCTTCAGCATAGGAAAAGCTTCCCTTCGAGTAAGGTTTTCCGCGCTTCCCCTGTTTGGAAATCTGGGGATGAAATGATCAGTGTTTCTGTACCAAGAAAAGCACGCTCTGGTAAAAATAAAAAGTTACCTCAAAACATCATACCTCTTTTCTGATCGCTTGTGTCTTATGATTTTTTGTCAAATAAAGTTATTTATTTTCTCATTTTCTCCCTCTTTTTGAAGCATGTACGAAGAGGTCTCATGATTGGGCTTCAAGCAGCAGTAATAACAATAGCGGCGGTGGAGTTGCTGGAGGAGAGCAAACTCTTCGGCAGGCTTCGAGTTCTCCAGTGAGGCAGGGCCTCGTGTTAACATCAGCGCTGACGGCTGCTTCGTTGTCTCCGTCTTCTACCAATGTTTCCATTCGAAAGAAGCTTGTTAGTGATCAAAAACCTTCGTTCTCGGTGAAAAGTTTCAGTCTTTAAAGTTTCCGGTATCAGCTGATAACGGTTTTCTACTCTGCAGAAGCCTAGCGTTAACAGTACTGGGCCGACGCTCAGGCCACCCAAAGTGTCATCGAAGCCTAGTTCTTCGAATCCTGAGGAGTTGGAGATTGAGATTGCCGAGGTGTTGTATGGTTTGATGACTCAGTCACAAGGCCCTTCGTCAAAGAAAGAGGAATCAAGGGAGGTGAATAGATCGAACGGTGATGCAAAATCACGTCATTCATCGCCGATCTCTAATTCTACTTCGACTATTAATCCAAGTTTAGGACCTACTTCTAGCCCCCTTTCTGCCGTCGGTGAGTACTGACTGTCTTAATGTGATGACACTCTCGTGTTGAAGTCCACTGCCAGACCTCTAAATTTTCTCTTTTGTTTTGCAGCTCCAAAGAGAAAGAGGCCAAGGCAAATACCAGAGAACCCGAGCTGCAGTGGTGCTCGGAGCAGCCCCATGTCTGGGAAACCAGAACCAGATCAGACGCCAAAGAGTGAGAGTTCATCTCCATGTTTGGAGAGAACCTCAGGAGCCGCAGCTGAAAATGGTTATGACATGGGGGGCAATTCGGTCAATTCACAAGGACCGCCGGCGGAGCCACGTGAGCCGATGGCACCAGAATCAACTAAGTTGAATTTAGGGCTCAAGCCCGGGGATGAAGAATCAAAGGAGAGCAGAGATTTTGCTCCAAAGGAAGACGTGAGCTCTCCAAAGGAGAAAGAATCTGCAGCAGTGGGAACAGAGGATAGCAGCAACAAGGATTCACCATCAACAGCGACAACTGCAGTGGCTGATACAATGATTAAAGCGTGAGTGTCCAAAAAGTGATGTTCAGGGGGTGTAATTTTTCAGTAAATTTTGTATTTTTATGGGGTTGGTAATTGGCCTAATCTTGGCTTTATGCTCTTCTGTGATTCAGAAACTCGGTGGTGTCTGATGTGGAAAATCATAAGGAAGAAAAGTTTGAGATAGATCTGATGGTGAGTATCTGGTCAATTTTAGACCCCAATCTTTTGTTGATGATATGGAATTTTTGGATCTGATCCATGTCCTGCATCAGGCGCCGCCTCCACAAGTGAAATCATCTCCTGAAAGAGAAATTATGACTGATTCAAGTGCTGCAGCCGAGGATCAAAAGCCGGTTTTGTCGGCTGTTGATTCTGTACGTAGATTGATTTGTTTTTCATCAAAATCTTAAAATTTGGGTTCTTTTGACTTGTTGATTAGCGGCATTGATGCTTTCATTTGCTGATTTATGCAGGATTTGAGGCAGCTGGCGTTGAAAGATAAAGAAGATGATGAGGCGAAGGGTGGGAAAGAGCAGTCAGCTAATGCGACCGCTGAAGAAAAGAAGTGTAAAGGGACAGGAGATGAAGCTGAATCCCACAAGGCAGCCGGGAATAAAGCGATGGATATTAATTTGCAGGTTGATTTTGTAAAGACTGAAAGAGATGGAACTGCTGGTGTTGATGCGACTGGAAACAAGTTGCCAGTGCAGCCTCAACAGCACCGGCACCAGGCCCAGCAGAAAATTCCACTTAAGGCAACTAAAGAAGAGCCACTCCCTGAGAAGTCAGGTAATTTTTTTTCTTGGGTATCATATTCTTTATCTCAAGCCATAGGTCTTTG
The DNA here is from genome assembly GCA_019155195.1 of Avicennia marina. Lineage (NCBI taxonomy): Eukaryota > Viridiplantae > Streptophyta > Magnoliopsida > Lamiales > Acanthaceae > Avicennia > Avicennia marina. The sequence goes on from CM032759.1 coordinate 4,291,329, forward strand.
GATTTTGGTGTTTCACGAATGCAGATCTTGAAAGGTGGAGTGATTCTTCTTCTTTTTTGCGTTTTTTAGGTCATCCAACCACCTCCTTGCCCTTGTCCATGCCAATGGCTAGTTGGCCTGGTGGTCTACCTCCTGTGGGGTACGGTCGGCGTGATTATTGCGTTTCAATACTCAATTTTCTGAAATTTGTAGTATTAGATCTTTTGTTGCGCTCTGGTTTTGGCAAAATAACTTGGTTATGGTCTGTAGATATGTGGCACCACCATTGCAAGGAGTTGTGTCAATGGATGGAAGCACCATGACACCGGCGCCTGTTCAGGTACATGAGTCTTGTTACTTTCTTGTTTTTGTGTTTGAAACTCTGGCCTTGGCTCTGTTCTCCTTCGACCTGTTCTTTTGGCTTGCTTCGGTTCTTCCATGTTGTTATTTGATCGTTCGTTTGTGCACTCGCGCAGCCACTGTGCTCTCAGCCCCGGCCTAAACGTTGTGCTACCCATTGCCACATTGCTAGGAATATATACAGCCTCCAGCAGCTCATGAAGATGAGCCACTTTTGGCCAGCACCTGCTGGCCCTGCACCTTTATTTGGGTCGAAACCTTGCAATGTTAATGTCACACCGCCTTCAGATCTACAGGCGAACGTCTGTGTCAGGGGCGTCAATAATGCCGAGGATAAGGGGCAGAGTCTTGCTAGCACTCCCAATAATGGTGGAAAGGAGAAAGGTTCTCAACCTGCCAGCATTTCGGATTCTGCTCAGAGAAAGCAACAATTTGTGATCCAGCAACCTGTACCCCCTGTAGCAGCACCTAGTAATTTACTGGTGAGTAATTTATTTTTCTCTAATTTTGCCTAATTTGCCTCTCAAGTTCCTAATATGGAGGGTTTTTTGGTGAGGGGTAAAGGAAAGGATTGAAGTGACATTTGTTGTCCTGCGAATGTTTATTTGTCTATTCTGTTCAACAGGGCCCTGCTTTTTTCTTCCCCTTTAACCAGCAACAAGCAGCTGTGGCTGCTCGGCCTGGTGCTCCGAGACCTTCGGCCACTGGGGCTTCATCCGGCAGCACGTCCAGTTCTTCTGGTTCAAGTTCATTAGTCGCTGCTGGACCTGCAGCTGCAATGAGCTTCAACTATCCTAATATTGCTGCTAATGAAACACAATACTTGGCTATCTTACAGAACAACGCCTATCCTTTCCCCATGCCAGCTGTAGGGGCTCCTCCAAATTATAGAGGAGCCCCAGCCCAGGCAATGCCTCTGTTCAGTGGTCCTCCGTTCTATTCTTCCCAAATGATTCATCCGTCCCAACTTCAGCACCCTCAACCCCCACCATCCACTCAGACACAACAATTGCTGCAAAATCAGCAAAATGCAAGTGCATCTAGTGGTTCCTCCTTATCCCAGAAGCATTTGCATGGCCAGCAGCAGAGGCCACAAAGTAGTGTTGTTGCTGTTGGTTCTGGTAGTGCGAACATGCAAAACTTTGCCAGCCCAAAAAACCAGCAATCACAGCAGTTACAGCAGTCTCATAATCAGTATGTGCACTCCTCACGACCGAAGCAGCTTGAGGGTGAAGTGGGAAGTGAAGACAGTCCAACTGCAGATAGTAGGGGGGCTCGAGCTTCCGTAAATGTTTATGGCACAAGTTTTGCAATGCCTATCCACCCACAAAACTATGACTTGCTGACTCCAGCAGCTTTAGCTGGTGCTCCTGCTACGAGTGGAAGCAGTAATCAAACTGAGAAGCAGGTCCATCAACTACAGCAGCAGGGATCGAAGAGTGGAGTGGAGTCCTTGACCCAACAAAGCTTTGCGATGTCTTTTGGTCCCATTAATGGAACTACTACTGGTCCTGGCATTGATATATCATCCATGGCTCAAAATCATGCTATGTTAAATAATTCCCCAGAAGGTACACGACAGAATGTCCAGATGATGGCCGCCGCCGCCGCCCAGGTTGCACAGAAGAACTTCCGAATTTCTGAGGATGGTAAATCTGGATCTGTTGATTCCTCTGCCACTGATGATGAAAGGAAAAGCTTTTCTGGAAAGGCTCTTGGTGGTGTTGGACAATCCATCACATTTACGCGATCAGACTTGGCTGAAGGACCTGCCGTTTCCATGCCACCCAACACTGTGGCATCAGGCCCTTCCCGGAGCTCTAGATCCAGGACAAACAATGCTGCTGTTGGGACCATCAATGTCTCAACGGCTCATATTCAAGCTCAAATTCAGCAGCATCACATGATGCAACTTAAACAGCAGCAGCTGGGAGCAAGTCCAGTTAGTCGAAGCAAGGCTCCTGCAACAAGTAATGGGAGTTTGTACCCTGAGCACCTGAATTCATCTTCTGCAATGGCTGCCAAATTCCCGAATACCCTTTCTGGGTTTCCTCAAAGCCTTGTCCAGAGCAACAGTAGCAGTCCAGTTCAGTCTCCCCAGTGGAAAAGTTCTAACAGGACACCTACCTCCCCAGCCCCGTCTTCTCTGGGATCATCAAAAGGAACAATGCTCAAAAATATCCCACAGCAGCATTCACGAAGCCAACCCCAAATGCACACTCAAATATCTTTTGGAGGAAATCAGAAACCATCTGTGTCGCAAGGGCAAGCAAATCCCAGTAGCAACCAGTCTTCTTCCTCCATACTGGTTGGTTCTCCTACAACCTCCTCCATCTCCAAAGGTGCCAGTGGGAGCCCAAGAACAACTACACATGCTACTACTACAACCAGCAAAATGGGTCAAGCTCCTATGTTGTCATCACAGCAGTCCAAGAACTTGCCATCTATCACCGGCCACAAGTCTCCATCAATTCTCGGAAACACTCATATAAGTTCTTCCTCTTCCAGCAATGTGGCAAAAGCTCAAGTGCAACAGCAGCCTCAGCAGCAGCTGCCAAAAACCATGCAGCAGGCACATCTGTTCTTCTCAACCCCATATACCCACTCTCAATCCCTACGTTCTGCCGGTATAAGTTCTACAACTTCTAGCCCTGGTGGACATTATCTGCAGCGTAGACGGCCTGATCAGCAACCGCAAGCACCAGTCGCTCTGGCAACGCCTTCAACTGGAGTGCTATCATTATGTCCTCCAGTGACGCTGGCTGGTACGAGCACTAACGATCCAGCAAAAGCAATTGCTGCAGCCACTTCTAATATCAAGGGTGGTGGACGATCCTCACAGGGAATTATCCAAACATCTCAATTTGCTGGACAGTCCGTTGGAACCATATTACCTGCTGGCTTCCCATATGTTCATTCTGTTCCAGCTGCGGTTCAGGTGAAAACCGCTGACCAGAAACAGCCTGCGGGTTGGTATTTACACTCTCTGTTTCATTAAGTAAATTTGTACTAAACAACATTGTTGGTTAAAAGTATGAATAGTTTCCTTTTTAGGGTGAATATGGGAAGAGTGAATTTATGAATGGATTTACGATTTCTTGACCAGGACATGACAATTTGCATACATGGCAGTTTGAGAAGAAATGAAAGATCCGCGATCAGTGTCTGACCCCTGACAAGGGGTTACTTTGATGGAGAATCTCTCGTGTGGAATGAGCAATACACAATCTTGGAAGAATCACAAGTTGTGTGAATGGAGGAGCAACACAATGTTGGAAGGATCGAAAGGGGCGGATGAAGGAGAAGGATGGTGCCGGGTGAAGGTTGCTTGAAAAATCAAATCTTGTGAACTGGGAATGAATGTGTTAGTGCACTCTTGTCCAATATTTGATAGATTTCTTGAAACTGATGTCTATTGATACTGAAGGGCTTTAATAGCAAAAGTTAATTTTTTTTTTGTATTGACCAGAGTAAGAAGGTTCAGGAAACAAGTGAGGAGCTGATTTTGATAAGATACTCCCGTCTGTTTATCCTTAGGTAGCCGAGGTTCTTTCTATCACCTGTATCTTCTGTATTCTTGGGAAATTATCTTCCTGAAAGGGTACTCGTTAGAGAAAGGAAAAATTGATTTCTGGACGTGTATGAATGTGATGGAGGGTGAGCGTATATACATATGACCGGCACATGTAAGATTAGCCCGCAAGTTTTTCTTTTTAATTTTGTCTGTTTGTGACCCACAGTTGCTTGGATGTTATGAGATGATGACATTGCTTTAATATTTTGTTTGTTTGAATGCTGGACCCATTATGCAAGGGGGGAGAGAAGCCTGTGGGGTTGAAATATTGGTCCAGAAGCTATGGTGTTGATGCTCGTTTTTGTCGGTATCGATGTGGTTGGAATGTGGTGGTGGTGCAATGCCATCGTTTATTTGTGGGAAGGGTTCTTGTCACGTCAAAGAGCAAGAAACTTAGCAGTTTATGCTATTCCCAAACGTCAGAGAGGGGTGAACTTGCGAAGTTGGACGGTTTTTGGATGCTTAATTAGGATGGTTGATCGTATGGTCCCTTAGTCCTCACCTCGCGGTATGTACATTGTGGTTTTACTCGTGCATTTATGTATAATAAAATATTAGTAATAATTTGCCTTCTTTGTGTATATATATACACATAAGCACACGTAAGTATTTGAGGAACTCTGCATAAAACATCGGAGGGTTTTGTTGGAGTGAGAAAAAGATTAGTCGTGTTAAGTATGATTCGTGGGAGAAGAAGGGCCACCCACCCAAGTAAGCACTAGAACAATGTGGAGTGGTGGGGCCCATGTCTGCTTCCTTCATGGATATCACGAGGAACCCTTTTCGTCTATTGGCACACCAAGAGTAAGTTTTTTCAGGATTTGGGTGTTACTGCATTTTGAAGCATGTCCATTGATAGCTTTAGGGAAAACTATTTCCGATGAAAGGGCCCCACAATGTATCGATTTGGGCTAGTCTAGGCGGTGGATCTTGACATCTAATCTTAGAGGAATTTATGCGTTATCTGTTTGTCAAGTCGGAAGCGTCTGAATCCAATTGTGGCGATATTTTAAGTGGTGCAATTAATTAGAGGAATTTAGGGCTGGTGCTTATGTGTGTGGCCTACTCTTGTAAGCTGGTCATCATGACTGTACCTGTATTTGAGTGTGTGCATGATCAATTGTTGGTTCCATGTGGGGTTGTCCCTAGATCCAACAAACGAATCAATTAGAGGATGAGGAAAAAACGAAAGGTTATTTGATTCGATGTTTATTTTATTTGGAACAATTATTTCTAATTTATTTTTTTTAATACCAAAGTTCAAGTACCTAGTGTAATCTTTGTTGCTGCGTGACTGGGTTTGAGGTACATACCTTACCGAACTATGGTAAATTTAATTTATTTCTGATTTAGATGTAGGAAAGGAGGGGGATTTGAGTCAAGACTTGAAGAGTTTGACACAACATTTTCATATTGTATTTTCCCTTGAAAAATGCCACTAATCTCCTCTGGAATAAAGAAGAGTATTAATCATGGGAGCTATTACGCAAAATAGTCTAAATCAAATTATATGACTTCATTAACCATGTTCAAGCATAATCACAAAAAAATAAATACATAAACAAACATTAATTAATAATCTTTGACAATTATTAACAGCCCATTTAGTTGTTGCCTCTTAGAGGGGGTTTGGGGTTTTAGTTGAATAGTGTTAGATAAGAATTGTGTTGAATTGAGTAATATATTTATAAAAAATATTTTAATTAGATAAATAGTATAATATATTTAAATATATATCAAAAATATATAATAATGATTAAATGATACGATAAATAAAAATAAATATGAATAGATATGTTATATATAGATATTGATTTAATTCTGAATAGTTATAATAATTAAAAAATAATTAATTAGATATATATATAATAAGAAAATTTTAATTTTAATTTTAAATAAAAATATTATTAAATAATATATTTAATAGTTTAAAATTTGAGATGACACGTGGACAAAGTTTACGAACCGATGAGAACCTAGGGCACGTGGACCCGACATTAACGCATTCTATGCATAATATTCAAATAATCAATTAGACCTTAACTATGTTTGTTTTCGTATATTTAATGAGCATTTGAATTTAGGATAGACATTAATTAATTGGATACGCAGTACTTTTAACTAATCACATGGGAAACATTAATTGATATATAGAGCGTAGATTTGCGATTTTACCGAGGGACAAGCAATTAGTAGGAATCTTCGTTAAGCAACTGTTTAATGATTAAATAAAGAATTAGGCGTTTGCTTGGAACAATTAATTAGTTATCAAACTGGCAACAGCATACGATGAACATCCATTGCATAAATTATGACAAACATAATCTTAAATATTAGGATGAAGACTTCCTTTATTAGTAATAAGATCGACATACGATAAGTAATGTAGAATTTTTTTGTTAAAAATGAAAAATACGAAGCAAATTGAAATTAAGCAAGAAATAGCAAAAACTATTATTTTAATTAAAACATCAAATGCATATAAATTATTATATTCAAATTCAAGTTCATTGAATACAAATAAATGCATTCTTTATAGATCTAGATATGACTCATGGATGGTAAATTTTCATGGCACACACACCCCGACGGTGGTGTCTTCAAAATATTTGTTATATTTGCTGAAGATTTAAAGAATTTATGTTTACCATATTTTTGGAGAATTTCAAGAATACCATACTTACTTTACTTAAGGAGAGTGTTTGGAATATCATGTTTTATATTACAAATTATTATTTTTGTTGAATGGATTATGAATATATTACAATAGTTGATCATATATCGTAGATTTGAAGATAACAACATTAAAAGAAAGTTTTAATCGCTATTGACAATATGCTACTGACACAGAGATTTGCAGCTGATTTTTAGAAGATTTACTCCAAACGTTTTGTAATGATATGGGCTGAAATTAATGAGTTAATGGGGGCGATGGATTTTGTCAATTCTGAAGCCTAGAAAAATGTTAATTAGGCTGCTCAAATTACGTCTGCTTTGCTGAATAAGTGAAAGGCTTTGAACTGACTTGTTTATACTTCGGGGACCAATGTGCAATAATGCTTGGTAATTCTGTGATTCTGAGTTAATAAAAGGGCAAAGGTGGAAAAGCCGATTAGGCCTAAGGGTGTTTTGGTCAAATGTTCAAATGGAAGGGCTTTAAAAGGGAAGACTGCTCCTACCGCCGAGAGTGGATCTCTTTCTTTTGCTTGCTTTTCTCTGGAACCCTCTAGAGTTTTCTTTGTGACGTCATCTCCACCACCTGAGGCCGCTGTTGGCCAATCTGTTTCGATTGAAATGATCTCCTCAGTCTGTTCTACCCCTTCATTGGAACAATTTCTCCGATTATGCCCTTACACCTCACTGAAACCTCTCCTTTTGTCTGACTTGTGAAGTATCCACGATGATGAGGAAATAATCTCCTCTAAGCAGCTGATTTCAGATGAATGATGCTCTGCTCTGAAGACTTAAGAAGGGGATTAAAGAGGAAAAGGGAGAGAGAGAAAAGGCGGGGAAGCTGGAACAGATGGAAGAAGAAAGATAAGTGTTTGTCTCTTATTTCATCGATGGTTCTCATTACATTCTCAACTTCAGTATTTATAAGCACTGATTCATAAATATTGCTTTTTTATTACAGATGATTTTCTCATTGAAAACCAGATACTAGACTTAAATACTTTCCACTGATGACATTGATATGCTTATCCAGCTATTTATGTTGGAACTTCCTACTGATCGTCTAAGCTGCCATTTTAAATGATGGTAATCTTGCTTTTAATCACAACGGATGGTCCTAAATGCCCATGATCTGTACTTTAATTCCCCCGACGTAATTTGATTCCCCTAGTTTGTAAATTTGTGCTCCCCCGCTGTAATTTGATTAAGGCCACCCAATTGTGTTGATGCAGTGGTTACTTGATTTGCTATTACACCCCCTCCCCTTTTCAGACAGTCCTTGACCCGAAGGACTAGAGCTTGGAGAGCATTGCCGGAGAACCTTCAGGTTTTCCCAGGTGGCGTCCCTCGGGTCCAAATTGGACCACTAAACTAGAATCTGCATGGCTATTTCCTTGCCTTGTTTGATTTGTCTCTATCCTAAAATGGCCATTAGTTCTAGCCTTATTTTTCCATTAATGTCTTGCTGGTAGATGGTTCATAAGTCAAATGTGTGGACCAATTCATTTCTTTAACTGAGATACATGAAAAACTGGATGGGTGGTTGAATTTGTTGGTAATTGTAACATGTAAGCCACCTTACCAACATGTTCTAAAATGGTATTAGGACGAAAATATTTACTTGATAGCTTCTGGTTTGATCTAGTAGCCATGGATTGCTGTCTATATGGCTGTAATTTCAAATAAACCTGGTCCCCTTTGGAGAATTCCTATTCTGTGCTACCCTTGTCAACCTATTTCTTCGTCCTTCCTTGTGCTCTAATTAGCTTGTCCCTAAGTAACTTAATTGTGACCCCATGATGTCGGATGAATTAGGTGGCCTCCTCATTAGGGATGTCAGTTACCAATTCAAATCCATACTGAGTGGGATAGATTCCATACATAACTTAAAAGGGAGTTGTTCAAATGCTGTTATGAAAATTAGTATTATACCAATATTCAGTCAAAGGCAGTTGTCCTCGATTTAGACCCTGTCATGTATTTTAAATAACATTCCAAATGTTGGTTTACCCTTTTCGTTTGGTCATCACTCTGGGTGATAAGCAGTATTCATGTTAAGACTTAATTTTTTGTCAATTTCTTGCACTTTAAATTGTTTGTCATTTGGTTATCGTCAGCAATTGTGACTATCATGATATGTGCCTCAACTTGTTTTACAGATGTTTCCCTTATGCTCTTGGATTGATAAAACTATCGGTGTCATTAATGTCAACTAGCACAAAAATTTGATGACCGTAAATTTTAGCCCTCATCCTTATGGTTGTGGGAGGAGTGTCACTTGTAATATTATTGGGCGTCACCTCCCCTTTTTCATAAGTGTCGTCAGCAGTTAGCTCCCCCACATCCTCTTCCACGATCGGTTCTTCGCCTTCAATTAGGTGCATTGTTCATTCCTTACACTTGTGACCTAAATATTATTGGGCATCCCCTCCCTAACTTCATAAGTGTCTTCAGTAGTTAGCTCCACCATATCCTTTTTGTCTTTTTCATGACTGATTTTTCGCCTTCAATTTGGTGCGTTGTCCATTGTGACCTGGTTAAACTTGTGACTTGGTACTCACTTATCTTTGCACTTGAAACCGATCTCCCTTTTGAACTTAGTATTGACTTTTGGTAGCAGCTTGCTGGGCGGATTTTGTCGTGTTGCCTTTTGTTGTGATTTACTAGCACCAATAAATGTTTTTGGTGTAATTCTTTGTTTTTGAAGTGCCTTGATTTTTAATTCTTCATTCAACGTGAGGTCATAGGCTTGCTTCAATGTGTGGGGCTTGAACATCATGATGTTCTACCTAATTTCATTAGGGAGTCCACTTATAAAGCCGTGGACAAAATGTTGTTCCGTCATGTAGGGTTTGAACTTCAACATACTAGCTTTTAGATCTTTGAACACCTTAATATAATCTGCAGTGGCACCCCTTTGCCTTAATTTGTTAGAGGCTCCCATAATTTGCTCCAGATTTTGTCTGTGTACTTGGGCATGAGGGCATTTTGCAACTCTGGTCAATTAATATAATTTCGTCCTACAATGCAATTGTGGAGCCTAACGCTGCCCTTTTTAATCAAAATAGAGGGTTGCAACTTGTGTTCTCTTCTTCTGGGATATTGTAATATTGGAAGAATCAATTCAACTTTTTTATTCAATACTTCACGTTATTTCTTTCAAATTGGGTAAGGTCAATTTTGGTTTTGGGTGGGATTGGGCTCCAATTGGTTCGATGGTTTGAAAAATGGATTTGAGAATGAGTTTGTGTAACTGTGATTGTTATGTTAGAGTGTCGTGGGTGTGTACTAGTTAAAATTCCTTTACCTCCTTGGGTTGACATGGAAACCTTGCTTTTCTTGACCTTTGCTGCATTTTAGGTTTCACTCATAAGTTGGAATGTATTAACTAACATATCCAACTTAGTGGAGGTTTTCGATTGAAACTCCTCCAATTTTTGTTGCCTCATTTTCGGTTGTGAGTTGAAGTTGTCTGTAACAATTTGTAGCTTCTTCTCCATTTGGGCCTCTAAGTTCTAAATCTGTTTCATGGTGTTTTTCTTGGCCACTTGGTGTTCGGCTCAAGCCAGATATTGCCACAGGCACAAAAAAGTGGCTTTGATACCAACTTTACTGATATGGGCCGAAATTAACGAGTTAATTGGGCTGGTGATGGTTTTTTGTCAATTGTAAAGCTTAGAAAAATGTCAATTGGACTACTCAAATTAGGTCTGGTAGGCCGAATAAGTGGAAGGCTTTGAAAGTGATTTCTTTATGCTTTAGGGACCAATGTGAAATACTACCTGGTATTTCTGTGATTCTAAAATTATGGTAAAAGTGGAAAAGGTGATTAGGGCCAAGGTGTTTTGGTCAAACGCTCAAATGGAAGTGCTTTGAGAGGGGAGACTTCTACAAGCAACAACGGTGGATCCCTGTCTTTTTGTTCGCTGTTCTCTTGAGCCCTCTAGTGTTTCCTCCACTTCGGGCCACTGGGGGTCGTCAGTTTCTATTAAAATAATTTCCTCAGTTTGCTTTACCCTGAAAATGGAACAATTCCTGCGATTATGCCTTTACATCTCACTGAAAGCTCTCCTTTTGTTTGACTATTGAAATATCCATGACGAAGAGGAAATCATCTCTTCTAAGCTGCTGATTTTAGAAGAACGATGCTCTGGTCTAAAGACTTAAGAAGGGAATTGAAGAGGAAAAGGGAGAGGGAGAAAAGGGAAGGAAGTTGGAACAGATGGAAGAAGAAAGATAAGTGTTTTTCTCTTATTTCTTCGATAGTTCTCAGTACAATCTCGACTTTTGTATTTATAAGCACTAATTCAAAAATATGTTGTTGTAGATGATATTCTCATCGAAAACCGGGTACTACACTTGATATACTTTTAGCTGATGACATGGATCTACTGATCTAGCTATTTATGCTGGAACCTCCTGCGGATCATCTAAGCTGCCGTTTTAAATGCTGGTAATCTTGCTCTTAATCACATCGAATAGTCCTAAATGCCCATGTTATGTACATTAATTCCCCTAGTTTGTAAATTAATGCGCCGCCACTGTAATTTGGTTAGGGACATTCGATTTTGTTGATGTGTTGGTTACCTCTTTTTTTTGTCACACATTTTCGTGCATATTTTGGTCTGAAAATCATGCATTTTCAGAATATAAATCAAGGACAGAAGATCAATAGCTCATGGACAAGGGCATGGAGAAAAAGTTGAGGCAACTTAAGTGTTTAATTCTCTAGGCTTTGTGTGAGTTCACTTTTCATATTATTCTTTATATTTTTGAGTAAAAGAATGGAAACAAATCTGTTGAGAGTGATTCAATATTATGAAATGTTGAGAATAAAGCGGTTTAAAGTTAAATATAATCGAATATGTACTGTTATTGTATTCTCAACAATTCAAGAACTTTAAAATTGAGACAGTGAAATAAAAGAAAGTATTGTTAATTGTCTTTTCATTTTTTGAGTTTAGTGGACGTTTTTAATAGGAGAAAGCTCTGTATACAAAAGAGACATTACTGTGAATTGTATTAACAAATTTGTACCTCGTATAATTTATTTTGTTGTTATACTGTATAGTTTTGTTCTTTTGCCCAATCTCATTATAATATTTATGGGAGTGTTGTCAATGTTCGACTCAACCTTGCCATACCAGTAAAATTGTAAACTTAATGTGTGCAAAAATTTATTTAAAAATTCTGAAGTTATTGTTATTTGAATAATAGAAATACAATTATTTAATTTTAAAGGTATACGAAAACATATAAAATAGGAAGATAAATAATGATAAAAAAGAATTTAAAAAGTGCAAATTTGGAAGAGATCCAATGTGAAAATAAGAAGTTAAAAAGAAAGGAAGAAAAAAGATGAAAAAAATAGTAGTATCTACCATAAAGGTAATTATGGGATTTCATTATGTGATTGCACCTTGCACGACAAGAAGGCCTTATTTTAACACTAACATAACATAGATGTAACATAGAAGAACCAAATTTGAATGCCAAACAACTCAGAAATTCCAATGCGCGCGCACACAATCTCGTGAACTTAATCTATACTATTATAGGATGACTTTATCCTTGTAAAAATTAACTTTAGTCATTTTAATAATTTTCCTAAAGTACTCTTCTTAATTAATGTATTTATAGTGTTTAATAATTGCTTCTTTTTTTTTTTTTAAGCTTAAATATAAATCTATACTATATATCATAGTTTTATCCCTTATAATAATTTTAACTTTAGTCATTCTAATAGATTTACTATGCGCTCCTTTATAAAAGTCTTAAACATAAATAAATTAAATTACCTTCAATTTTTTCCCTCTTTATTAATATAGCTTCTTTCTATCTCTTTTTCAAATAACATCTTGTTTATTCTTTTTATCATTTTTTATTACCTTTAATTTTTTTTCTCTCCAACCTTTTTAAGATATGTTATTAAATAATTTTATTTAATTATTGAACTACCAAGAAATACGATAATTTTATAGCGTGCAAGTTTTATTAATTCAAAAATTAAGACTCAACCAACAAATCAATAAATGTATATCGCTTTACCTACTTAGAACAATGATGTCACTACCACAAGTTGAAGCATGCCAACAAGGCTTTGTTTAGATACAAATTTTGAAAGTAGAAAATTTAATACAAAACAATGTAAAAGTAAAAATAGAGAAATAAATAAAAAATGTTATTTTGATGTGTGGTAATTAATTTGAATGGATGTAATTAAATTTACATACGTACATATAATTCCTATTAAAATTATAAGTCCACTAATCGGGGCTTTGTTGATTAATTGAGGCTTCCTTGATTTCTAATAAATTGTCCCGTCGACTAATACAGCTTCTGTCTTTTACGAAATGGTTTGAAATTAAACTATATATGCATCCAAATGGGAAAGAAATTCTTTGATATGAATCTGCCTTGTTTTTGCATTTAGGTAATTGGGTTTCATGGTTCATTGCATGTTGATAAATATTGTTCAAGTACGTATCATAACGGCTGCAACTTTTTCATAAACAAGACATAATAATGAGATGACGATGACGAATCTTTTTTATTGTTTCTGAGATAAATAAAATAAAATAAAAAATCACACATGCTTGATCGTGGAACGTTTATCAAATTGGATTTCATTCTTTCGTGCACGCAGCCCTATCTCATTGGATTAAAATATCATCACTGGATAAACTATGCAACATGTTATCCACGTGTGCCTTTTGATAAGTATGCAGCTTATCATGGTCATTGGAAAGACGAGAGATCAATCCTCACATGCTTTACGTGAAAATAAAAATATTATAATGACGTGTTAATGATGACAAAACCATCGAGGAAGCGGTTTTGTTCGTCGAAATCCATTAATGCTGAGCAGCAAAGTCGTTGTTTAGTATATGACCTGTTAATAATGTGACAACAGATATTGAAAATTAAAATTTTTTATATAATATTTGACGAGCATGACGCGTATTTACCTAACAATAAAAGAGATAATAATAACAAAGTGGAAATCATAAATCATTTCCATATCCAAGTAAAGAATATGAACAAGTTAAACAACCCTATTTTTGGCCCGGGGAATCTTTTCATCCTGATTCTACCACCACAATATTACTCCTCCTTTTTATAAATATAATAAAAATAAGATTAATTTACTATTATCTTTAATCAACATTATCAAATAGTTAACTTTACTAGAAAGAATTGTTGAAAATTAATTACTACATATAAATTATTTTATTACTTAAAATAATTCTTTAGATTATAACCATATCAAAATAAGTGAACAAGCCCAGTATGTGAGTGCGTGTGTGTGTGTGTGTGTTAGGGAGGGGATAAATTTCTTTAATGCACTAAAATCTTGTTCAATGCAATTATTTGTCCAGTGCAAAACTGGCATGGAAAATAGAAAAAAAATAATAATAATAATCAAAGGATAAACCCATGTTCCAATTTTGATTTACCATATCCAATCCGACATAGGTTGATGCAAATTCATTTGCACTGAGGTGGGATGGGGATTTGTCCATTTAATTTAATAAGGAAACTTACATATGGTGCAAACCCTTTGAGTTAATATTATGATATGTATGGATGTATGATTAACCATAAAATTAGTTATTTATAAAAAAATATAACACTGACTCCTACATTTGTAGTACATGCGTTATTTCGTTGACAAATCATGCTATTTGATTTCGACATATTAAGTTAAAAAATATTATAATCAAACTTAACATTTTAATTTTAATTTTTTCAAACGTTCAATATCATTAACTCATATTTAAGTTTGAGTTGAATATCTTTTAAAAAATAAAATTAAATTGAAGTAAATTTGAATAGTTATCGAATTTCAATTGCTACTCAAATTAGACTCAATAACTCCTATTTATACACATATCTTTTGACTCTGTCATCCCTATATTTGATAAATTTTGGTTTACCTATGATTAATGGAATTTGGCCCATAAGAAATGAACACGACCCTCAACTTGTTCAATGGATTGAAGGGTCTATTGAATATGAACCCGTCGTATTTGTATCAACTTCTTAAAATTGTAATGTCCAGTATTTAAAAATGAAAAAAATATGTAAATTAATAAGTTCGTAATATTTGCACCAGATGAAGACCGGATTGGAGATTATGTAAAGTAGTAAAATAAAGAACTTGAAAAACGAGAAACTTTCAGAGAAAACTTAAAAAATAGTAATTTAAAAAAGTGACAAGAAGTGGGAAAGAAAAGAATAGAAAAATTAAAAATTAAAATAAAGATAATTGTGTAATTTGATATTATGTGACCAAAAAGCCCTATTAACTCAATAATACAGTATTTATTACGTAAACATAAATATTCAAATTCAATTTTTCTTTTTTAATCTCGATCAAAAATTTTATAGTGAAACACAAATTTCGTCACCAACAAGATCTTTATTGTTTTAATCTCTCGTCTAAATAAGCACACAAACACAGCCATATTTGAACCTTTCATTAATCACAGGCAAACTCCAAGATGGTGTGGGCATTGACAAGGGTTTCAGCCAAAATTAGGATTAGGGTTAATTAACATATGCAAGGGGGACAAAAATACACAGATGAGAAGTGATTACTAGGACTTCGCCAAAAGCCGGAGAACGAGACACTCAAACAAAATCAACAATATAATTCATGTGTCGCCACTCACAAGTTGGCCCCCTTCATCCAACATTCAAATCCCACCCCACCATTTTTTTAATAGAAAGTTGATTATTTGGAATAATGGTCCAAAGTGGCTGCTAGGAGGCTCGAAACACGATAACAACGTGATAACTGAGTAGACTTGTCTAATTAAATTTGTAACCAGAAATCTTCTTAATTATATTTAATACCAATAAGAAACATTTCTATATCATATATTGTTCAGTAATCATAATTATCAGGCAAGCTATAAAATTTTTTTAAAAAATTGGCAATGGGTCAAAATCACAATTTTCTCCCATTATTTTATTCTTCAAGCAGCAACACAAGGACAAAGGCTACGTTTGTTTCCCAATTAGGATAGGGGGGAATTTTGAGTGATTTGAATTGGGATAAAAATTGTATTTAATTTGTAAAATTTGAATGGGTAGAAAAATTATATATATATATATAATAATGATAATAATTGAGTGATATGATAATATATAGATTTATAGAGTAATAAAAAAAAATAAATGTAAGTAAAAAGATTATAGAAATATGTATCAATTTAATTGTCAAAAGGTATAATTATTAAAAAATTTTGAATTAGCTATAATAAATAAGAGATGAAAAATTTCGAATTTGAATTTAAATACAATTTGTACTGTAAGATGTTTGATTTGTAAGATTTTTAATTTGTGATAGATAGTGTAAAATTTAGAAACAAACATAGCCAAATCGATTTATCCAACTATTCTAAATTAAAGACTATATAAATAATATATCTGTATGTATACAGGAATCACATTCAAAATCACTTTTCAATTGAAAATTTTATTAACATCAATCCGATTCTAATACAATATTTCATTGGTCTCAAGTATGAATTTTCAACTACTAATTGGAGGTAGTTTTACTTCTAATTATATTCAATTATTTGGGGCAGTTGATGGTCCAAAAGCTTAATTAATAGTTATATGCTATTAAAAAAAATTAATTCTAAACCGAATCAAACTTAGACTATACAACTTCAATAACTCACACGTTTTATCACGTTCCTCATATGTTTTTTGAAAAGGCAAAAAAGAAGAAACTTTTTAACAATTTACCATTTTCCAATCACGCTGTTTCCGAATTACTTTGAATACAATTTTTCTGCAGTCTATGATACAACTTGTAACGTAGCATACCACACGAGAGCAAGGACATGCAATACATTTGCGATATCTTCTATTATTTTATCTCTCTTCTATTATTTTGTCTTCTCTCTCTTGGCATATATAATAAAATTAAGCTTAGAATAAACACGCATGCACAGATACACACTTGCGATATCTTCTATTATTTTGTCTTCTCTCTCCTGGCATATAATAAAATTAAGCTTAGAACAAACACGCATACACAGAGATACACGATATAGTTACTCAAGATTTTCATCCTGCAGCAAAAAATATTCCCATACCATTTTATACAACAGATTACTTTCTTTTTAAATAATTTAATTTTTTAAAATGATATTAAGTTCACAAAATTCAACTGAAAAGTTAGGTGGCGCACACTTCGTATCCAAAGTAGAATCCATGTGGAAGATTAGGGAAGCTAGTCAGGAGGTACAATGAATTGAATAAATTAATATAAAATAATTATCATATTGTACGAAATGATGGGATGTGTAATAGTCATTTAAAAAATTAGTTAAAATAAAATGAAAACTAGGTCATATGAGAGTATTCATAGGACTAAGTCAGAGGAGGGTAAATGAGTTAATCAACACTTTGGAGAACATGCATGGGAGCCAACCAAGACGCCATAGTGTATGGAATGAGTTAGCATGGGAGCCACATGACAAGGAGACACGAGTGGTTTGGGCGGGGTAGAATTTTTCATTTCACATCCGTTGATGAAGGGTCCGTGAACTATTTCATGGAGCGTGTTATCTTCCCTTTTAAATTACCAATTTTTTTAGAAATTTGACTATGTCTAGGACACTCAACCCGGTTACTAGATGAGACTTTGATTTTTATGTCTTCCTAGTTGGTTAATTGGACAATTGTGGCTCTCCTCGTATGAGTCATTTACGTTATCTGCGTGGAGTAAACTCTTAATGTCCACTGTCAAAATCAAATATACTAGTTACTTCGGGTAGGTGAGGGATAATCGAGTTTATTGGTAGGTTGTGTGTACACTTTTAAATGATGCGCGGTTCTCCCTCACATGATCAGAACATTCCCCGCCAACCTACCAAATCCATTGCGATCTCATCCCAAACCCATGTGCCTTCACAGATTAACAATTCCTTTCTTCCCATGTGCCTTCACAGATTTATTTGTGGACGATTAGTAAGCGAATTGGGGTACAATAACTCGCAAAAAAAAAAAATCAAAACATTTGGTAGAGCGGGTAATGATATGTGCAATGACGGCCGGTAACGTTATTCCGTGGTCGAATACCATGGTCCGTCAAAGTCCTGTGTGCTGCCCACTTGACGATTAAACTATGGAAAGATGCATGGAGGGAAAGACGCGGCGACAGCGGGCAGTATTAAACTCAAGATCATGTTACAAAATAATACTAAAATTTCCTAAAGTACGGTTCGGAGTAGGGACTGTTTCCGATTTCCTCAGCCTTTGCCTTTGTGTGTTTGTCACTATTTATTATTCCATGAAAATTAATGTAATATCAACCCAATCGCATAGCCCATCACGTCTTCCATTTAAAGAAGAAAACGCCAGGGTACTTCTCAGCTCCTTCCCTCTTTACTGCTCACCACCATTAATGACACATTACGCGAAATTTCCATGTTCCCCTCAGCCACGTGGGCACATCTTGAAAGCTACGAACGCGTTAAGAGTCGTAGTTGTAGTTGTTATTACAAATAGATACATCTCAGAGTCAACCAAGTCAATAACAGCCGAAGTCTTCCGCCGATGACTGCTCTATAAATGCCCCACCCCTCGCCAACATTGTTCTTATTATTCCATCAGATTTTCGTTTTCTCTGTTGCTTCTCGAACACATTTTCTAGTTGGGATTTTTCTGCCGCGTGCTTCTGTAGAGATGTTGGAGGAGTTACTGGGGACTGTGTGCGGGAAGATTCGCGATGAGCCCAAGATTGAGCCCAAGAAGATTAAGGGCACTGTCGTGTTGATGAAGAAGAATATAATGGATATTACGGATGTGGGGGCTTCCTTTCTTGACAGGCTTCTCGAGATCTTTGGCAAAGGTGTCTCCTTGCAGCTTGTTGGTGCTGTCCATGGCGACTCTGGTCAGTCTTCTTTCTGTATTTTCTTGATGAGTATATAAACGAAGTTTGATCATGGTTCTTTCTTGGGTAGACAGAGTCATCCGCTGCTTCCTTGAGAAGATGCCGTTGAAGAAAACTAATTAGTAAAAAAAAATTGCGTTGTGAAAAGGACATAGAAAACTGACTCGTTCCATCTGCTTAGGTTTCTTGATTGTTGTGTTGATAGAATTAATGATTCTACATTTGTTTACTTTTGCCAGCGGGAGATGATGTGTCCATATTAACAGTTAATTTTGGATTGTGCTCGGTTTTAACTGTTGCTTGGATCTTACAGCAAACGGGAAAGGGGGGCAGCTAGGCAAAGAGGCATACCTCGAGGATTGGATCTCAAAGTTTACCTCACTTAATGCTGAAGATGATGCCTCATTCGACATCACATTTGAATGGGAGGAATCTATGGGAGTTCCTGGTGCTTTCGTCATCCGAAACCGTCACCGCAGTCAGTTCTACCTCAAAACAGTCACCTTAAATGATGTTCCGGGGCATGGCCAAGTCCACTTCTTCTGTGATTCATGGGTTTATCCTGCGCGTCGATACAAGTATGATCGCGTCTTCTTCACGAACAAGGTATTGAATTTGTTTCTGTACCTAAAGTAATTAAGGTATTTCTACAGCAAGCAAGGTTGTTGTCTTAGAATTTGCAAGAAACAAGCTCAGGAAATCGTTAACTCGCTACACAACCTCAAATTCATGCGTAATAAAGGGTGTCTTCTGATGTCTCAACAACTGAAACTAAATCAGAAGCCTTTAATCAATTGTTGAAGGGCCTGAAAGGCACTGATTTCTTGTTCTGTCAGGCATACCTGCCATGCGATACGCCAGAGCCTCTACGCTGGTACAGAGAGGAAGAGCTGAAAAACCTCCGCGGAAATGGCTCTGGCATGCTCAACGAGTGGGACAGAGTTTACGACTATGCGTTCTACAACGACTTGGGAAGTGCTCGTCCTGTGCTTGGCGGATCAGAGCATCCATATCCTCGTAGAGGAAGAACAGGCCGTCCACCAAATGAGAACGGTAAGATCACTTTTATTGGTATGTCTTTTGTTGTTGGCAAGGTGTTAAGTTGCCTGCGTTTGAATTGCAGATCCCAACTATGAAAGCCTGTTGTTTCGTCTGAGTTTAAACATTTATGTCCCGCGAGATGAAAGGTTCAATCCAGTCAAATTTTCGGATTTCATCGGTTACGCTCTTAAGTCCCTGGGTCAAGTACTGATCCCTGAGATCAAAGCTGTGTTTGACGAGACCATAAATGAGTTTGACACCTTCCAAGATGTCATGAACCTGTATGAAGGTGGGATCAAGCTGCCTGAAGGTCACACAATGCATAAAATCAGGGAGTGCTTACCGTGGGAGTTAATCAGGGAACTTGTTCGGTCTGATGGCGAACAACTTCTCAAGTTCCCCCTGCCTGATGTACTCAAAGGTAAATCTACATTCCTTCATAAATTTTCACTTCATACGGGGAGTCTCAAGAATGAATATGGGACATGAGTTAGCCAATTACGATAAATAAGAACTCTTCATGCAGAGGATACAACTAGAACAGCTTGGAGAACAGACGAAGAGTTTGGAAGAGAAATGCTAGCTGGAGTGAACCCTGTGGTCATTCGTCGTCTCCACGAGTTTCCACCGAGAAGCAAACTAGACAGTCAAGTATACGGCAATCAGGATAGCATCATCACCAAAGAGCAAATTGAGAAAAACATGAATGGCCTTACTGCAGATGAAGTAATGTCACTTCACTCTGTTTTACCATTTTCATCATATGTTCTGCTGATTCTTAGCAAATTTCCTGAAGTTGTCGGTTCCTCTTATTGATGCTCTTAAAATATATGCCGAAACAGGCCGTAAAAGATAACAAGCTATTCATATTAGATCATCACGACACGCTGATGCCATACCTTAGAAGGATCAACACGACGACAACAAAGACATATGCCAGCAGAACTGTTCTTCTACTCCAAGACAATGGGACATTGAAGCCACTGGCAATTGAGTTAAGCTTGCCACATGAAGATGGAGACGCCCACGGGGCAGTCAGTGAAGTATTCACTCCATGTGATCATGGAGTTGAAGGTTCAATTTGGCAGCTGGCCAAAGCTTATGCTGCAGTGAATGATTCAGGATATCATCAGCTCATAAGCCACTGGTATGCTTGCCAGTTACAGCCAATGAAAATTGAAATAATACACGATGATGTTTATAATTGCATTCAAATTTCTCAATGCAGGTTGAACACCCATGCCGTGATTGAGCCATTCATAATTGCGACAAACAGACGGCTGAGTGTGCTTCATCCAATATACAAGCTTCTGAAGCCGCATTTCCGTGATACAATGCACATAAATGCTTTGGCCCGGCAGATACTCATCAATGCAGATGGCGTGCTTGAGAGAACTGTCTTCCCGGCAAGATATGCGATGGAAATGTCTTCTGCCGTTTACAGAAGCTGGAATTTCACCGAGCAGGCACTTCCTGCAGATCTCATCAAAAGGTACAGCATATGGTTATCACTTCCAGTTTCTTTACGTTGGTTGTAGATCAACATAATTGCTAACTGTCAAGCTTTCTGGTCCACTGCAGGGGAGTAGCTGTTGCAGACGAAAGTTGCCGGCCCCATGGCCTCCGACTCCTTATAGAGGATTATCCCTTCGCTGTCGATGGCTTAGAAATATGGGCTGCCATCGAAGCCTGGGTAACAGAATATTTCCGTTTCTATTACCCCACGGATGACAAGATCCAGGGAGACTCCGAACTCCAATCATGGTGGAAGGAGGTTCGTGAAGCCGGACATGGCGACTTGAAGAACCAACCATGGTGGCCTAAAATGCAAACACAGGGTGAACTCATCCAGGCATGCACAATAATCATATGGGTGGCCTCTGCCCTTCACGCTGCTGTAAATTTTGGACAGTATCCCTACGCCGGATACCTCCCAAACCGCCCAACTGTCAGCCGTAGATTCATGCCTAAGCCAGGAACTCCCGAGTATGCTGAGCTTGAGGCCAATCCTGACGCGGCCTTCCTGAAGACTATAACAGCACAATTCCAAACCCTTCTTGGTGTCTCTCTTATAGAAATTCTGTCCAGGCATTCGACGGATGAAGTTTATCTTGGACAAATAAAGAATCCGGACTGGACTGCAGATAGCCTACCACGAGAAGCGTTTAAACGGTTCAGTACAGCGTTGGTAGAAATCGAAACCAGAATAATGGAAAGGAACAACAACGAGAGGTTAAGGAATCGATCAGGGCCTGTCAGGATGCCATATACCTTGTTATATCCCAACACCTCGGATTACAGCAAAATGGGAGGGCTTACTGGGAAGGGAATTCCAAACAGTGTTTCGATATAAACGTTGTTACAAATTAAAATTCTAAGAGACCTTAAAAGCAGTTGTACTACTGAACGAGTTTCGAGTTGTGAATTTATTTGTTTTAATTGGTTGGTTATGTGTGATTGATGTAAAATTTTATCTCATTTGATTGCATAATAAAGAGATGTAAAATTCCATTCTCAAAGATGCAGCTTCCTGTATTATCTCTTTATTTTTATATAATTTTTTTTTTGATAAAAACATTCACTTAAAAATGAAAACGGACATTTTGGGCTTTAAATTTACTCATTATCATTTTTTGTTAATGGATGACAATTGGGACTAGTCACTTTATTTGGCAATCATACCACTTCCCAACCATAAAAGTAGACCAGCCAACAGTTGAATTGCTCTGCCCTACCTTTGGGGAGGTCAAAAATCAACCCCGGAGACTGATAAAACTCGAATTTTGGCAGTTGGCAGCAACAGAGGAAAAGGATTGACTACTTTACAGCTACCAATTCCCATTCAACAACTAGAATGACATTGTGGTTATGTTTGTTTTTATCTTAAAATACACTATATAATTATTATATTTTTAAAATTTTATTTTTATTTTTCTTTTACTTTTATACTTTTTCAAAAAATATATTTAAAAGTATACAAAAAAAAAATTAAAACAAACATAACTCACTTCTCAAACACTATGCAAACTCCCCTTAGGAGCCTTTGAATTAGGTTTTTTCATTGTCTATCTTGAATTTTTATCCTATTTTTTAACATATCTCTATTTCAAAATCATTTATCAAACTAACTCAATTATGTGGGATGAGTAATTTCGTGATCTTATCCCAAAAAATTGCAAAAATAAAAAAGATTCCTCTAGTGATTTGAGTTCACAAAATGGACTCGTGTATAGGAAATGTAGTCACTGTCAACAGCACCCCTCTCCTCTCATTTAATTTTTTCATCCCTTCTTCTTCTCTACTCTCAATCCAAAATACGTCAATACTTGTAAAAGAAGAGGATATTTTAGAAAATACACAAAGAAACATGAACCAAATAATATAGTTTGTAAATTGTAAACATAAATATTAGGTTACTTAAAAAGAGACCACTGTTGAACAATATTTGTATAAATGTATTAAGCAAAAAATACATAAACTAACATAACATAACAAAGAGTAAAATGTATTTATATCAAATATTATATAAACATATTAAATAAAAAATAATGAAATTATGAAACTTTTTGTAATCATATAGTGATTAATTCGATTTTTTTAAATAATTTTAATTTCTATATCAAACATCTAAATAATTGATAAAAAAATTATACAATAATTTCAATTAAATTTATTCAATAAAAAATTCATGTATTTGTGATAAATTATATTTATTTATATATTTTTTTATTACATGATAAATTACGTTTGTTTGTTTATTTTAACAAACACAAACAAATAAAGAATAGATGAAATATGACGGTATCTTTATGATATAATTTCACAGTATACCATTTCCATAAACTCAAATCATGGAAATAGATTTTTCTTTTTTTTTTTCTGTTCTTAATAATTTTTTACAATTCTACGTGATTTCGTCCCACGAAATTAAATTATTTTAATAAATAATTTTAAAATAATAATATTTTAAAAAATAAGATAAAAATTCAGCTCAAGCAGTATACCCCTCCTTTGAACTACTCTACCACAGACCATTTGCGTTTTAATAATTGAAGTCGAAGGTTGTATTATAAATTGTATTATTTGCTATTGCCACTTATCTCATGCATTGCTCGTAAGATTTACATCAAAATCAAATGGAGTCCATGCTAACTATGTTTAGAAGAAATGAAATTATAGGAGTACATAAAAAATATTGAAGATATTACTCAAAATCCTGATACATTTTGGGGCTATTGTCCTTAAATTAGTTCGCATGAGATGAACTAAAATACTTCCCAGACTTCAAAAATAATTTAAAACTACCTAACAATATGTTGAAAATAGTTTTTATAAGGTAGTATTATGGAACGCATGCTTTATCATATAATATGGTTCCACAATTTCATACTCAACAAAATATTCTCAATATACAATATAAAACTTATATACTTACTCAATAGTGACACGTGGCATGAAGAGCCGAAGCCTAACCCTGTGTATCAATCAAAATTTCACGTTCTAATTCGTCTCACCCATACCCCACCTTATCCAATACTATCCCAAATCTCCCCTCCCACTGCACACAGACATCCCTTTTTCTGCCCAGTTCTCATCAAAATATTCGTCGTTCAAATAACCAAAAATCACTCATTCTACCTCGAGCCACATGCTCATGGCCATGGCAACCCAATCCTCCCTCTTCACCCCCACACTCTCCGCCCCAAAATACGCCGCCGTCGCCCCATGGAAGCAGTCCCTTGCCCAATTCTCCATCCCCAAGCCGATGAGGCGCGGCGTGGCGCACCGTCCCATACGCGCCATGGCTGAGGAAGAAGCTGCCACAAAAGAAGCTCCGGCGGGCTTCACCCCACCAGAACTGGACCCCAACACCCCGTCCCCAATCTTTGGGGGCAGCACCGGCGGGCTCTTGCGCAAGGCCCAGGTGGAGGAGTTCTATGTCATCACCTGGGACTCCCCCAAGGAACAAGTGTTCGAGATGCCGACAGGCGGCGCCGCCATCATGAGGCAGGGGCCGAACCTGCTCAAGCTGGCCCGGAAGGAGCAGTGCTTGGCCCTGGGGACGAGGCTGAGGTCCAAGTACAAGATCAATTACCAGTTTTACAGGGTGTTCCCGAACGGGGAGGTGCAGTACTTGCACCCGAAAGACGGGGTGTACCCGGAGAAAGTGAACGCTGGGCGCACCGGAGTGGGGCAGAACATGAGGTCCATCGGTAAGAATGCCAACCCCATTGAGGTGAAATTCACGGGCAAGCAAGTTTATGACCTGTGAGGTGGTGGGGATGATCCGTGTCTGTATATGTTTGATTAAGTGCATTACCATGTATTTATTTATGATTTTGGTTCTTCTGCAAGAAAACACTCTGTCATAAACGCAGCCCTTGATCTTTATTAAATTGTGCGTTTTTATGATTATTAGCTAATGGAAAAAGATGGTTTAGATTTAAGTAGCTGAGAGTATATATAATCTACCAAACAAACTGAAACTATATTTCGTTTAATTAGGTATGTGAAGCTCAGAATCTATTTCACAAAAAATTATCGAATTATTAATTTTTTTTATATGATTTGGATATGAAATCTAATCCAGCCCAAATTAAAGAATCATTGAACCAATTGCGGCCGAATTTTTTTCAGCAGATGAAGTCATGGATCTAGGCCCGTATTACCAGATAGTCTAACGGTAGTATCCTGTCAAAAAATAAAAAATAAAAATGAAAAAGAAAGAAAAAAGAAAAAAGAAAGGAGTATGCTAGTAGTTGAAATGATTAACACACAAGCTAACATGATCAACCCATCAAATTGTTGTGGAAACAAGCATGAGTTTAAAATAAAAAGGAATAAAAGATTATTCTATATTAGAAGAAGATAAAAAAAATAACTTGTATATAATAAAAAAAATAACTTGTATATAAGTACATGTATATAACTTTAAGATTTTGGATTAATATATGATAAACTTACTTATATGTATGTTGTTCATGGATAGTTCTCTTTAATTTTGTTGGTTTCATCTCAAGCCGAATAGATATTATTCAAGGATGAGGTTTTTAATTTGGTTGAACTCTATATCGGGCCTAAAGGTTCAATAGGAGCATGTAGTTGAACCTACTCACAATCCCAACTAATAGTATTAAAGCCAAGGTTCTAATATATTAGTGTGTCAGTCTAGATAAAAGAGATTGTCGGTACTAAGATTAAACTGACTCTTATCAACTATACGATTTGGAAGACTCGAATAGAAGACAAACTAATTGTTTGACACTTGTAGGATCTAGTTCTTGGAGATGCTATCAAACTCGAAAATAAATCTGAAGTTGAGTGAGAGGAAATGCATAAGAAGACAATAGGTCTAATCTGAATATAGATTGATCAAAACATTTTCAATCATGTATGTAAAGAAACATGTGTCGATATTCTATGGAAGCAGTTGGAAATCATGTATGAAAGAAAACATGGTTTGAACAAAGCCTCCGTTTTCAAAAGAATTACCCATATCTGATATATTGAAAAGTCTAGCATGGTTGAACATATAAATGAGTTTTAAGAATTGATAAATGATTGCACTAACTTGAAACTAAATTTAGATAATGAGGGTCAAACTTTGTTGTTATTCAATTCATTATTAGATAATTGGGAGCCTATGTTTGTAACAGTGACAAATTCAGCCGCTAATGAGTTTTAACCCTTAAAATGGCCAAGGAAGCTTTGCTAAACGAGGAGGAAGAAACTAGGTCAATATGTTGAGTCGTAAGTCCTTGTATCAAAAAAACAAGAGTTAAGGGAGAGATGTCTCAACCAAGGGCTTGAGCATAGGAGAAGTACCTCAAGAGAAAGATCAATCAATTGGAAGGAAGTTGAATGCTTCCACTGTCATAGGAAAGGAAATATTAAACGCCAATGCCGAGTGCTAAAAAAAGAGTTAGCCCAAGGAAAAGAAGGCTTGAAGAAGCAAAATTCTAGCGAAAGAGAAACTACAACTGCAATATTTAAAGATGATGTTATCATTATACGAGATGAATTGATAGATGAGTCAACACAAGACTATAGCTGGGTTGTGAAATCTAGGGTGGCCTACCACGCGATTCCATAAAGTACACGTTAGTTGATATTAAGCAAATTTGAATGAGAGATAGTAGAACTTGCAAAGTTCATTGTGTAAAAGAGGTTATAATGACAACTGCATTTGGCTACAAGTTGGTGTTGAAGAGTGTAAAGCATATACCTAACCCAAAGATAAACATTCTATTAGTTGGGGAGTTTGATGAAGAAGGATATTCGAGTCACTTCTCCCATGGTCTTTGGAAGCTTGTTAAAGGTAATTTGGTGGTAGTAAAAGGTAACAAAATAAATGCTCATTATCCAACCAAGCATGTGATGGTTGTTGAAGATAGAGCACCTCCACCAAATGTTAGTTAAGGGGTAAACCCATTTACTTTGTAGGTGGTAAGTGAATGAATTTGATTAATAAAGTTAATTAGATTTATAAGGTATGTGTGTGGGTCGGTAGAGGGGTATTGATTAATTTTGTCATAGTGAAAATTTTGTTTTTATAATTTGTCTTAAATTATTGTAATCCTTCCATCCACACTAAGTACTAAGATCTTGTTATCACAAAATTTCCTAACAAATGGTATCAAAGCTAATGATTTGATTTGGGATAAAATGAAGATGGTTCTTGGATAATCCTACTGAAAAAAGCCTTAGATTTACGGAAGGCTTATAAAAATGGTGGATAATATTGTTGATCTCATGAAAGGTCCACGAAGTGATGGGTGGCACTTAATTGATTCTAAGGAAGATCCACAAATTTAATGAATATGAAACAGTGCTTGGTTGATTTTATGGAAGGCTCAGATTACATGGAAAACTCATAAAATTAATAAATAGAATTGGAAGCACTCTTGTTGAAATCTTCTGGTTAAGGGAGACCCCAACAAGAGCAAGCTCATAAAACCCAAAACAAAATAGATGAGGCCAAAAGAGAGCAAGATCCATATGCTTGGAAGCCTAATGTGGGTATGAAAAGAAAAGGATCAAAGGCTCAATATTAAAGAAACTCATACTTGGAGGAGAAACTATTTAGAAAATAAGTGTGAGTTTGAAATAAAATAGAATAAAAGGTTGTCACACGTTAGAAGAAAATAGAAAAAGTAATTTGTATATAGGTGAACGTATGACTCGTCACTTATAATTTTAAAGTTTTGAATTATTGTACGGTGTCAAACTCACTTGTATACATACTGCCCATGAATTGTTTTATTCAATTTTGTTGGGTTTCACCTTAAGTCAAATAAGCAAACGAGGCTTTCAATTTGATTGGATCTTATATTTACCCTAATAGCTCAATCGAAGTATGTAATTGGAACTAATCACAATCCCAAAGGAAATTTAATCCAAAGTTAACCGTCCCTACTGACATGGAACATTGGTTAGATAATGCTTTCCTTAAGTGTTAAAATTAACTATAGAAACCGCTAAAATAAAATAGAATAAATCCTTTGTACGTCAAAAGTAGATTGGTGGTATGTGAAAATCAGTGACTATCCCTCTTGGCAATACATGATATTTTGTAAGGAAGAAAAATTTATTATAGCCAGCTCAACTTAATTATTAGGAAATTTGGTTGCAATATGCTATGCTAAAGAGATTTTTGACACTTTTAGAGGGCTAAATCATTTCAAATGGTCGACCTTGCTTCCAAGAACGATAAATTAATTAGAACTTTATTATTCATGATATATAGTAAGAAATCCCATTTACTCATTATTTCAAGAATACCCGACCTCTATCCACACTTACTCCTGCCCATATTTCCAACTAATTATTTCACAGATGGCGTATATTTTTTTATTTATAGAATTAGAAAAGTACAAATTCTGATAATTACATATTATAAATTTGTATATTCTGTACAAACGATATGATTGATTTACTTGTGAGCAATTGCACCACGTAAACAAGCCACACAATTCCAGTTTAATTATATTCCACAGCATTAAGAAAATTGCAGCACGTCAATTTGGAACCGTCCTTTAATACGTCTAATTAAATAAGATATTGACGATCATGGGTCTGCATGTAGATTGAATAATGCATAGTGATATAAAATGGTGAATGGTGACGAATTAAATCTAATAAAGAATTTGCTTTCACCCCTGTTTTTTGATACATATATATAGATGATGCGGAGGCAAGCAAAACCTGATGCTGACTCATCATCATAACACAAAATATCCATATGCTTTTATCATTTTAGCATATATTATATAGTTGTTCCTGTAGCATTACATTCATAACCTGAGTGGACAACAACTAAATAAAGTCCATATCCAGATAGGTTTGGGTGTTGTGTACTTTGGCAAACTCAGTTGAGGATATTTCTGTACCTTCGTTGCAGATAGATGAAAACAAGATTATGCGTCTCCGTCGATCAATTAATACAGTTACAAAATACATTTTTTTTAGAAATAAAGGGTGAGAAATAAATTAATATTCTTCAACCAACACAATTTTATTTAAGTGACCCTTTAAAGCATCTCAATAATCCAGTGCTTTGCTATTTTATGCAAAACACAATGGACGCGTGTACTCATTTACATTGATCAATCCTGCAATAATTCACAAGGATGGCAAGAATAATGTACGTCACACAGCAATGAATGGGCCCATATGCACAAATGTGCTGCGAAATCATTCCACCTGTGTGAATCTTTTTATTTTTCTATTCAAATTTTACTTCATGCATGGGACACACGTCTAGATTGCGGTGAATTAATTTAATTTGAGTGACTGTCGAGTGGGGGAAAATTAATCCCAATCATACAATAAAATAATGATTTCCCCTCGATAATTTAAGAACACATAGTGACTATGTGCCCCTACCACTACAAGCGATAATGACAATAATTGTTCACATCATGTGGAATAACTTGTGCTGATTAGAAAGCCTAATAATATATGATTTCTAGCTTCATTATTGAGAGGGAAAAAAAAAAAAAACAAAGAGAGATGCCAGACTAGCCGTGCCTATCTTATAATTTGATTTCCATTAAAACAACACACCCAATATCTCTTCAACATATGGCCGTGGATTTTATTCATATTTGTGGGAACCCAGTGGACACAGAGAGAGACCACATCCACAACTGACCAGATAATACAACAATTTGCACTGAGATGAATGTACAAAAATGTACATCAGTTAGACATGTACACAGTAGAGACAGATGTACGAGAGTTTTATGCACCCCCGGCAGTGGTTGCAAGAATGGAATCCATGTCATTTCTGCTGTGACCAACCCTCTCCTCGTCTTTCTCATTAACGCATATTTCTGGAATCACTTGGACCACATTCCTCAGTGTTTCCAACGCGTGATCTGCCTCTCTGCTCTTAATTGCTCTCCCAACCTTTTTTCAGTTAGAGTATGTTTGGTTTAAGGAAATAAGCGTGGAATGACAAATAATAGAAAAAAATGGAAAAAAATCCAAACTTTTATATATTGTTTGGTTAAAAAGGATTTGGACGAGAAAAATAAAATTTATAAAAAAACAAAAATAAAATAAATAAATAAATAGAATTGAATTTATTTCATAATTTGATAAGAACAATAAAGAAATTGATAAAAGAAATGGAGTTGATGAAATTTTTGAAGGAGGAGCAAGATTTGCAATAATTTTTCTTCTATTTTTTTTCACTTTTTATGAGAAAAATAAATTTTTCTTTTTTAAACTATAATTTATTTCTAATTTTTCTTTTCATAAAATTTTTATTATTAATCAAACAAGTAAAAAAATTTTCGATAACATTTTCTTTTCTATTTCTCTATGAATTTCAAAAACCAAACACAGCATTAAATTTCCAAATTAGAGAAATCCATAAAACGTTCAGAAATTTGAATGGATAAATCAGTCACTCTTGATACTCATCTCTTCTTTCTCGACTGCAGGAGATCACGCAACCGAGGGTTTGGTCTAATCAAATCGTAGGACATTCTTCCGTGTACGAAACTGTCCAAAATCCTTAAAAAGTCAGATAACTCGAGTTTGGACTTTCTTTCAATAACACTAACAGAATTCCATGACAGAAAAGGAGATAAAGCAATTACGCGTGACGGTCATCAGAATTAATGTCGTTGCCTCAAGAGAAAGATCCATGGATTGGAAGGAAGTTAAATGCTTTCGCTGCCATACAAAAGGGTATGTTAAAAGCCAATGTCAGTGCCGAGAGGAGAGTTGGTCCAAAGACTTCTAGAAATAAAATTCTAATGAAAGAGCAGCTGTAGCCGCCGCGTTTAAAGATGATGTTATAGAAGATGAATTGATAGATGAATCAACGTAAGACTACAACTTGGGTTGTAGACTCTGGACGACCTACCACATGCTCCACACAAAAAATTATTTTCAAAATACATACTAGTTAATAGTGGATATATTTGAATGGAAGATGATGAAACTTGCAAAGTTCATGGCATCTAAGAGGTTATACTGATAATGGCTTTCAGCTACAGGTTGGAGTTGAAGAACATCAAGCATATATTTGACCTAGATATGAATATTCTGTTAGTTATGTAGTTTGATCAAGAAGGACATTCGAGTCACTTACTTCAAGAGTGTTTGAAAGCTTGTTAAAGGAAATTTAGTGGTAGTAAAAGATAACAAAAATAAGCATTCATTATGTTACAAAGGTTAGTGTATACAAGAAAAGGAATGTAGCTCCAAGATCAAATAAATTAAGGATTGATCCAACCAAGTATATAATGGTTGTTGAAGATAAAGCACCTCCTCTAAATGTTCGTTAAGGGGGAGATTGTTGAAAAAAATGTCTCACATTTAGAGCCCATTTGAAAAGAATATTTTGTAGCCTATTTGAACATTCATAAGTTCATTTACTTATAGATGGTAAGTGAATGAATTTAGTTAATAAAGTTGTTCATATTCATAAAGTAGATATGTAGGTAAGTGGAGGTATGTGTTAATTAATATTGTTGTAGTGAAAATTTACTTATTATACTTTGTATCGAACTATTGTAGTCATTTGATCCATGTTAAATACCAAGATTCTACCATCACAAAATTTCTCAACAAGTGGTACCAAAATTGATAGCTTGACTTAAGATAAAATGAAAACAGTACTTGAATAAGCCCATGAAAGAAAGGTTTAAATCTATGGAAGACCTTCACAAAAGTGGTGGGTAATGTTGTTGATCACATAAAAGGCCTATAAAGTAATGAGTGACATTTGGTTGATTCCAAGGAAGATCCAATTCTCAAGGAAGGCCCATAAATTTGACAGGGATGAAAGAGTGCTTGATTATGAAAGATTTAGATTTCATGGAAGACAACAAAGTTGATGAGTAGAGTTTGAAGAACTCTTACTAAAACAGTTAAATTAAGTGAGAGCCCAATAAAAATAAGTTCATAGAGCTCAAAATAAAATAAGTGAGATCAAAAGAAAACAAGACTCATATGCTTTGGAAACCTTACGTGGGTAAGAAAAAAAAAAAAAGATCTAATGTTAAGGAAATTTATATTTGAAAGAAAAATTATTGAAAAAATAAATATAAGTTTAAAATAGAAAGGAATAAAAAGTTGTCTTACATTGAAAGAAGATAGAAAAAAGTAACTTGTATAAATGCATGTATAATCCATCACTCTTAATTTTAAAGTTTTTGATCAATGTACGGTATTAAACCCTCTTTTATACATACTTATCATAAACAATCCTCTTTAATTTCGTTAGATTTCGTCCCAAACTCAGCCGCCATTGTCAGTTTCTAATTTGACTGAGCATTGTATTAAATTTAAAAATCTAATAGGAATATAGAGCCAGGTCCACTCGCAGCCCAACGGAAATTTAATCCCATCAAAAATTTAATCCAAGTGACCGTCACAACGGACACATGATATTGGTTAGGAAAATGCCTTCCTTAATTGTTAAATTTTACTATTGAAAGTACTAAATAAATAAAAAAAAGAATAAATCCTTTGTACGTCAAAAGTTGATTCGTAGTCTGTGAAAATCAGTGAGTATCCTTCATGGGAATACATCATATTTTGCAAGGGAGAAAAATTTATTGTAGCTTGCTTGACTTAATTATGAGGAAATTTCGTTGCAATATGCCATGCTAATGAGAATTTTGACACTTTTAGAGGGCTAAATCATTTCATATGGTCGACCTTGCTTCCAAGAACGATAAATTGATTAGAGCTTTATTATTCGTGATGTACTAATAATAAATTTAAGAAAATACTCCTGCCCTTATGTCCAACTAATTATTTCACCAATGGCCTATATTTTTATTTATAGAATTAGAAAAAGTTAAATTCTGATTACATATTATAAATTTCTATATTTTGTTCAAACAATATGATTGATTTACTGGTGGGCAATTGCACCACGTAAACAAGTCACAATTCCAGTTTAATTATACTCCACAGCATTAAGAAAATTGCAGCACATCAATTTGGAACCGTCCTTTAATACATCCAATTAAATAAGTTATTGACAATCATGGGTCGACATGTAAATTGAATAATGCATAGTGATTTAAAACTGATGAATGGTGACTAATTCAATATAATAAAGTATTTGCTTTCACCCCTATTTTTTGATATATAGATGATGCTGAGGCAAGCAAAACCTGATGCTCACTCATCATCATAATAAAAAATATCCTTATCCCTTTATCATTTTAGTATATTATATAGTTGTTCCCGTAGCATTACATTCAGATCTTGAGTGGACAACCACTAAAGTCCATATCCAGAAAGGCTTAGGTGTTGTGTACTTTGGCAAACTCAGTCGGGGAGATTTCTGTACCTTCGTTGCAGATAGATGAAAACAAGATTATGCGTCTCCGTCGATCAATTAATACAGTTACAAATACATTTTTTTCGAAATAAAGGGTGAGAAATAAATTAATATTCTTCAACCAACACAATTTTATTTAAGTGACTTTGCTAGTTTATGCAAAACACAATGGACGCGTGTACCCATTTACATTGATCAATCCTGCAATAATTCACAAGGATAGCAAGAATAATGTATGTCACACAGCAATAAATGGACCCGTACGCACAAATATGCTGCAAAATCATTCTACCTGCGTGAATTTTAGGCTTTGTTCGTTTTTCAAGTTTGACGTGTATGTTTTAACTATATTTTTATCTCGAGAATTTTATAAAAATAAAAAAATAAAATTTAAAAATATAATAATTGATTGTATATTTTTAAAGTAGATAATTTGAAATTTTCTATTCAAATTTTACTTCATCAACTTACAAGTGACATATATCTAGATTGCGGTGAATTAATTTAATTCAACTTACTATAGAGTGCAGGAAAATTAATCCCAATCATATAATCAAATAATGATTTCCCACGATAATTTAAGAACACCGTGTGACTGTATGCTCCAACGACCCCAAGCGATAATGACAACAATTGTTTACATCATTTGGAATAACTTGTGCTGATAAGAAAGCCTAATATTATAATAACGTATGATTTCTGGCTTCATTATAGAAAAAAAAAACAGAGAGAGATGCCGAACTGGCCGTGCCTATCTTATGATTTGATCCCCCGTTAGAACAACACACCAAATATCTCTTCGACATATGGTCCTGGATTTTATTAATATTTGTGGGAACCCAGTGGACACACAGAGAGACCACATCCACAATTGACCAGATAATACAACAATTTACACTGAGATGAATGTACAAAAATGTACATCAGTTAGACATGTACACAGTAGAGACAGATGTACGAGAGTTTCATGCGCCCACGGCAGTGGTTGCAAGAATGGAATCCATGTCATTTCTGCTGTGACCAATCCTCTCCTCGTCCTTCTCGTGGAACCATATTTCTGGAATCACTTGGACCATATTACTCAATGTTTCCAACGCGTAATCTGCCTCCCTGCTCTTAATTGTTCTCCCAACCTTTTCACAGTTAAATTTCCAAATTAGAGAAATCCGTAAAACGTTCAGAAATTTGAATGGATAAATCAGTCCCCTTTGAGATTCATCTCTTTTAACGATTATTACTATTTATAAGCACAAATTCATATTAAAACCTTGACAATTTCGAATTGTACCCAAATACCTTTTGACAGAAGATCACGGGTCAAAGTTGGTACGCGTGGTTAAAAAAAATATATATATTAATTAAATTACTTATGCCTCTACAGTCAACTATCGTGCACCGGCGGTGCAGGCGATATAAAAATAGCGGGACTCACCAAAACAGTCCGGAGGCCCACGGCTTTCCCGGCTGCGACATTCTTCACGTTGTCGTCGAAAAACAGCTGAAGTTTTAACGAAAAAGAAAACAATAATAAGGAAATTTTAACAATGATTGAGGAAAAAAAATTAACAAGAAAAGTAAATAATCGAGACATCGGGTGCAGCGGCGGCATACCGTACGGCGTGGGTCGACCTCTGCAACATCAATGGCGATCTTCATCGCTTCCATTGACGGCTTCAAGACGACCGGGAATTCGTCCGGACTCGTGGATTTCAGCAGGTTCGGGTTCATGGTCTCGAAGCAGATGATTTTCTCGAAACACTCTCTGATTCCGAGACGATCCAACGCTTTCGTCGCATGAACTCTGTCCGAATTCGTAAAAATCTGCAAAACGGTAGTTGTCGTTCAGTGAAAAACAAAAAAACAAATACCGAAAACGACGACCCTTAATTTATTAACAGTTCCGTAATGAATACGTCTTACGATTTTCCGTTGTTTGATCGACTGCAAGAGATCACGCAACCGAGGGTTTGGTCTAATCAAATCGTAGGGCAATCTTCCGTGTACGAAACTGTCCAAAATCCTTAAGAAGTCAGATAACTTGAGTTTGGACATTCTTTCAATAACACTTCTACTAGAATTCCATGACAGAAAAGGAAATAAAGTAATTACCCGTGATAGTCATCAGGATTAATGTCGTTACCTAAAGCCTGCAAAAATTGGAATTAAATATCAATCAGATTCGTGCTAAGTTCTCAAAAATTATTAGAGAAGTCAAACTGGGGAATTTGATTATGAATTACCCGAAGGCCAGCTAAGGAGCTGCCGTAAGTCGTGAAAAGCTCTCTGTTCACGTTTGGGGCTTCTGATTCTGGAATTCCGCATTTCTCGACGAGAAAATCTGCAAGAAAAGAAAGCAAATCAGGACACGAACGAAATTTCAAATTTTTTTGGGTTGAAAAAAGGATTAAATTTTGTTAATATGATTGAGTAAAATAATAATTGTTTATTGACCTTGAACGTTTCGTTTAAGAGCTTGGCCAATTCCAGTCTTGGAAGAGTACAAGGTGTCATCCAAATCTGCTCCCACAACAAGGACAAGCAAATTAATTTAACAGAAACCAAATTTCATTACCCTTTTATTGTTCTGTTTCTTGTTAGTTATATTTATTTTTCCCGGTTCATTAGAAATAAAAACAGCAGAAGGAACAAAAAACTCCATTTGTTGGTCATCCTCCATTGTTGAATATGTGGTTTAGGAAAGTTGAAAGAAAAACAAGTGAAGAAAACAGTATATATGTATAGATGTACCAAAGATGAGACAATCCAAAGGGGAAGCAGAGCCAGGAGAAGAAATGAAGCAGGAATCCATGGAAATGAAGAGGAGAAGCTTGTTAAGAAAGACGTGGGGTACGTTGAGAGGACGGGCTGATGGGGTATTACGGAGAGGCTGAGAGCACAGGAAGAGGACTCAGAAGAACCGCAGAAACAAGGTATATATAGGGGGAGAGCGACGAATTCCATTGTGAAGCAAAACGGGTTTGACTTGACAACTGACCCAGAAGGGGGCCCACAGACTTTGTTTGTTTTCACATTTTGATATGGGGTATTTTTCACTGAAAATTACGTAAGAAAGATAGAGAATAAAATTTAAATAAATATAATAATTATTTATAAATTTTTTAAATTCATAATTTAAAAACAAAAGTAATAATGTTAACCACAACAATATTTTATTATATGAATTTTATTTAAATTTAAATTTCTTTCTCTCTTAATTTTTATAATTAATTAATAATTTTTTAATAAATATATATATTTATAATTAAATTAAAATCTATTTTTATATTTTTTCTATCCATATTTATTTTTATTAATATATAAATCTACATAATATTATACTATTCGATTATTATTACATATTTTAAAAAAAATATATATATATATATATATACTTTTTACTTTTCTATATCTAAATTTGACGAACTAAACATAATTTTTATCTTTACTTATATCACTCAAAAAAAAATTTCATCCTAATTTAGAATCAAACATAGCCAATATTTTTTAACATCTCTTGATTAGAATAACGCGGCAAAAGTTGATATCCCACGTAAATGTTTCTAAATCAACGGGCAGATAATTTTCCCAAAATAATTATATTGGGGGAATTAATTAAGTTTTGCAACATCGTAACGCGTTTAAGAAAACGAAGAATCACAGACCGTCTTTACGGAGAACCACAATTTATCATATTTTATTTTTCCGACTGACGATCACCGGACACATGCTGTCACACGTAGCTTCTCTCCAATTATTTTTATTTTGAAGTATGTAGATATTCATGTTTTTATATTTAAAAGTGACGTCACTTGTTTGGACTGCATTTTTATGATTTTTTTTCGAAAATACACATATGTAAAGGGACTTTCAAATATTTTAATACTACAAAAAATAAACTTTTATACACGAATATTTAAAATTTAATTATTATATTTATTTAAATTTTACATACACACATGTGTATATTTATATTTTTAAAAATTAATTATTATTCCTCCGTCTTGTCATGCATCCAATTATTATGTAATTCAGGACTTACACAAGCACATAAAAACAGACAAATATCTGTAACTTATTTTTGAAAAAAAATTATCATATCTCAATTGTTGATAACGTTGAAAACTAATTATCTCATCTCAATTATTGAAAACATTGATGTTGACATTCCATAAAAATCTACAATAGTCCCGAAACAAGTACTTCACAGAATAAGAGAAGCCAAGAGCACGCATACAAATTAGATAAGAAAAAAATCATCATATTTCTGTTTCATTTAGTTTTTTATCTCAAAAGTTGTAATAACTCAAAATTAGGCATGAGATCGAGTTGATATTAGACAAAAATCAAAAGCTGGATTCAAACTCAAGCTAAAGCTCAATATAAAAAAAATATAATAAATGCTTGAACTCAAGCTCATTTATATTTACGAGGTAAATATGGATGCAATTTATTTTTTTTGCAGATTAACAAAGAGTCAAGATGAACTTATATATATATATATATATATATCTCAACTTTGGAGTTAAAGTGAAACAAACCCACGACCTATCCAGTTAAGACATTCATTTATTTAGATGATTTTTTTAGTTTGTGTTGTAAGAAACACATAAAAAATGGAGAAAATGCAAAACTTGCATTACCCAAGTACTAGAACCCAACATCCCTTAAGGGACATCCCAATGATTTGGTCTCTATTATCTCAATCACGAGGTTGGGATGATGTGAGTGAGTTGGATGTGTGAGTGGATAAAATTTGGAAAAAAAAAAGTAATTGAACTCAAGAACATGTGATTTCTAAAGAGACACAGATCACTAGATTCATTGCATTTCCATGTTTCTTATTTTAATATGATAAATATATATTTATACACTTTACACTCGACTAGCTCGATGAATTTACACAAACTATGCTTGAGCTCGAACACAAATCGAGTAACTCCAGGCTCGAGCGAAGCAACTTGATTCACTTGCACCCATACCCAAAACTGCCGAATAATTTGTTGGAATTGTGAACACTGAAAAGTGATCTCAAATAGACACGTTGGTACATCAATTCTTTTTAGAGTCCCAATTTACATGTAAAGTGATGAGGCAGTGATTTGCGAGCAACCTAGTCTATCAGACATAGTAGTGAATGTTTGACACGACAATTCTATGCTTAGTGACTTAATAAACCATAACTAGGAACTATAACCAAATTTGCTAGCTAGAAAGCCAAGTATCTGATACTGGCATATATGCGGTTTATCCCATCGACAAAATTCACACGAACTGGCTCTCCTCCAAATAAAATCCACCTTAAGTTTGAGTAGATTAGGGAGAAGGTTACAAATTAAATTAGTGGTAACAGAAAAAAAAAAAAAAAAAAAAAGGATCTGAGAGTATATATTATAAGGGTCTAAGAAGAAGATCAGGCGGGTCCATCTCTAGTGTCCGTGCCAAATCTAGTTGGAGATAGTGAGAATCTTGGGATATAAAACCCATTGCTTGGGAATTAATTGTGATGCTGTTACTTCGATATTATTGAACTAAATCAAACTAAAATATCGGTATATATCAACGCTTAAATGGGGGTATCAAATGCTGAATTAAAATTTTTAGTTTGATTTTTAAATTTATTTTGATAATTAATTCAATCTTGTTTGTCGGGTAACTGAAATTCTTTGGGAAAATACTTTAACTACTTTATTTTTATTCAATCTAAAAAATATATATTATGTAATGGATGCACACAATAACTATTTGAAAGTGTCATATTGTTGTTCCATCTTGCAATTTGATATAATTAATATATATAAATTAAATGAGGGCAAAGTAGTTATAAAATAAATAAATAAAAAACATTATTTGAATTTCGGTCTGGAATGATATGTTGAAGTTGAACTTAAACATTAAAATTGAACTAAATATAAATTTTTGTAAACTATTGTACCGAGCATCAATTTGGATTTTTCAATTCGGTTTGAATACGTATCAATGTTTAATCGATTTATTAAGCTTTACACATCAGCAAACACTAAATAAATAGCTTAAACTTCTAATTACAAGGGAAAGAGATTAAGTAATGTCCAAAGTAAGCTTAAAGTTTTGTAGAGGATAGGATTAGGTGTAAGGTGGGTGTAAATTAATTAAAGGTAGATATTGAATTACAGATAGGGAAGAGTCTTCCCTCAATTAACTTATCTGATGGTGTTTGGGGCCTCACCAAAACTTTATAATTCCGATGCTAAAGACACTAGAGCCCTTTTGTTAATTGCAAGTTCACTTGCAAATTTGCCTATTCGTGTCTCTTGCATTGCAACGTCACTAATTGGAAAAAGTTATAAGCAAGAGAAGTTGTCTTACTTTACAGAGGTGAAAATTGGTCAGAAAACGGACCACACACTAAATCCCACTTCTCAGCTGAGATTGAAATGTCATCGTACTTCGCTACAATTTAGACGACATAGGCTATGCTCGACCCAAATTTTTTGAGATAAAAATTTGATTTCGAAACTTAAAAATAGTGTAAAAATAAAAAAAAAAGTAAAAAAATATTTTAATTAATGATATGTTTGGAAGAAATTACTTGAATGCATGCGAATTTGGAAGGGAACCCTAGACAAGACTCCTTCAATTAACTCATTTTTCCTTCAAAGATTATAAGGGACGTGATGTGCGTATATAATTCAATAAGTGCTTTTGGTTGTATTTCTTAATTATATTTTGGCACGGAACTTGTTAGTTACTCGAGATTCTAGATTATTAACATTTATCCAATAATCTCATTTCATGAGAAGATCTATTTATTTTTCTTTCCCAATTGACTTACTGACTCTCCACTGCTAGAAATCTGGTTAATTGGAACGGCTTTTTGGCACAGTTTCTCTGTAAAAGTCATTCCAAATTTGATTTGGAACAATTTTGGAAAGGTATTTTTTCCGTTCCAAAATAGCACGTTCTAAATTTTTTGGAATGGCTTTTGAAACCCGTTTCAAAAATTTGGAATGGCTTTTGAAACCTGTTCCAAAAATTTATAAATACCGTTCCAAATTTAGCACGGTTACAATAAGCCATTCCAAATACATACCTAGGCCACAGCAGTTGGATCTACATTCGATCGGATTCAGGACAGAAATTTGGAACGATTTTTTATTGAAACGGTTTGGAGACGATTTTGATACGAAATTTTGGAACGGCTTTAGTACGGTTATTTTTGGAACAACTTTGACACGGTTAGTTTTGGAACCACTTTGGAACGGTTCTATTTGGAATGGGTTTGGCACAGTTTTGTTTGGCACGGCTCTGGCACGGCTTTAGCATGGGTTTATTTGACATGGCTTTGGAACGATATTAGCTGGAACAACTTACTCACAACTAATTTGGAGCGGCTTTGGCGCAGTCCATTTTGGAACGACTTCAGCACGGGTACTCTAGAGCGGCTTTAGCACAGCTATTTTGGAAAGGCGTTGGAATGGATTTTTTACAAATATATAGGAATTGAGAAGGATCATTTTGGACGCAAATTCAAATTGAATTTTGTATTTTTTGACAAAAATTTTTTGGCAATAATTGTAAAAAATATTTTTTCATCTCTGCTTTTGCGTCAATTAAAATATAAAAGCATACAACCATTATATTATCCCATTACTACAAAATAAAATTCAAACTATTCAATCCAAAAATATCAGATGTATTGTAACAATAACATGACATAAGGAGGAATATTCAAAATTATAAGTGACATAGCACTCTAGTCAAGCCTCTCATCATTATCATCATTTACATTTTGATTCGAGGATCGGGATGGCTTACCGGGAGTGAAAGTTTGAGGGTAGTTTGTGTTAACCCAATTCAATAATTGATTTCATTGTGCATCATTTTGCTCAAGCCTCTCCTCCGCACTCTTTCATTTCTTCTCAGCCATAAGCAGTTTTTCTTCTGTTTGAAATAGTTTTTACTTCCACAACAGTGTTTTCTTGTTGGGCACTGGATTACAACCTTCACTCTGAATTAATTGTGTACAAAATATAGCCATCTAAATTATGTCAAACATAATAGATATGACTAGCCAATATTGAAGTTAAAATGCTATTTGGCACAGTTTAACATGTTAATATCAAACAAAATCGGAAAGCCGCACTATGAGAACACATTCAAACCACATGTGCTTGAAATTAACTGTAAAGTTTCTCAACATATACACATCATTGTCCACTACTATTCTTCTATGTTATTTGACATAAAAATAAATTGAATTTCACTTAAACATTTCATCAAACACTTATCATGCATAATTTATGTAGCAAAACTTTTGCTATTACATTAAAGCACAATCAAGCATATCATTCACCATATACAATAACAACACTTGTTTAATGAAATTTAGCTCAAACATAAACCAAGTACATTATTAAGAAAATGCTATTTAAGACTTAACCAAATTTCTGAAAATAAGAAGGAATATTACCTTGAAATGTAGTGTATATAGAATACTAGCTTATCACGAACCAAATATTAGTAAGATTTGGCTTGGATGACTTGACGATTTTCACAATTTGGCAAGTTAGAGAGAATTTTGGGATGTTGAAAATTTTGAATTGAATGAAAATGAGGGTCTGATTGGAGATATATTAAACAATTTGGAGCGGTTTTAGAATGTTAAGTGAAAAAATACCGTTCCAAATCGAAAAAGGACCCGACGTTGCCACCGGCGTCGCGACGGTTGAGACGACGGCCAAAATTTTTTGCCCGGCGTTGCCCAATTGTCGGGACAGCAGAGGAGGACGGCGATTCCAGAAATTTTTGGACGCGCTGTCGTCCTCCGTCGTCGCGACAGAGTGGACAACGGCTCGCCGTCGTCCCCCCATTGTCGCAACAGGGGGAGGATGGCGCGCCGTCGCGCTTGTCGTGGTGACGACGAGAGCGATGGCAAGGAAAAAATATATCTGTAAGGATATTATATATATCTGTAACATTGGAACGGATTTGGAACGGCAATACAAAGCCGTTCCAAACTCCTGAGTCAAATTTGGAACGGCAATGAGAAGGTCGTTCCATAATCCCAAGTTGGAACGGTTTTGAAAAGCCGTTCCGATCGAATTTCCAAATTGGAACAACTTTTTAATGCCATTCCAAGATTTGGAACAGTAATGAATGCCATTCTAAATTGAAAAATTAGGGTTTGAAGCAGCTTTATATTGCCATTCCAAAATTGGAACGGCTTTGCATTGCCGTTCCAGTTTGAAACAGACTTGGAACAGTTTTAATAGACTGTTTTAATTTGGAACGGATTTGGAACAAACTTTTTGTATAATATCATAAATGTTCCAAATTCGTGCCAGACAGGAACGATTTTTTGGAACTGCTAAAAGGCCGTTCCAATTAACCAGATTTCTAGTAGTGCTCTCCCTCTCTCTATACATATATGCATAATACATATGTATAAAATATATGATAATAATTAAATGATGTAATAATATATAAATATAACAATTAATTTTTAGAATAAAAATATATAAGTATGTGTGTGACTATATACACAATGGTGTTGATGTAACTGTGAATAAAAGTAATCAATGTGTGTATAAATTTATATATAAATTATAAAATTATGGTATTTTAAATAATAGAAATATAATTATCTAATATTAAATATATAAAATTATTTAAATAAGAAAGTAAAGAATGAATAAAAGAATTTGAACAAGAAAAAAGGCGAATGAAAACACATAAAGAAATAAGATATTGAAAACAAAGGGAGAAAAATAATGTAAAAATTATAAAATTTAAAATAAGGGTAATTATATAATTTTATATTATGTAATCAAAAGGTTTTGTTTGTATAATAATATAGTATTAGTAAAATCAGCACATTCTATGCATGTGCAAAATTATTTATAAATTATAAAAGTATAAATATATTATATAGTTAAATTATATCATTTAAAATTAAAAGTATAAATAATATTTGAAATAAGAAATGAAGAAGATTAAGTGTAATTGAAAAGCAAGAAAGTTTAATAGCACAAGTATTAAATATATTTAAAAAAAAAAAAAGAAATGAGGGATAGAACAAAGAATTTAAAATAAGGGTATATTTGTAAATTCACATCATGTAACCAGGGCCAAATACTTAATAGTATAATATAGATTATGAAATTATTATATTTTACATAGTAAAATTAATATATTTTAAAATTAAAAGTACAAATGATATTTGAAACAAGAAATGAAGAAGATCAAAAGTAATTCTAATGTGAAAAAATTTAAAAGAAAATAATAAATACAAAATATATTAAAAAAAATAAAGATTTGGAGGATAGAACCAAGGCTTTAAAATAAAGGTATATATCATGTAATCAATGTATATCCAAACTCAATATAATATATATATATATATAAGAGTAAAATTTTGAATTTAAATTTAAATAAAAAATTTGTTAATTGGTATGCATAATCATGTAAATTTTAATGGAATGAAACGAGATTGAAAATTATGTAACAAACACAGCCAAAACAAATATTCTGATCTGAATTTTTTTTCTCTATTTAATAATGATCACGTTGTTCAATTGCATCAAACTTTTCCAGAAGCAATAAAAGCTAAGGACCAAGTTTAATTGAGACAGTTGTAAAGAAGTGAAAAAAATTTCGATGTGACCCTACGTTGCCCACAA
Organism: Avicennia marina; assembly: GCA_019155195.1. Taxonomy (NCBI): domain Eukaryota; kingdom Viridiplantae; phylum Streptophyta; class Magnoliopsida; order Lamiales; family Acanthaceae; genus Avicennia; species Avicennia marina. The sequence goes on from CM032759.1 coordinate 4,335,341, forward strand.
CGTGCCACACATGAAAATATTGATGTTTATCCTTTAACTTTGGGGCCTTGATTGGATGGACGATTGAACCATCTACGGAGGAAGCAACTTCACTTGCCTTCATCATCTAAGCAATTTCAGATAATGGTTTTAGTGATCAATGTTTCCTGCTTTTGACGCGGTTTAACAAGATTGGATTTAGAAAATAAAATAAATAAATAAATAAATATATATATATATATATATTTTTTTTTTGGTTAAGTGAATTTGTCGAGATCACGTGTTTCGTAAGTACACTTTAATTATAAGTTCTATTTTTAACATACAATTTCGCGAGTGATTGGAAGTAGTTTGGGGGTGATAATTAATAATTGGCATCATTTGATATTAGTAAAATTGCATGTTCCTTGCATATGTAAATTTATTTATAATATTATAAAGTTATTGTATTTTAAATAATAGAAGTACAATTATTAAAAATTAAAGGTATAAAAATATTTAAAGTAATAAAATGAAGCCTTATAGAAAAAGTATTTGAAAATGAGAAAAATTTGAAAGAGGACAGACATAAAAATACAAATCTAAAAAAGAAAGAGATAAATCAAAATGATAAAAAAATAATGCAAGAAATTGAAGTAAAAGTAATTGTGTAACAAAATAATGATTTATTAGTAATTGTATTAGAGTGTGTTTAATCTCTTTAATCGAGAGCAATTGTGTGAATTTATTAGTTAAAGATAATATTGTAAATTTACAATATACTCACAAACTCCAATTAATACAGTATAGATAATCCAGTATTTATTTTAGCCTTTCTATTTTTATCTCTGTCTTAGGGATACTTATTCCCATAATAATGGGTTAACTAGAATCCTCTCGTGACTCATCTGGCCCAATGTTCAGAATCAGCATTCATCAACACGGAGGCCCATGCCTTCCCATTCTCTCTCATCAAAAGCCTCCTCTTCTTTGTTTCTGCTATGTTCTGCTGCTAAATCTTCTAAAAATATTTGGAGGAAAACCACCACATGAGGCAGCAAAAGTTCCCTATATTTTTCTAATTCTCCTAAATTTCGTGCCTGTGGAAGTTTCAAAGGTGCCTATAAAAGCTGGGCTTTGGCGTTCTTACAGTTCTGGAATGAGAATTTAATGAGGAAATGCAACTACAAAGAAATTTTAAAAACAATCTAAATCATATTCAACTGAATGTCGTGATTGTTGATTCTAACCATAACTCATGCCAAATGGATTATATTTGATTTGTGAAAAAGATGGGGAAAAGTGAATAACACTGTTTTATATGCATAAGGCAGAAGCAAACAATTATATATAGAAACTCAATTCCATTAGCTTGCATACTTTCTTTAAAGTAATAACTACATAAACAACAAGACAATAAGCAGAGACGACAAGCACTGTTTCTTAAAACTGATTTTCTTCTCTCAAGTTCCATTCTCATCCATCAATGACGTTTGTAAGCAGTCCCATGGCCATAGATGAACCTCGCACTTCCTTCGGTGTAAACATGAGTCTCGTTGTCTAGCCTGCGATTGATCAAAAGACGTGGTGTTAGTAACATATAACCAGTACTGATTCTTGAAAGGAATGTGAGTAATGGCACAAGGGACAACAGGGCTCACGATTTTCGAACAGCCTTGCTCAAGGTAGAAGATGATGTGAACGTCTTGCCATCAAGGTATCTGTTCTCCCCTTGAATCCTCTGCTTAATTCTGAGGTCTAATTCATCAGCACTCGCTATGAATGGGGAATCCGATGCCTGTTATTATAATTTGTTTTAGCACAATGTAATATGATGAATGAAGTAGACACATGCATGCATTGTGTCAAAACTGATGATAATACCATGACCCATCCCCAAGTGTCAGCATAGGAAGGGATATGAGCTGAGTAGGGCACAACATCTGCACATGAAATCAGAGACCAGAGACACTAATAAGCAAATTCACAAAGTACACAAAGTCCTTTTTCTTTCATTCTTGCTTGTTTCATCTAATCAACTTACACTTGAAGACCTGCCTCAGAGTGTTGTAGATGCAAGAAAACACTTCTGTGTGGCTGAAAATTCCGGCTGGTCCTGCCTGTATTATTCAAAATGGTTCACTACTCTGGGCATGCCCAAGCAAGAGGAACATATGAAATATTAAATGAATATACAAATTTACAAACCTGTGTGACAAAAATGCCACCCGGGTTAAGCCTTGGCTTAATTATGAATTCATAGAAGGATTTTGTGTACAGTTGGTAGCACGGGCCTCCTTCAATTGGATCTGCCAAGTCTCCTATGATCACATCATAATGCTCTTCCCTTCTCTCAAGTTCAGCCCTAATTTTAGCCATAACCAAAAAGAAAAGGCAATTTCACTATTTCTTTTTCTTCTTTTGATATAGAGAAATTGTTAAAAAAAATACTAATTCTTGAACTTGAAATAAACCTAGCATCATTGATTACAAGCTCCAGTCTAGGATCATAAAAAGCTTCCCTGTTAACCACCAAATGAGACTTGCAAAAGTCTACCACTTCCTGCACCATGATTTAAAGGAAATTTCTACCATTTAGTAAATTAGTTAAAAGTCAATAAAAAATGTTCCCAAGAACTAATCTGGAAAAAATCATTTATCATAGAAAGCAGAACATACACAGGAAAGGAAATTATTAAATCTGGAGTCTTACCTCATCAATATCACACATTATAACCTTCTCCACTGTCCAGTGTCTCAGTATTTCTCTTGCAGTAGAACCTTCACCTCCCCCCATGATGAATATGATCTTTGGGCTGAAAAATTTTATGCACCAGCATAATTATTTTAATTAGATAATTGTCAAATATATAATATATGACTGATACAACAAATAGAGTAATTTATATATCTTATCAGGTAATGGAAAAAAATACTTTGGATGATTCAGCAGGGCAGGATGCACAAGGGACTCATGGTAGATGAACTCATCTATCTCAGCACTCTGAAGCTTTCCATCAATTACTAAGGCCTGAAGTATTTAACCGTGGAGAGATGTCAGAGTGATAAAAGGCTGAGATTAATTAATTCTTTGTCGCTGATGTTATTATTTTGAGTTCTGGACTACATTTGACTGATTCTTGTTGTACCTTCCCAAAGGGCTTAGTGTCCAAGAGCTGAATGTCCTGGTACTGAGAGGCACCAGTGTGCAAAATACTGTGGCCAAACAAGAAAGAGAAAAAATGTTACTTATGTAGTTAGTGGAATTTAATAGTCACAAATGTATGCTTTCTTGATCTCCTCTTGTCTCCACTTTTTGTGGACAAGACTTGGAAAAAAGGTTGTACACGAGAAAGACTTCCCTACCATCGGCTGTACTGTAGAACGAACAGTCCTATAATAAAACAGTGAGCACAGACCTTCGACTTTACCATCCCCACGTCCTTCAAGAAGGCTTTTGTCTTAATGATTTAATTCATTAATCTTCCTTATAACAAATACATCTCATACGAATACATGCATAATATATACGCACATGCTTGTATGTATGAAAGTACATTATATTCAGTTTTACAACTCAAAAACAATGAGGATCATGGAATATCAAGCTTCTGCAAATAGCTAGCTAAGAAATATTATTTACCTCTTGAGGGCAAAGCACCACCTCAAGTTCTCTTCGATCTCTTCCTCATACCAACAGCTCTTTCTCTGAACTCCCACTGCATGATTCCCATTAATATTCATGCAACCTCCATTGCTCAACCCAGTGGAGATCGAAATATCACCCATTTTCTTATTAGCTAATTGTGACTTGGAAATATTGGGGTTTGTATACAAGTATATATAGAGAGAGGGAGGAGGGTGAAGAACTAATTGAGGGGTGAGGAGAGAAGGGGTCATTGGGACCTATATTATAAGAGGGGAAAGTTGGCAGGGAAATCGAAAAGAAGCAGTATGATATGATTTGGGTTGGGTATGGGGGCATTTATGATAAACTGTGTCGGATAAGTATGAAAACATGCACCACAATCTTCATGGATTTTCGTAACTCCCCCTATCCAAGGAAAAAGGTGAATCATAAAGATCGCATGTACAACTGGCGGTTTCTGAGGTTGATTTCCTCGCGTGGGCTGTCTTTGTTCTTTGTCAATGAAGACATCGATTATACGGACACGGATTTTTGCTTTGTTGTGTATGAATAGTTAGGTACGTACTAGTCTTTTGTCTTGTAATAAAAGGACATATGTGCCACATTCCATTATGTCTCGTGAGAATAATCTAGGAAACCGCAAGTACTGTAATTTTTTTATTTTTATAACAATAAAATAATTAATGTGCTGCTCGTCTTCATTGACGATTTGTATATATATTCTAGTTTATAAAGTTAAATATTAACTATTGTTTTTATAAGCTGATAACTTTTCTTCACTGTAGTTTTCTCTCTGTGTATGGTAGTGGGCACGTTATGAGAATTGTTTTGGTGGATGGGAGTGAGGAAATGCATGAAATGAAGACGAATTGCATTTGGACACGCAGAGTCTTGGTTACTAGTTTGGAAGGCAAGTGGACAAAGTGGGCATGATGAAGGCAATACACACTATCTTGGGTCACACAGAAATAACCATCATGCAAAAACAAGATGATGATTGACGTGGTGACATTAACCGAAAATTAGGGTTATTCTATTTTCCTTCTTGCAGAGACCTGTGCAAAATCTTGGTTGGAGAGAGAGAGAGAGAGAGAGAGGGAGGGAGAGAGAGGCGTGCAATGGATTTCATCATTCATATTCTGTAGCTATCAAAAGACAAGCGGCGTGCTCTGCCTGGCGCACTCAATCATCACCACCACCACCAATTCAGTTCAATTCTCCCAACACAATAAGTAACTACTTTATAATTTATGAACCATAAATCAATGTTAATTGTTTTATAACTATAAGACACTAAGTGATAGTAATGATTTTAACTAGTTTATATATTATTGAGAGTAAAAGTTTAATTTTATTTATTAATTTGATAACTTGAAAAGAATTTCATCTGACTGTTTATTGTAACTGATAGCACGTATGTCGAGTATGATAATAGCAATACTAATTTTAATAAGATCGGACAATTTGAGTTGAAGATTTAGTCATATTTTTTTTTCACGGTTAAACCATTGAAATGTGTTATAACAATAAAATAAATGTGCTGTTAGGGTTAAGTCACTTTCTATCGATTCTGTGCTTAGTAATAATGACAATTTGTGGTTTTGTGTCTTGACATGCATCTTGGCGCGTTGTTTTGTAATTAATAATATGTTATTTCTATATCTTATCACTCAATATATCTTCGTCCAGCTCTCATTGCACACAGACACGCATCATTATGGTTGATAATATAATCTTTACAAAAATATCTATGGGCTTTATTCTCCTCTTTTTAGTTTGATTGGCCATATGTACATGTCAATTGATGATATCGGAGCCCTCATCACTACCTTCATGGGATTACGCCGATGACGTCAGTCTTGCATCAGCATGACGTGACATGTTTGAGTGCATAGTTGTGTATGGTGTACAAGCGCAAGTCAGCTCCATTGTCATAGCATAGCATTAGATTTCCTTACAATGCACCTATTGAGCATTTTTTTAGGTCTTTGTGATTTTGGAATTACGATCAATATTTTTAAAAAATAAAGGATAAAAATTATTATTTTGGTTTATGATATCTTTTACCTTTCTTTTTATTGTTGCTAAATTTATTTATTTGTAACTTCCTTTCTTATTATTCTCCATTATTTTCTCTAATTCTAAGATGGATATTCTTTGGGGCTTTTTTTTCCCTCTAATAATTTTTCTTTTTTATAATTTTCTTATCCCTTTATTTGATATGCCACTATAGTCAAATTATATAAAATTGGATAGAAGTCAAAAATCTATTAAATAGTTTTTTTCTCCTAATAATTACGGTTTCGATTTTTCAAAAATCAATACTTTCAAAATATATAAAGGGTTTTTTTATTTGTTCATTTTTTTTGCGTACGTGATATATACGTCGACAAGCTGGGCATGAGTGGCATCATAAATCGGCATGGGACTTAATGATAGTTTGTGTTGATGAGATGTGGAGAACAAGCATGCTGACGAGGAAGGATTGTTGAATGGTGATCATGGACTTACCTACCTAATTAATATATATCATGATGACGTTACTAAGTATGAACATTATGGTCCATAAATCTAACATTCCATCTCCAATTTTTTGATATATAATAATTATACATTCATACATATATGTATGCATCTGATATATCTTTTGATAGTCAATGAGTCATTGTGTTTCCTTTTTTTGATCTCTTGCTTTGGATGAATTGGTGATCAATCATCCACTAACCCACTGAAAGTTTAATGTGCGTTGTCTAAAACCATCACAAAGTAATGCATGTAGGCAAACAAGACCGAAAATTTGTATGTAACAGGATCGTGCTGAATAGAGATGGCAATGGAATGGGCATGGGGTGGGTAATTGCTCCCCCATCCCCCTCTCGCAACAAAATATTTTTCTCTGCCCCAACTTCGATCTCTTGAGGGTGTCTTGTTGAAAAAGAAAAATATCTAATTTTATTTAAAAAATAAATTTTAAAAAGAAAAAATTTTAATCCTACTTATTTCTATTACCAAAATTCAGAGATACTGGTTAATTTCACAAAAATAATAAATATGATAAGCGTATTTTGTAATTAATATAAAACTATTAATATATAAAAACAAACAATTTTTTATAATGTGATGATCAAACGATAGTTTAGATTAATTAATTTTCAAATTAACCACATAGAAAATAATATACAAAATTAATTACTAAACATTATACATAACTAAATACTAGCTTGTAATTTATTCTAACAATAAATTTCTCACACTTTCAGCATGCATAGAGTTATTTACAAGTTATAATGTTACTCTGTTTTAAACAATAAAAATAACATAAGTTAATATTAAAAGCATAATAATAAAGAAATATTAAAAGAGTTTATAAAAAGGAAAATTTTGAGATAAAATACAAATAAAAATAAATTAAGAGAGAAGGAAAAGAAAAATATTAAAAAATAATCAAATATAATATTAAAATAATTACATAACTTTATATACAATTTATTTTTTTAAAAAATACAAGTATAGATAAGAATAATATGTGTGTGTGTGTGTATTTATATGTATTTACTTAATTAAAGTTGGGGGGGGGTGGTTGGGGTGAGAGATGGGGCAAGGAGAGGTTCCTTTATCCCAATTCTTTATTTGCATTTTGTTTACTTTTCTGAGCTATTCCTTTTATGATGTCAGAGAGGAGATGTAGATTTTTTACCTAAGAGGACACCCTCGTATGTCAAAGAGTAAGAGTGGTGATTCTAAGTTGTTAAGGAGGTGTAATGAGTTAGATAATAAAGTGGTTGCGCGAAGACGCAGGAACAAAAGCTTTATAGGTTGCTCATGAGATTGTCTTTCCTCTTTCTTTCATTGGTTTGCATATTACAAGTGATAGATGGCACGAAGTTGGGAGTGTACAAGATGGCCAAATGTGGTGTTGAAGAATATTGAGACTCGATGCTTAATGTCTTCAGTTTGTTAACAGTACTTTTAGTATATAGTTGTTGCCATGGTTTTTATTGTAGTAATTTTGTTGGTTGGAAGTGCAACTAGGAGTCGTTTATTTTGGTTTATAGTGTGATGTTTCTTTGGTAATGTTTTTGGTTGTATTTATACAATTGACTGACCTAATGAATTATGTAAACTTTTTTAATTTCATTTTCCTTGTATCAATATAGTAATGTAATTGGTTTATCATACAATATGTGTATCAAATGAGTTCAAATAAAACAAATGACAACGAGACCTAACAATTGCACAACTACACAAATGAGTTGATCAAAATTGAAGACAACTTGCACCAAATGCAATTAACATCCACTTTACATAAACATTGAAGTAACATTGTCATCCAAATTTCATCTACAATATTGTTGATCACGTAACATCCACAATAGTCATTCACACTATACAAACATTTGTTGTTTTAGTCCATTGCCAAAAAATAAGCCATTGTTAAAAGTTAAAGTCAATGCAAAAGATAAAAACCATTGTTAAAAGGTACTGCATTAGAGTATGTTGCATTGGATTTGTTGGCTCAGCTGGATCACCATGGGTTACAAGTCTAATAGATGTCTTCGATGGTCTAAGTAGTGTTCCTCTCTATCCTTATCTTTATAACGAAGACACAGAATGAAGAAATTATTACTTGCATCAACCAATTTACAAAATGACTAAGTACAACGCACTTTTTGATTGTGTGAGGCATTTTGTGGTACTTGAGTGCTAGGTTGTGTAAGATGGGTCATGTATTGTTCCGTAATGGTTTAGGAAGATACATTACTTGCCTAAGAATGTACATGAGTTAGTATCGATTGAGTGATATTAATCACGCAACATTAAGTGATATATAATGAATAGCCAACTTACCAAAGCATCACCAGTGTGTGTGTACTAAACACATAGGCCTCATGTTTTTTAATGGGGCTCATTGAAAATTAATTTTCTTTGAATATATACTCATATTATGGCGAGGCTCTCCACATATTGTACAACTCACTATATTTTGTTGTCTCCTTAGTTTAAACTAAGAGCTGCTACTCTTCCTAGTCTTCCTCGTAGTTTCTCCAAGTTCTAATCTCTAGGCCTTTGCAGGTTTTCCTTTTCTTTTGTCAAAATTTGGAGGCAATGGTGGGATGAATAAAGTTTCACACCACATATCTGGCCTACTGATTTCCTTGATTGCTAGTGTATAAATCCTCTTATAATTCTCCACAGAATAACATAAATGAACAAAATACTTTGGCTATTCTCCTTGAGCCACAATGACACTACATGCATACATAGAATTTACTTAGTTGCTATCTCCTGCAAATGTACTCCTATTTCTTCAAGTCCATATAGAATTGACTACTATCGAAGCATGAAATTTGATAATGTAAATCATCTAACTTAATAGGAGTACAATTACCCAACTTTCAATAGCTTTATCAAGGATTTTCTTAATTTTCAGACACAACCTTCCCTTCCATTTTGCAATAGCCCTGTCTCTATTTTCTTGAAGACTTTTCATGTTAAACTCCTTTATCCACTCAAGCATATATAACTATCCCTAACATTAGGAATACTAGCATTAAATGACCCACATAAATCGTTTAATAGCACGTTAAGTTTAGACTGTTATGTGAAGTGTGACCTGATCCACTCCTTGGTAGGCTTCTCAGCTAACCAATCATGTGCATTTGAGTTAAAATCTTTTAGTAGCCGCATCCTCATGTTACACTCTCCAAGTGTAATAGCCTTTACAACCTTCTACAACGTATTTTTAAATGTAAAATCTCTGAAACCAATAGCCTTGAAATTGTTGTACAAATGTCTTATACAAAACTTGTGCTCACACCTAGGTAGCACTTGTAGGAAGGCTTGAACGAGGCTTTTTGTTTGTCTAACATGAAAGTGTAAGTATTGTCATTCACAATGTTAAAATCTTGCTTCAATATATTAAGGAACTACTCCCACATCTCAATACACTACTTGCATACGACTACCCATGTAATAGGAAACAAATTGTTATTAGTATCTATCCCTACAACACTCCTTCATAAGGCCCTTCAAGTGGCATCCATCTACTCTTATGGCAAACCTACACCTTGCTTAAAACCTAAACCCTTGTTTCAATGTTATAAAGCAAACATAAAATCTATTAAACCTAACTTGCCCATCTTTTTCTTGAGTCCCTAAAATTATGGTGGATCCAAGATTAGTCACTCTCAACTCATCAGCATGACCCCACAATTTTTGTAGATTGCAATTCAAGGTTGCCTTCAATCAATTTTAAAGCCCTACTTTTGGCTCTATAGGTCTGATCCCTCGATATATGGCTCTATGGCTCTATAGGTCTAATTTTAAAGCCCTACTTTGAATCAGACCTAAACTTTTTCAAGAATCTTTTACTCAACCTCTTGATCTTCCCATGCTTCCCAATTGTTTTAGTATTCTCCTCTACATCTTTAGCCTCAACTTCTACATATATGTGCATTGCTTTTATAGGTAAATTTACATGTTTTAATGAATTATACTTTATGTCCACATCATCAACTAACAACTTAAAATTGTTGTTTATAATTATGTAGTACCTTCTCCCTTGCTCTATGTGTATAGCATCACATGTCCTTCCCATATTCAAATGAAGTATATCATTTGTATCTACGTAGTTGAACTTATATACATACCTGCCTAGTTAATTTGCCTCAGGAATGTGGATAGATTTTCACCCAGCATGGACCATCAGTAAAATAGACATGCTTTTAGGATATGTGCACAAAATACCATATGCAAAAATCAACAAAATTACAATTTTTATAAAATCATACCCGCAGCCATCAACTCCATAAACTAAAAAGCATAAAGGGATCACAAGTTAAATTAAAAAAACATGTGCGCTGCAACAAGGAAGGGACTTAAAATTGTTAATTAAGGGGACAAAGCCAGGGCCCATTTATACCGTTTACAAGGGCTTCCAACCTTACATTACAGAAACATCAGTATAATATCATGTATTCTACACACAAGTGTAAGATTAGAGTATTTTACTTACAATATGGTGGAAGCATGCCCATAGTGTCCCACCTACAAACTACCATTGTTTTCTCATTTAATGCCATGGTGTCACTTGTATTTGCTTGATTTTAAAGTCAAGAAATATGAGAAAACAAAAGCAAGAGTTGGAGGAAGTAATTGAAAACTAGGGTATCTTGTTTGAGTGAGGGAAAAATTTGGGGTTAGCATATTTCTCAATGTGATGTTTGAATTCCCTTCATTTACTATGTCAATGTGGCCATTTTTTTCTACATCACTATCCACATGACTTACTCAGTAAACTAACGTGTCCTCTTGGCAAGCAACTTCAAAATTCTTGCCATGCACATGAGGCAAAAGATGCCTCTGGCCTCACACATAGGATATTCAAGCAGTCATTGGCAACACATACAAATTTTGGCTGAAACTAAGTTTTTGACAAAATCACGTCTTTAAAGTGTCACTTTTTTTAAACCTGTAAAACTAATTATATATCCTGAAAATACCGCCCTCATGTGGACTAAAATTGCATTTTTCTTATTTATTATATACTATAATTTTTATCGACTTACAAACTATGAGTAATAAGAATCTCATTCTCATGGTTTAGATTGATTGTTAATATTAATCTAAACAGGTTTTTTTTAATGTGACAATAATTCCTTCTAAGTGATAGTGTGGTACTCTTGCGTGTGCTGTAATATGTTTCTAAAAACTATTTACTTATCGCCTGGCCAAGTCCGTAAAAATAAATGAAAATGAAAATGAAAATAATAATGATATTAGAGAATTTTTTTTTTTTCTATTGATAAATATGGAGTCGCGCGTGCAGTTTTGACCTGTTACATTAAATGAAACTTTATAATTGATACAAATAATCATGCTGAGCATATGTAAAAATGCAGCAATTAATGACGATTATAAAATTCATGTCCTCAATGGCATTTGACAAGCTGGGGGGCAACATTAATCATGAAAAATCTCCATTTACTTTTGCATATTCCCTCTGGCTAATAGAAATGTTCCATTTCAATATGTATACTGCGAATATCAAATTGACCTAATGCATAGATATCATCAACAATCTAAGGTTCCCTCGTAATTTCTTTCCATCATGTTTTCTCCATGGACCTACCATTATCTATAATGTATAATATAAGATAAAAGACTACTTTTTGGTGACACAATATTAAATTAATACAATATTCTTACTTCTTCGTAAACTTTAATTTTTCCTCAATTGTCATATATTTTATTCTTTTTCCCCTATTTTAACTTATTTATTTTTTCCGATCTCCTCACTCAAGTTTAATTTATTCTATTTATGTTTTTTAAAAAAAAACTTTTTTGACTCTTTTTTTATGAATGACAAAATTTATATTTGAAAACATTATCTATACCAGATATTAAGGACATAGACTGCTTTCCGGTTAAGTACTTACGCAGTATTAAATTATTACAATACCCTTACTTCTTATATCTTCGTTGTATTTTTTCCTCCTCAATTTTCATTTATTTTATTATCTTCTCTCAATTTTAACGTGTTTTTTTCTTCTCAATTTTCTCACTGAAATTTTATTTATTTATTCTCTTATTTAATGAACGACATAACATTGATGTTCAAGAATATATTTAATTTTATTTATATAATTATGAATCACTAGTAAGAAAGACATTACCTGCATAAAGAAACGGCCAATTTAGAACTACCTCGTTTAGCCAACAAAAAATTAAGTTTGAACCTAACTTTATCACAAATAGGTCTGTATTATTTTCTTACAGCATCAGGAACCAAATTGTTGGAGTGTGCCCAAGTGAATTGTTCTGGAATACTCCCTAACATTTAGAGTAAGGAATAGTAGGTGAGTCGCAATAATTTTGTAAGATTTGAGTGGTGAAATGTGAAGAAATTAGTTCCAGGGTCAAATTGTTTGAATTGGATCAATAATTCAATGGAATACATCACTTAATTCTAAGCTCTGAAACTGTTGACGACCATAAAACTTCTGACATTTTATTGTAATAGACCACAATGTCCCATTCAAGATATCGACTCAAGTTATGAAAACATTTTAGTTGGGCTATCAAAATGATGAATACCGGCCCAAAGTCAATGTAAAGACCATTTATTTATTTTTTGACTGAAATATAAAGACTGTTTCTTAAAAAAACTTATTTTGGATTGGTGAATAGGAATTTGAAGAAAATTTTAAAAAGAAGATAGAAAGGAATTTCAAATTCACTATAATTATTAAAATTATAATTTAAGATAAGAGTTCAATGATTTGACAGACATCCAAATAATTACAAATGGATTCATTATTATTGATTTGAAATTCAATTCATCAAATCCTTCAATCCAAACAAAACTTAAAAGAATTTTGATCAGGCCCAAACACTTTCAATTATTTGTACAAATTTTAATTGCTTTCAATTAAATAAGAAAATAAAAGACAATTAAATATGCATAAAAACCTTTTCTTTTTTTTTTTCCCCCTTTCATAAAAGAAGGTTAATTCATTCAACAGAAAGTTCAAGTATTAGCTGGAAAAAAAATGGCACAATCTAAGGTGTGGGATGCTGCTGACAGATAGGAAAAGGATTCTTTCATGACTGTTTTCATGGTTCCACCAGTGGATTTTTCTCAAAAAAATTAGCTGGCATGAGCTCAAAGCCATCATACAAACTAGGCATCACTGGAAAATCTTCTTGGACTGGGACGTGATGAAAACCAACAGTGTACCACAGCACCAAGTCTTTGTTCACAATTGGCAGATTCCTGCATAACATCAGTAACTTAATAATCACTGCTAAAACAACTTCAAATACACAACTCCAATATGTCAAAGATTTCATATTTAGCCTCACCTGTGGTTCCAAATAGCTAAACCCTCGTCACCATGGCTCCTGTCAGCATAAAAGCCTCCAGCCCACCTCTCTGTCCTGTTGTAAGAGGTCACCCACACCTGATACTTGGTGTAAGATGCCCTCCTCTGTGGGTAGTCATCATCTGCCAGCAGGGAAATGGCCGGCTGCCCAGTGATCAGCTTGTAACTCACATGGTTTCCAATCTTTGTCTGCTTATTAGGATTAGTAATCAATATCTCCACAGGGTCCAATCCCACTTGAATCCTTGCATCAGCTTCCGTCTTCACCGTTTCTTTGACAACTGTCCAGTAACTCTTCCTAGGTGAAAGGTTGGGATGCTGTGTCCTAACAGTTTTCAGCTTGGCCTTGACTAGCGAGTTATCAGGACCATCAATGTCGAGGTCTAGGTAATATGTTAGAAAGTGATCGTGGTTGCCTGCTACAGCATTTTCTGCCACAAGGGTTCCATAGATATCATTAGCTGCCTGAAAAGTACTTCTGTATGCAGCAGCCTTCATTTCTAGAACACCCGTTAAACTTACCTGCCACGAGTGTGCATAATATGTTCACTTCTAATGTTATATTTGACTAGTTTGAAAGAGTTGAGGGGAAAAGTGGAAAGGGTTTTGTGGCTTCTTACCCCTACTTTAATGGAACCACTTTTCTTGAACTCCCAATCAAGTATGTAGTCATAGTTCCCAACAGTTGCCACCATTCTGACCACCAGGTTGATCTCTTGCTCTCCACTTATTACCTGCAAGTAAAAGAAATGTTCAAAGATCACCAAAAGTCTTGAGCCTACATATGCATGATTCTCAGGGGAAAAAGTATATTTTACCAGTTTTCCAGGTACACCAATTTCTGCATGCCTCCAACCTATGTTTCCAGCGTATGACTCGAAAATGCAAATGGCCCGTGGGACTTTCAGCGGCTGTCCATCAGCACCTGCCATGTACCCATCCATATACACAGCATTGCCTTGACAATCTATTAGGGGAACAAGCGTATTAGCAGACCGGCCAAAGCCAAACTCTCCGATGTCCATGAAAGTTCTGTAGTACCATTCAGGAGTAGGATCCATATACGGAACAAAAGTCTCTGATACGTGCCCCCTGTAGAGCACCTGCCGGTACTTGTTTTTTGTTGTATCATATAGGAAAGCTGTGGATATGATTAGCCCTGCTCGTGCATCGAATGCAACGTGAAACCGCCAATTAGCCCAGCTGACTTCATGCTTGTTGATGGTTATGTTGGTGTTTTTTCCATTGCAGAAGTCAGAATTAGGCCTCTGGTTTTGGAAATCAGTGCCTTCTGCTTTTGGCAATGGGGCCTTCAATCTGTCTTTGTATCTGATCACCTCCAACGCCTCAACATCAATTAGCAGACTTATGCCCTCAATGGGCCTAGCCCAAATGTTAGAACTGCCTCCTCTATAGAAACATGTAACTCTTACAACTCTTCTTGTTACAATCTCTCCAAACCAACCTGTTGTCAGGGGTAGGCAGGTGACTTCAGATAAGTTAAGCCCTCTTTCTAAAATTGAATCTTCAAACTGAGGATATTTCAAGGGTAGCCTGCTGGCTCGGAGAAGTTCATTGAAGGTGAATGGCGGATAGCCATGGCCTTTATGAACTTTGTCCGACACTATTAAACCAGCGATCAGGTCTACAGTGAGTTCATGGGTCTCACCATTCACTCGAATTACTACCATGGCACGACGAGTGGGAAAGGTTTCATTTTTTCTGTGTGAAGATAGCCACTTCTGGACGTGATGCTTCTCTGGCTCTTCAAGGTCAACAAAATGAAAGGTCAGATCAGAGAATGAGCCAAAGTGAGAGTTCTGGATAGTAACCTTTATTTTGTTGATCTCATCAGGGGTAAGAGGATCCAGGGGGTGACATTGGCCTGTGGAGCTTAACAGAAGACAAACTGTGAAAAGAATCAAGAGAGGAACTTTCATTGGAACCACTATGGTATCAAGAATTAGGACATCAGAATGTGTCCGGACTTTGTGATTCAAGAATCAAACATTGCCGGTATATATGATCAAGAATAAATTTTTCTTTATGCAATTAACTTTATTCAACGATCATTATAGCTCATAGAAGGCAATACATAGTCTGGCACAATTAGTACTGATTAAGTGACAACTTTCTTGTTTTTACTTGGTTTGAGAGTTAAGAATACTTGATTTGAGCTTTAGTGAAATGAATGAAATATTTGCAGTTATCAAAAAGAATTGCTGGTTCTTTACGCTTCCTCTCAGCCGCAGAATATTTAATAAATCGGAGCAGCCACTCACCGTCACCCCACCATTCCATCTCCTCATGTGAATCCCTTCACTTCACTTTTTCTTTTTCTTTTCATATTTTTTACTTTTCACGTGGAAAAATGCTTATCTACTCGTGATTCCTTTGAACACAAGAATTTGGAAATCTTCAGTGAGAGAAGGGTGGGTCTGTCTTAAACACTGGCTAATCTGGAACCTTGTCAACTTGCTACAGTACTATGGGAATTCTTTTTCTGCGATCATTCTCTGTACACTAATTTCTGGGTGATTAGCAGACGGTATGTGATTTGTGATTTGTTGTTTTTTTTTTTAAGTTTTTTCAAAAATTCAGATCTGCACAAAACAGATGGCTTGATACATGCTTCACATAATCAGCCCGAAGTTCCTCAATGCAAGTCAATTAATTATGATTTCCCTCCGGGTGTAACAAAAGACCCTTAAATTCAATGTCCCTGCAGGGGGTCAAACCATCAAAGTCGGCAGTCTCCTTAGTCTAGATTAGTATATTTATAATGCAGACACCCATTATTTGAATCCTAATGCCAAACCTTATTCTACATCACTATTTCAGAAAGCAGTTAACTATTCGGTCAATGAACGTTTGCAATGTGGGTTTGTGAAAAAAGTGTCATTGAATCGAGTTTGAACAACAACTTAACCTTAATAATTATTTGAATTTTATTTGCCTTGGTTCTGTAAAACTCGAACACAATCTAGTACTTGAGTCGAATATTAATTTTTTTTAAAAAAAAAAAAAACCTCTGAATTCAAGTTATTAACACCCTATACCAGAATAGAGAGCAGGGATGCATGCCTGTGTCACATCTGAGTTGGCAGCTAAACATGCATATTATTACTAGCAATTCACAAGAAACAAGCCTTTAATTCTGACTATTGTACTTGTGAATATAGATCAAAAACGAGATCCTAGTCTAACAGACAAAGTCAAATGAAGTTGTCATTGATGCATTTATTAGGTTGTTTTACTTTGAGCACGGGCTTATGCTCAAAAAAATTGGCAATTGTCTGGGACTCCTACTTCCGCAGTTCAAAGAGCTGATTCTATAACAAAATTAAATAGCACAGACAACGATGTGTATTTTACGTCCTGTCATTCCAGGATGCAAAGATGTCGAACAACAAATAGCAGGACGTACTTCCATTTGCCATCTTCGCATTAGGAGAGTGCGCTGATAAGATCAATTGGGCAATTGGTATTTCAACTATGCCTTTCCAAGAACTTCTCTATCACGACAGAAAATGCAGCAAAACCAGCACACCCAGCACATGCAGCTTTTGGCCCTCCTGAAGAAACCATAAAACAAGCTTAATTAACAAGAAAGATTCAAGACACTTAGGTTGCTAACAAATCAAACTACTTAACTTGAGTTTGATTAAGGTCGAAAATGTTTTTTAATCAAATCGAACTAGAATTCAAACTTTAAATAAGTTTTTATTTTTTATTTTTATTTTAACTCAATCTCACTTATTGACTCAAGATTGAACTTCATTTTGTACTCTAGGTCATGTTAACTTCCAGTAGTTATTGAGCTCAAGTTACCCTAACTTGACTCGGTGACAAGATTCTCAGATCAGAATAAGATAATATCCATTAAGGCATCAAGTTGAGATTTTCCTGCTTCCAAATTTAATACCGCTAAATCATCCAAAATCAATGGCAAGCAAAGAACTCATACATTCAATAATTTCTACTTAACACCTACTTTTAAGTCTGACGTCATTAGTGTTGCCTGTTGGTAACCTAACCTTGAGTTCAAAGTCGATCCAGCAACACAAAAGTCAAGAATTGAGATAAACACACAACTATAAAATTCACATCTTAGTGACTATAAGCATAATATGTACCAAAAACAAAAATCAATTTATACAACTAATTAATTTTGGAAAGAATTGGATTTATTAAATTACAGTTGGAAAAAGCCCCAATTTTCAGGATAGAGAAAAAGTTTAACCAATTTTGAAAAGAATAGATTTTATGAAGCCACGTTGGGCAAAAGCACCAATTTCTTATCTTTCAGAAAATGTGTGAACCTTGAGTAAATTGTAGCTTTGATAACAAAACACCAAGATTGGCAATGAAATTTCAATAATTTAAATATGGTCAGAATCTTCTGTCCCTATTACTTACATTTTCTCCTTCACATTATCTTAATTTTAGCAATCAAATTGAACTACAAATTTTTTTTTAATATTTGCACCGCCATCCTCATCATTGCAGCGGCCTAGCAGGGGCAGGCAACTGAGAACATACAAGCAAGACTGTCAATGAAACCTCCTCTAAATACCATACAGCTCTTTGAACCCCTGAAAATAAATGCTAAAAGAATTACCTCTAGCTGATATTGCACCTCCAGTTGTACATCCAGCAACAACTGTATTTGTAATATCATGCTTGGCCCTGGCCTTCAATAAATTACCAACAGTAGAACTTATATTTCTACAAGATTTTTCTACAATGGTCAAAATATCATTCTGTTACAAGGCATAAGAACTCCGTTACCTTCTCAACAACGCATTCAGACGCAGAGAAGATAAGTCCCATAACGGCAAAGGCCTTGCAGGAACTCCAGCTCCTCCGACCCATCTGCTTTGCTTGGTAAACCAGCTGTTGTCTTCCAGTCATTTCATCTTGCATTATTGGATTATCCAGTGCCCCAATAAACAATCCCATGAACAACCCTAATCCTCCTCCTGGAGAATGGCAATATTATATTTACAGATCCAAAAGAATGAGAAAATGAAAGGAATGGGGCTTCAAAAATTACCCATGACTCCACTGACAACACTGCGGACAGCACAATTATTCCAAATGTCCTGGCCTCGAACTTCTTCTACCGTAGGCAAATGTATAGGCTCAATTGTGGGCTTTGGTACATCTTGTGTGCTTGAGGAAGCATTTTGCAACTCACCTTCGGAATTTGAACTCATGGCAAGTGTCTATGCAATAGTTGTAGGTTAGTGCCATGTCAAATGATGAAAGAAGCAATTTTGCAGCATCAGCCACAGAACAAGTTTGCCATGCATGAAAGCAATTTCTTGTATAGACCAACAAAAATATGCTTTAGTAATCTGCGTTCTGATATAAGCATTCTGAAAATTCTACAGCTTGACAAAAATTCAAACCTCATAAAAGCACGAAGCTAATCCCACCTCCACCTAATAGACCATATAGAAATCACAAACCAATCGATATTGCTCCTATACCTGGTGAGCAAAAATCAATTTTACCAAGAAAACAATGCTATACTCATCAGATAAAATGATTTTCCAATCCAGTTCCTTCACCTCCGTGAACCCCAATTAGATTCAGGCATATGCTACACTTTTATTGGGAGAACTCAGCTAATGCACGCGAACCAAAAACTCAATTCCACCAAGAAAACAATCCTAAGATGATGATTTCATTTCATGGCAGCTGAGAACGGATGGTTCTATTCCTGACTTGATCCTATGGAACCTAGATCGTCCAAAACTTAAAACTACTCACTCTTCGTTGGTAAAATTTTAAACTAAAGCCTTTATAGGATGAAGTACAATTATGACCCGCACTACAACCACCCACTGTTTGCAAAAATAAGAAATCGCTTAAATCAAACATGTAATTGAAAAGGTGAAGATGAAACTGATATTAAAAGAGTCCTTGGAAAGGGTGAAGAAGTATAAACCTTGGCGCTAGGGTTTTAGAATGCTTGAATGCGTCAAGTTAGAATTCTTATGGCCTCGAGCATCGCTACCTCTAGTTAGCAGAATCACGACCCAATATAGTGGGGAGGGATTTTTTTTTTTTTTTTTTGTTTTAAATTTTCTCCCCATGAACAAGAAGAAAACAGAGGCAGTAACGAGAATCAAAAGGCTACACGTACCGCATCTGTTTCAAAGTACACTGCAATTTTGATTAAAAGAAAAAAATCCCAAATGTTAAGAAAAAGCTTACTGTGAGGGATATGCCGGAGCAGCAGCAGCCGCCGGGAATTCGTAAACGATATGGAGGGTGGCTTGGCTTTGGATCTGGGGCCTCGGTGAGACTCTGTGACCTGATGAGTCAAAGGGAAGAAGTTTTAGATTGAAGCCCAATTAATAAAGCAATGGCCCCAGGTCCGCAACTATGGTTCCACCTAATTTCCAACAATTAAAGGGATTGAATACAAAAACATATGCGGGTCAAGGCCCATCGCAGTTTGAGCTAAAGCAGAAATCCTGGTGGCCATTGTCCAACACTATGAAGATATAGATGGAATTGGATTTTCCTGTTGGATTCATCTCTTTCATTTGTTAAGATTGTTTAAGTTTAAGAAGAATCTGTTTTCTTTGACACTTAGATGTCCAGGCTATGGTTGTTTTTAAATTTTGGTGAGTGTTTCATACGTTTTTATCTTAACAATTATATAAAAAAAAAAAAATTTAAATAATGATTGAATATGTATTCTTAAACTTCAAAATTTAAAAATAAATATAGCCCTAAAGTTTTTGGAGACATTAAACATTTGAGTTTCAATTCCACAAATTTCTTGCCAAATCTAAAAGGGCCATCACACTATTCATGTTTAACATATAAGGCAAAAAGATCAAATTTCTTTTTCTTTTCTGTCCAAAAACTTTCACCAGCAAACAGTAAATGTGTTCGTATAAGTAAAACAATACACTTCACCGTCGTACATAAATGAAGCAGAGAAATAGAGAATTTCAGGAAAGAAAAAAGAATTGATATGTTCGTTTGCATTTTTATTGTATTGTGGTCGTGTAACTGTCCCCATTTTTGTAATGATGATGACGTCTATACGTATTTTTCTTCCGCCCTTAATCAGGCACTTCAATGAGGAGTTCCACGGTCAAGAGCTTCGACGGGAGGCGGTTTACGAGGTGAAAACATACTTCTATACATGACAACCAAGCTAAGGGTCTAATTGTTGTTTATGAGGAGGTTGACGAGAAAGCATTGCAAAAGAACCAGTTTTTATGATCACGGGAATACCTCCAGCTGGCGCTAAAAGATGTTCCAGAAATCAACGTTGAAGGTTGGTGTGCCGACGCTCCCAATAGAACTCTGGGTCTACATTACATTTGGTGACAGCGCAAAAGAAAGCAAAACATTGAGAAGCAGGCATTGTACAACTTGTCTTATGACAGTCCGTCCGGTCGATGAATAAAACCTCACTTACAAACAGATGTTTGTTTGATTGAGTGATGGAATAAGTCTTCAGTTGCCTTTCTTTGGTTCCGAAACTGAGTCCTAAGCCACCTTCCTTCGTTTCAATGTTAAAAACTTGTATATTAGGCAAAAGTGTTGTGACTATGTGACAGGTGGTGAGAAAGATCCATCATAACTACCATCCAATATGATACAAGAAAAAGATCACAGCAATTATTACAAGTGATGAAGATACACACGGCTGCCACGGGGAATACACGCATTCTCCCACCACTGGGAAGATAATTAACGTTCCTCAGCAACCTAAACTATAATACAGAACATGGTGGGGGCCGAAACGACGGAGGAAATCTGATAATATTAGGAATTTTAACCGTACAAAATAAATGGACCACCGATTTAAGTACTGCCGCTGCTAAAGTAGCCATCAATTAGCTGTGATGGAGACATTACAGTTGGCATTAACAGAATATGATGTAAAGGGTCAGCTGTTGTCGTGCAAAAATTGACTACTTGCCTTGCTTCCTCTTTTAGTCTTTAGTTGAGAGGCCCACAACTCTTGAGTTAGTTTCTTGAATTATGCTTCTTCATGGTAGAAATTAAGTGAATCTATTCAATACAATTTACTGAAAACTAATTCTATGATCACATGCAACAACTGAAGTTGAACAAGAAGATAATCTCCAGTAAAAAGGACTCAAATTCAAGTTTTCAAAAGAATATATGTATTGTTGTAATGAAGGAAGAATCAATATCAGTTGACTATTCATTCTTCCAAGCATACAGAAGCAAAGAAAAGCCAAGAGGTGGGAATTCAGCTTGCCCGAAACTCTGCAAGCAGCTCCAAGAGAAGACATGTGGATCAGCAAGTGATGAGCTGGTCAGCATCTTCTCTGCTGACAAACTAGTTTGGAACATGAAAACTGCACTCCCCAAACATGAACCAAACAACCAGTTGTGCACATCCCAGAACACATCCACCGGCCGCCCATCAACCAAGATTGTGTAATTCCCCCGGAATTTCCACTGCAGATGCTTAACTTGCAGGACTGTCTTCGCGTCGATACAGACCACGAGGAACTGATCGTCGCTGCAATTCGCATTGCACTCGATTTTCAGGTCATGAATCTGGCCATTATCACAAAATTGTGCCTTGGTGCAATACACCCTCTTCCCAGAAATGTGTTCCCTCTTGGAAATGAATGTTGCAGTGGAAAGGGAAGCAACTGCTCCAGTTTTCTTAAGTCCTTCTTTCTTCAGATCCCCAACTAGCAACACCATCTCCCCCTTGAAGACAACTGCTACATAATAACCCTCCAAAGGCTCTGGCCCGGATCCGAATTTTGCAAAAGAAAGATCCCAAAACACTTCAATTTTGCTTGAATTTACTTCTAAACACTTGAACCCTTTTTTTTTAGAGAACAAAGAAGGCTTCACATCCACTTTACAGATGCACTGGTGAGATGCATCATCTATTTCAACACTAAGGCATTGACCCATCAAATTTTTGCTCCACCCAATGCTGATCAAACAGGATTTACCAAGAAATTTACACCTATACACGCAGTTGACCGAGTTCTGAGAGGCTTTACTCAGAGCTACACTTGAACAAGAAGCATCAGCCACCTGAACTCCATTTTCCCCAAAACAAGAAGGAAAATCCCTCATTTTTCTTAGTACATCCAACAAAACCCAAAGGATCTCCCTTTACTACAATCCTCACATGGGATCTGTTGCAAGAAAAATTAAATCTTTATGCACCGTATAAAGCTATATAAACATACAAAGTTCAAGAAAAATGAAAAAGGGTAGTTGGCAGCATACCGTATGCAAATCTCTTGGTGGTGAATTCAAGAACCCACTTTGCACCTGCTGGATTATCACTGTTACTTGGCGCAAAACTTCGTTCTTGATAGCAAAATGGAAAGCTCCGAAGGGCTTGTGGCTATGGAACAAGTTTTGGGAGCTAAACGAGGAGCTGTCATTAAAGGAAAGGACAAGTGAAGTTGAAGATTAGGGGCAAATATTGCGGGGCGTAGGAAAGCAGCGGGCCTAGAATCACTATCAGTGATTATGTTGTCTTTTTTCTTACAGAGGGCCACGAACAAAAGCTCAACCCTTCACTTTCGACTTTGCTTGTAAACCAGAGAAAATAATGCTCACATGCTGAGGTACTGTGACTGCCTGCATTCGAATATTTTAAAAAAATGGGCTGAAAATAACAATTTTTTAAATATTTTAAACTAACAGAAACAGAACAGGTTCCTGTCCATTATTGACAAATCGCTATAATAGGTTTTTCTTTTCATCATACCATTAACAGTTCAACGCTGTAAAGTAGTGCCCAAGTGTACAATTCTAAATTCTTACAGGAGTGTGGACAGATGTCTTAGACTCTTTTGTTTATTATTTTGACCGTCTTGGGTTGCTTGTTTGCTCAATACGCTATTAGTTAACGCTGGAAAAGGTTTCACCGGAAATAAGTAACGCCACTCCTGTATTATGTCTTCTCACTTTTTTCTTGTTATTATGCTCCACTTTGGCATAGATGCCGCGGGTTTTTCCCTTGTCATGCAGTAAAGAGAAACCCTAAAACAGACCACCACTTCTTTTGTTTTTCAACTTCGCCACAGATCCATCAAATCCCGAATAACTGATGGGTTGGAGATTCTCCAGAATTGGTGCTTGTGCTAAAGAGACAAAGTTCAGAGAGCACAAATTATAAATAGAAGAAAAAATAAAGAAAAATTTCTGAACAACGGAAGTGGCTTTTGATTTCATCGTTGTGATGCGTGTAAGACAAAGCAAATGCGCGCAGGCAACAAAATTATGTGCAAATATTCCCCATAATCACTTTTGTCAAAAAGTAGGATCCGAGGAATAAAGGATTAGGCTTTTCTTCGTGGTATTTGAGTGAGGGGGCGTTTCGTAAATTATGTGGTGACAATCACTCCTTTTTTTTTTCTTTCTTTTATTACTAAAATTATTGTCAGAAGTTTTTGCTCCTGGAATGTATATGTTAGCTTGCTGGGCTTCTAACTATTTCAGTAAGAGAAATTCCTAAACCGAATTCTTGGCTATGTCTTGACAAAATTTTTTGGGGTGTTTTTAAAGTAGGAATTTTCGGTGGGGGTCATCTTCTGTGGTCTACAGATACACACAACATATCTGTACTATCTTCTCTATGTCTATCTATCTAGACTATATATTGTGCTTAATTCCTTGATACGACTAATTTTATCTTAACGATCGTTGGTACATGGCAACACATGACATTTTAATAACAACTATTCATAATTTTAATAACACCTTATCTCCCCTACTCTAGTCATTATCTATTATTAATTGACTTGTTAAATTAATGTAAGTAAATTTCTTTCACAAATTGTGTATTTAGTTGTTGGTTTCTTTATATTTCTGTTAAGATTGTACTTATAAGGTGGTGCGCAATCAACCAACACGCGAATTTAGGGTGACACTGTACGGTGTCCCTTTGTTATTTTCATCAGAAAGAGGTTGTGACAGCTAATTGTGATGTTTTATCAGTTTTGCCTTTGTTTTAATTCCATAAAACATTACAAAAATTATAGATAAATCCATCATGTTAATTTTCAAATTTGAATGGAAATTAGGTTTGTCACTTTCATATATTTTAATATTTTTCTACTTTATTTTTATTATCAAAGCACTAAAATTATTTATCCTTCTTGCACAAATTCATAACACACATTATTTAACAAAAACATAAAATGTTAAATTTAGAATAATTTTTTAGTAATTTTATTTAATTAATTTTTATTTAATTTTTGCATACATATAAAGTGTGCATAATTGTCAGGGCTATATTATTATGGAGATAAGTGATTTTTGTTCCACAAAATGAATTTTGAAAACTATCATTATGTTAAATTCTTCAATTCTTTTTATCATTTTCCTTCTCTCTTTCATCAAATTTATAATTTATATTAATGTTCTAATTTTTTGTTCATTTTTAAAATTATTTTGATTTTTTCTTATTTTCTTATTTAAATATTTTTTGCTCAATGTAAAATTACATTTTTTATTTTAATTTTTTATATATTTTTATTTTAACTTAATATTATCATTTGTATTTTCTGTCAAATTTTCTCTTTTTTCAAATGCTTTGATATTTCTTTATTTTATCGTTCTAGATATTCTTTATATTTTTAATAAATAATTTATTTTTATTAATTAAAGTAAATAAATTTACAAATACAGAAGGTATGAAACTTTTATTTATTATATTATAGTTTTAATATTTGATAAAGTTACTTTCAGCAGTTATTGGGGAATAAATTATAATGGTGAGAGGAAATCGTCTTTTTATTTGAATATTAATATTAATTTTTGTGTGTGTGTCAAATCAATCCATCTGACATAAATTGACAAGGGCGATCAAGGGTAGAACATCAAAATTGAGTGGATTGGTCTAACATTCGACTCGACAAAGTGACGTTTGGTTCTAACACTTATCAAGTCAATACAACTTTGAAATAATATTTTTACTAGTAAA
This sequence comes from Avicennia marina, assembly GCA_019155195.1. NCBI lineage: Eukaryota > Viridiplantae > Streptophyta > Magnoliopsida > Lamiales > Acanthaceae > Avicennia > Avicennia marina. Next base: position 4,360,806 of record CM032759.1, read on the forward strand.
ATTACACATTATAAGCGTTTGCATAATTTTTAAAATTTGTTAAATTATTGAAATTAATTTTTAAATAATGACATTCAACTTAAAAAATTTCATAAAAATTTTTATAAAAAGAAAAAGAAATAAGATTGCTATTAAAGAGATTTAAGATTTAGAAAAAAAAAAAGAAAAGAGAAAAATGATAGAAGAATAGAGTATCTTAAAGAGTATATTTTTGACACTAAAAAATTATTATTATTATAATTATTATTATCCACTTAATGCATGACAATTTTATAATAAAATGAGTATTAAGTATGTAAAAGATCAGAAGAATAAAAAAGAGAAAAGGAAAATAATAAAAGAATATAAGTAATTTAGGAAGTTAATATTGTCACATTTGGAGGTAGTTATTATATAGATTATGCAATAATGTAAAGAAGGGTAATTATGTCAATAAACTTTGTTCAATCAAATTATGGCCTTGGCCTTCATTTATATAGTATACAGAACTATAGATTTAGAACATATTATATTCACTTTAATTTATTAAAAACTTTGATTAAATAAGAGCCTAATATTAAATCATAGAATTAAGACTTGTTCACTTTTATAGGTAGAATTGAAGCTTTATGGATTATTTTTAAAAGATAAATTAATTACATGATAATTTAAATATTATATTTAGTAATATAGATTAGAATATAGGATAACCTAACAACGAATACATCAAATAGGCCAATGCGTTTAAATTATCTTATGACACTTGTTGGATTAAATTATCTTATCCAACATTTTATTAAATAATATTGGACCCATGTTTCATCATAAACTTTTGTTACTTAAATTGAATATTTGATTAGCCTTAATAAATTAATTTATTAAGACTCATCTTTAAAAGCGAGCATGTCCTTATAAGATAAATAATTATACATTGAAAATATGATTAAATAATCAAGGTATCAGAAATCACATATATATCATTCAAATTACTATTTTAACTTTAATATCATTAATTAAATAATATTTATAGTAAGATTATAATAGAAAAACAAATGTAATCATCTTAAACAGTCAATCTTAGTAAACATAAATGTTAAAGATTAATTAATTTATACAAAATTTTTTATCATTCAAAGTAATATCTTAGATTTTAATCTTATTTTAGAAAGTGAATATGAGTTTAGAATTTTTTTGAGCTTTTAAATATTTGACAAGTTATTGTTATTATTTGTTTCTCTGAAGAAATCTGAACGAGACCAAAATACTTTTACAGGTTTTGATTGATGAGAGTTGATTGGTTAGATGTGGAAAATTCAGACGGAATATTTTGAAAGTGAAAAGGTGTTTTATATCCGCCACAGAGGGACAGAATTATCTTCTGGATTATATGACCAACCACATTCCTACCGCAATGAATTTGTCGCCAACCGAAGAAAGTCTATATCAGAAATGAACAGTGTTCATCGTTGGAAACAGGTAGCTTTACTGCCCTTTGGTCCTGTCACTGTGCTCTTCCCTCCTTCTCTTCTCATGCCACTAACAATTAGCTACAAGAATACATCATTCTGGTTTGTCTGTTTGTTTTTTTTTTTTTTTTTTTTTAATTGGAGAAGAATAAAAGAAACATCATTATCTGCTTAGGTGTACATGCGTGCTTCGTTGTAGATGAAGACACCCATGATGTGGTCATTTTTCACGTTAAAAGTGGGATGATCCTTAACTTTTTGAAATTTCGGATGAGAGATGATAGGGTTCTTGCGTTTTATTTTAATAAATAAATTGTTGGAAACATAATGGGAGAAAACGAAATTTAATGAATGAAACAAGATTTAATGTTTGATAATGAGTGTTGTTTTCGTTGGGGGCTGCGGGCGAACCTAAAAACATTGTCCTAAATATATTCAGTTATCAAACTCTGATTGAAAATGTTTAGTTAAATGGTGGAGCCTACTCAAATTAGAATCATGATTAACAATTATTGAGCCTAAACTAGAGTTAACCAAATTTGGAAGGACAATCTATGACTCTGCATGATTATGTATATGTATATCAACGGTTTTAACATCACTCAAAATTTTAAGAATATAAATTATGAGTCAAGTATCTACTTACATATAATTTCAATACGGGACAGTTAATTTTTTTGTTACTCCTATTTGCTTCCAACGTATTATAATGATACCACCGCGTATGTGTCAAATACCAAAATACTATTTTTCTTATACACTTTTTGACAATGCAAACACCATGCATGATGATGTCTTCTTCAACATTTCGCAGCGTTATCAACGTCATCATGATTATATTTATGTATGTATGTATGTATGTATGTATGTATCTACATATATTACATCCATAATAATCAGGGACAGAAAAGTCTTGCAGGGCAAAGACAGAGAAAAGCAACATTCAACATCCAAATTCCAAACCAAGTCCAAGCATTAGAGTATACCCGTCCACTAGTGGCTTTGTAACAGAAATGAAATCACACTAGGGTGTGTCTGGAACCCAATGTACCAGCCCATATAGACTTTTCTGGGCTCGTCACCCAAATGAATTGCTATGGGTGTCCAATATGCTTGATAAAAGCCCAGACCCGTGGCCGAAATCAAATATATCAACACGTCAGGCTTGTTTGCCGGCCCATAGCATTAATGGAGGTTGGGTAAAATTTTGCTTTGTCCAAATGAAGGAAATTGCTAAAAATATTCAACCCAAGACGCGTTTCAAGTTTCGAGTCAACAAATTAAGAATCTGACCAACTGATACTTTTCCCAACTTAGACCCTAAAGTTTTTGCAACTAAAAAGTTTCCATGTAAAATATGTGCATCATGCTTTACTCTGTCGTACTTGTTTGTTGTAGAAAAATTCAATGGATCCTCTTTTTTCCCCCTTACAAAACAGGAGGTAGAAAAATGTCCTAATTAATGAGGTTGAGAAATCTGATGCAGTCCCTGTGACACGACAGTGCGTAAAATAAAAACACAAGGAGAAAAAATGGAATGGGTTCCACCAGTCGTGAATGGGCATAAATTTTAACCATGCATTAGTTTTCAAATTACCAAGTTGCAGTAGCAATTATGTGAACGCGAGTTAAAAGAAACAGAAAACACCCTTGTGACAATGTTTTACCTCCTTATCTCAGATAACCTTCCTTACACTGATTGATGTAAAATTGGTAAGTGAAATTTCACATTTAGTCAAATCTAAGTTGAGATTAAACTCATGTAATAAACAACTAATAACTTCATCCCATTCGAAATTCAAAATAGGAACAAAGAATCTATTAATAGAAATTTTTGAATGCAAGAATCTCGTTTAAGTAGCCTCGTCCCAAATAATCTACATTGGTCAGTTTGTTTGATCTCTGAGGAGTGATCTCAAAAGGGATCTGCAAACAGTAGAACAAGCATCTTAATCATAATTCTTCCGTATCCCCCTCAAGAATTTGTGGTACTGCAAAGGCAGACTGTCCCACAAGAAACCAACAATAAAATTCCAAAAATGAAACAGTTCCTTCTGGGGACTTGATTTCTAGTGACTGCAAGCAATCAAATAAAGGGGCAGTGCATGAATTCATATAATTACCACTTTGACATTTCTCCAGTGAGTTCCGCTGATCAACTCTAGAAGTAAGTGCAAGAGACTTTTTATGCTCGTTAACTCCAGTGAGACAACAAACCCCGAGCTCCAAAACAAAGGAAAAAACACAAGTGCTGGAGGAGTCTCGTCCTCATCAAAGTTGGGCGAGAAACCACAAAACAAACCAAAATCTCACAGCAGTGAATCAAACAAGTGGGTCGTGAACAAAATTCTTGGAATGCACAGCCTTAACCACAGAACCTTGATTGTTTTGGCTATGGACAAATTTGTGCCAGACAAATTATGTAATTTATTGGCAAGAGTGCGTGTATTTGTGTAATTATATGCAGATTTTTCTGCATATGAAAGTATAGTCCGCTCCAAATTGACTTTTCTGCATGCAGACAGCAAGAAGACACATATGTTCCTACTCCATCATATGATTAAAAAATCAAGCGGCCAGATTTTACAAGAAGAATAGTTTTCAAACATTGGCCTAATTTACATTTTTATTTTAATGATTGACGTCAGAAAGTCCAGAGTTTGGGCTTAAACAAATCAAATTCATTTCAAATATAATAATTTTATTATTGACATCACGAAGTCCAACCAAAGGGGTGGTGAATAAAGAACATAAATATTCAGAGCATCATAAGTAATAACACAATGAAATTACTAATATTTATCGGTGCTGAATGAGAACGCAATTAACTATGCAGCCAGCTCTTCCTTGGATATTGATTTCTTTGGTATATTGATGATTTCCAATGTTGTGTTCGTCGTCTCGACCACGATGTCTTACTTCTATGCTGTTTTCTTTTTCTGCACAAACCAAAGTATAGGCCACTTAGCACTAAATGTGACACATATATATTGCACGAAAATTCACATCCCACTTAGCACGCAGTCTATTTCTTTAAACAAATCTTCGAGACAAAAATTTAATGTACTATGCAGCAAATTCCTATAAGAACCAATGAATACATTATTAGTGACGTGAGCATCTTTTGTCAACGGATATACTATGTACTGGGGTTCATCCGTCATCAGAACCGTTGGGAGATGGACACGTGTCTTCGCTTGAGCTGTGGAGAAACGATCGAAAAGATGCCACCTAGAGGAGGTCTCATCTTCGACCTGTAGATCATCTCATCGTACGGCCGTCGGTAGAACCTCAAATACGGGACGAATGATTCACGTGATCTCTCGACTCGACCCACTTGGCTGTCTCTTCTGAAGAACAAGGCTGGTGAGTGAAGGAACGAGGGCTTTGGAGTTCTTGGATGGTGGATCATGGACGGGTCAACTTTCTGCGTCTTCTGCGGCATTGGCGTTGATGGGAAGAAGCCCTTCCTGAGGACATCCGCGCTGCCACGTGGGGCTCTGGCCACCGGTGATGCGAAGGAGAAGGACCTGGCATTGAGGGGGGATATGGTGGGGCCCAGCGCGGCTTGTGAAGGGTTCGTCGGGCCCACTCTTGACGCCGACGTATCGGTCAACGTTAGATACCAGGGTTTCAGCGAATCGAGGTGATGCGAGACTGTGAACGCAAATCTTGAGGAAGAGCACGAGCCGAGTTTGGCCGACGTCGATGAGGGATCAAAGCGCATGGACGCTGCCCGCGGATACGACGTCGTCAAGTCGTTGAACTCGAGCGATTCCTCATAGTCGAGTGATGACACCACCATTGTCAACGGTGAGAGGTCCACGAATGGCTTCACTCCCTACAACCATCGAAACAATGTTAACATAAGTCAACTCAAAACACTGTCCACATGTAACAACGAGGTCGATTACCTTCCACAGGTAAGAAAAGAGAGAGGGAGGATCGATGACAAACGCCTTGTGAACCCGACCAGGATAGTAATCTGCAACGATCTTCAGTGTGGCAAGCAACATGTTCATAAATGCCGACGCCGATCTGAAAAAGCCTGCATTTCCAGCCCAAACACAGTCACGTTAGTCAACAGGAATGTAACCCCCCCCCCCCACCCCAAAAAAAAAAAAAAAAATCTGCAGTTTTTTATTGTTGAAGTTGGGAAAATTCAAATCGGTGTTGGGGCTGTCTGACAAATAAAAGGAAAAAAGAAGAATTATGATGACTTTTTGCATATCATAATTCTGCCCAAGAATGACCTAATATGAATATTTCTTTCCCCAGAGGTCCCTAAACCTGACCGTGACACATCGAGGTCACTCCGGGCAGGTTTCTGAAAAAGTTACAGGCGGTCCATCTGCTGGCTTTCCGACATTTGCATAATTAAAAACTAATTTGATTGAGGAATAAGCCGCGACGTTGGAAATTAAAGGCGGGTGTTGCTAATTTTAACAAACGGCGTGGTTTGAAGGAATTTCGGACTGATTTAAAGTGGCTGCGGAATCCCAAGGCATGGGAATGTACATTAACTACAGCTCTCCCCCGCTGAGATAAAAGCTGTGTCTTGATTTGGTTTGACAGAGTTTGTATTGATATGACAATTTTCAAGTTTTTTTAATCATAGAAATTAAAGGGTAAATATATTTGTATCCATATTGAGTTAAAAGGAAATTAGAACTTACTGGCATCAAAGAGGATAACAAATTGCTCGACATTTTTGGCCATGGTTTGGATAGCCACTTCTAGTGTAAATACTAGCAATCTAGTAAACCTACAAAAAGTAAATTAATCATCAATTGGTGGAAAAATAGAATGTGCGACTAGAACAGAAAAATAAAATAAAATAAAAGAGGGGCACTTCCATAAATAGATAGGACTACATAGGTTATGTGCTTACAGTTTCTGGGAATGGAATTTGTGGTAGTCTTGTTTGATCCGAAATATCTGAACATAAACACAAACATAAGATTTTATTCTTAGATTACTTCGTAAGATTAGAGAGAAAGAAAGAACTTAATTCAAAGAGAAAAACAGGAAAATATACCATGACAGGTCGTAAGTCATCGTCATGACCAGCGACATAAGCAACTCCTTCAGCAAGCTCAGCAGAGAAATCATCAGCTATCAAGTTGTCTTCAAATTCAAGTAGCCCACATAAAAATCAGTGACAAAAATCAATCTTTTGTTCCTTGTGCGAAGATATGTACATCAGTTTAGTGCATGCTAACAGTTTTTTTTTTTTTTGAAAAAAAAATTAGCACTTGAACGGGCTAGTATTTGAAAACCGTAAAAAGCAAGATTCCAAATTCAAAGAAGAATACAAAAAGAAAACGGGAAAAAGTAGACATGACGTAAACGAAGGTTGTGGAAAATGTGAGACGAACATTTTTCTCATTCAAGAAAAAAAAGGATAATAGGGAAATGCTATCCATAAAGACAAAGAACAAAATGGGGGAAGAGAGAGAGAGAGAGAGAGAGAGAATAGTGGGAAAATTACCTGCGCCTATGGAGTCTCTCCAAGCAAGACAAGTTCTCAGCTGTTTAGCTGCTTTCTTCACGCTGTCCCCTTTGGACTTAAGAAACCTCTCTACACAAGCGTTGTTGCAAAATTTCTCCTGCCATGTTGCAATTCAAACCAATTCAACAAAGCTTGCCATTTGTGCGCGTATTCGCGTGTGTAGTTCATTATCCTCACATATGCATCCCAATAGACGCACACACATATGTAAGTAAAACATGTATATTCTCCATAGTTACACACAGATGTTCTTCCAAGTATGACTATGAGTGTGAAAAGAAAAATAAGCAACAATTATAGGCAATATTAAGCATCAAATTTAAAACAGGGTTTGAATAGTTACACAGTCAGAGAGTATAGAAGATGAAGTGTGTGCGACAAACCTGTTTAACAGTGAGAGGACCTTGTTTCCTGAGAAGCTCGAGCACGGATTGAACCTTCCCTTTCTCTTTCTGGGCTTGATCTTTCTTTCCCATTATGACTGGTGACAACTACCACAAGAACAATAGAGAAAGCTACTGTGGTACTGTGCTGTCTGCTGTTCGTGTAGTGCTGTGAAACTCTCAAGAAAACACAAAGATATCACTCTTCTGCTTCACGCAACCATTTCAAATTTCCACAACCAACTCCCTACTTTTACCTACAGAGCTTCCAACTGTGTGTGAGAGATGCGAGAGCGATATGGAGAGTGCAAGTGTGAGTGCGTGGAAAAGAGCCCGAATTTATAGCCATGACGGAAGCCGTTTAGTGTAGGGAAACAGCACATTTGACGGCCCGAAGCCAATCTAACGGAAAAAGTCGGCCCGTTTGAGTTTCTGCTTTTCCCATTTTGCCCCTACTTTCCAGGATTTACATTTAATTTATCTTGTCTTTTGAACTTACTGAGTACATGTAATTTGCTGTCTGTTTCACTGTGTTATGTTCTTATCTCTTCTTCTTCCCTCTCCGTCTTATCAAACTTCAGACAATCAGTTGTCTTGCCCAACAATTTTTTTTAAATTTAAATTTAAATTTTTATTCTTCAATATATATAATTAAATACTTATTTTTTAATATCATTACATCATTTAAATTATAGATCAATTTAAATAAATTATATTATTCATCACACTAAAATTTTTCAAAAATATAATTATCATCTTAATACAATTTTTACTGTACAATTTCTAACGATACCGGATACATAGCTTTTCTTGTTTTCTTTTTTTAACTTTTTCCATCATAAATTTCTTACGTGTACAGTGCAAAATACATAATCTTTATTAAATTATAGTATTTAAAGTATTTTTGAAAAATAACGAGCTACATCTTAATAGGATATGTGATGTAATGAAGGGATGATATTTGTCGAGTTTATTCAAGGATGCTTTCATACAATGAATGGATGGTGGGGACATAAAACACTGTCGTTTTATGGTAAAGACTGTAGATTGGCATTAATGTGATGTTAATGTTTCGCAAAAACACATGCAATACATACCATAAGTTTCTTGTCCAAAAAATAAAACCATAAGTTTCCAATTTGTGGATACTTTTGTTATGTTGAGAGTTAATTCTAAGACATCCTCTCAAATCGATATTATTACATATCGTTTTCCTCTTAATTTTAAAATTATAAATATCTTCATTCTTTGATTATATAGAACACGCTTATATTCTTATACGTTGTTAAGGATAAAATATTGACCTCCCTTTAGTTTAAAATATTATAATATGCTCAAACAGAAATTTTTTGTTCTTAGCCAATATTGTATATTATGCTTCATATTATTGTACATGCACTTCAAATGTATACCGCTTAAATGCAAGTAGTATATATATAAAAGAAACACTTATTCTTTATATAAAATGAGTGATAAAAGATTGAAAGGGTTCAATAAATTTTTAAATAAAAATGAAAAATAATAATTGAATTAATTTGTAAGAAATCATTGTGCAATTAATTAGGGAAAAACACTCTGCCAATTTCTTGACAAACCAACAGAGAAGAGTATTAAGTTTTGCTTTAAGTACTTTAAAATAACTTTAAGAATAAAATCCAAATATTGAATTAGATATTCGTCATTGTTTTTTTTTTTTTAACTTTTTTTACTTTAACATGATTTTTTTTTTGATTCGATAATTGCTAATCTCAATTTTATATTTATTTTAATCAGACCTGCTAGTGATGACTCAAAACTAGGTAGTGGTGTAGGGGTGGTTCAATTATCTGATTGTAACGAAGAAGTCAAAAGAAATATGGAAAGGAAATACCAAAACCCGTGAACTAATTTTTGAGGGATTTATTTTACAACAAGGGCAAGTTTTGTGTTTGTTTGTGAGGATACGTTGCACTGCTTCTGTGCTCTTATCGATTTTGGAGCTTTCACATCAAGTCCCTAATAATTTCTGCCTTTTTTTTTCTCTCTCTCTTAAATAAGTTAAAGAAAAATTTATATTTCACAATGTTCTCATAAGTCAAAAAGAAAGTTGGCATGTACCACAGAGTTGAAGATATGGACAATTTTATTAGAATCATAGTTTAAATAGAAAGTACTCAAATGTTAATATGAAGAAAATAATGTCCTAACTTCGTTCTGCTTACGGCAACGGCCAGTTGGAAGAAAACAAATATTTAATATGGTAAATGCAAATTTTATTGTACGTCCATTAACGTTTAGTCTTGGGTGAGCACAATAACAGAAAGAGACATTCCCCAGACGACCCAGAAAATTATTGAACAACACCGTTCGTCACTTGCTAGTACTTGGGCTTTTTTTTTCCCTTTTAGTTTCTCTCTAAAGAAAAATTAAATAACCTAATTTATAATTCTTGAATCGAAAATAGAATTATGATATCGAGGTGCCTGCCTCGTGCTGCAAGTCGGGATTGCCAAAGTCAACACAAGTTGCAGCTTTACATGTGGTATAAGATGCAATTCTGAATGTGTATTTTCAATGAATGCCGTGAACTAAGGCTACTGTGTAATAAGAATGATAATAACAATTAATAGAATATAACCCGAAATTGAAATTAAGAGTGATTACGCTGAAATAATTTAAAAACAATGGGTTTGTTGATATTACGCAATGCACTCTACAAGAAATTTTTAAAAAATGACAAATAAGATTTTCTTGAAAACAAAAGAAATATCCAAGATATTTCAAATACTTATAAAGATGGGTTTCTGCATTCGTTCATGGTATATGATCGGCTAGAAAGATCTAAAAATAAATAATTAAATAAATAAAACCCACTATAAATAATATTTTAAAAAATTAAAAAATCTTTGATAGCTTACATTATTAATTTGAAACAAATCAAGATTGCGCGCTTACATCTTAAAAAAATAACCAAACTAGAAAAAGAATACTTTTTCCTAGTGTGTGGGTGTGTGTGTGTGGCAACAAATTAAAGTCGTGTTGGTTTTTTAATTTTGTACATATTAATTAATAATCATGTATGCTAATCTTGAATTTCCCCAATGAACCTGAGTATTGAAATGGCAGTGGGGCATAACTGCATAAGGCATTTAAATTAATCATGTTTGACGTGATTAAAGCATTGGTTAGGCCGTTAATAATTGGAACATTTAAATAAAGTAAAATGGGAAACTTTATCGATATGATTAAAATAATAATATCAAATTAGTTCTTAGTGAAGATTTCTTTTTATTTGTCCACATTCAAATGTGAGGCAGATTCTCCCCCAACGCCTTTTTCGACTTTTCTTAAGTCGTAACCTTGCCCACATTGTGACATGCAATATTTTTGTTAATTAATCTAATTGACGATTTTTATTTCCCTAGCTAGTTGGGAACCATTTTTTTAGGGATTACTTAAAAATCAAATTGGTCTTCATTTCTTTCAAATACGATATATACACTAATGAAAGTGTGACATGAGTCGCCTTCAAAAAAAAGTCACTGTATGAAATTTGTTCCATTCAATATTTGGTTTTATTAAGGAAGATTCAACCTGGGCGCATGACTTTGTATTATAATTTCTTTTGATTCATAGTACATAAATACCTGTAGCATGTGGCCAAGTGTACTAAAGTTGGACTCATCCCCAGTAACTCGAAAAAATTCAAGACAAATGGTTTCAAATTTTGAACATCACATCCTACCATCAATCACCCCCCACATACAGCACCACTTCTATACATCTCATCATATCACGGTTTAATCGTTGCATTTTTCAAAATGAATTTCCAACCAAATTATAACTACCTATGAGTGGTTCACTTAGTGGGCTTGTGCATATCTAATTCTTAGTGTTGAATCTAATGATGCCAAATCAAAATGTAAAAGAACATATTGTTTGTTGTCTTCTAAAATAATTATAGTTAAGGTTGTTTGAATAGTGTGAATAAGCCAAGTTAATTAATTAGTGAGGTAGGGCCAATTTGTTTACTTTTTGCAACTTGATTATGACTTAGGTCTTGTGACATCTTGTCCACGTCAAACTAGGCAAATCACGATTTGTAAAGCCAAAAAGGGGTCCTGCAAATTACAAATTTGTCATGATTGTAACTTGTACTAATATTGTTTAAATATTAATCCGTTGCTTTTAACCTTGCTTGAATTGATTAATTGTGCACTTACAGTTTACAATTAATATCTTGTATTGACACTAACTTTAAATTTAACTTTTTTAACAAAGCTTTTTATTTATTCAGCTATATATCTTTAAAACAAGAATATGATCTATTACCACAAATTACGTAATTATTGCACACAAGAAACAAATTGTATAGCATTATTGCTCTACTTTAAATGTTAAATCTTGCTTTCTAATTGATTAATGTAACTTAATTATATGTTTGGCTAAAATGCAAGCTTCACTTTGCTTCAAAAAAATAACTAAAATCTAAATTCATTTTTTTCCCCAAAGAACGAATAAATAACTAAAATTAAAAACAAAACATACACTCCTTCAACGATCACTAATAGTAGGTTCTTTTTCTTTTCTTCAAATTTGTGTACTTTATACTTTGAAGGTGTGTATTATTTTACTTCATCCTTCCTTTGCGTTGCCGTTGAGAAAAACCTCCTTAGTTGGGTAGTTAAGTGGTCCATTTTGTGCATATGACTGGGAAGAAAAGGTTAAAAGCTTTGGTCTTTTTAATGTTTTATAATTTTTTTTTTTTTAAAAAAAGAGTGGAATCAAGTATGAAAAGCCAATGGAAACAACACTTATCATTTAACCTTTTTTCCCCTTTCATGAGAGAACCGTTGCAAAATTCTGTATTTAAAACTTAAAATGCAACAATTGGTCAAAAATACAAAGCTAATAACTCTCGAGTTGTTTTAAAAACTGTAAACGAATAAAATCAGCAAAGTTCTAACCCTAACATAATTGTTTATTTGTTAATACACTCGCTGAATATGAAAGTTCCAGTTATAGCCTTATCGTATTATATATATGTGTGTGTGTTTTTGTATTTCTATATGAATAAAATATGTTGACCACAATTCAAAAAGGAGACGATGGATTGTAAAAGACACGCATGACCCATGTCCATGTGAAGGCATTATGGGACCCAGCACAAGGAAAATGGGTTTTCAGTAAATTACCAAATTCACCGTCCGTTGTTGACAATTGACATAAAGGCATATGCAAATATATTATCAAAAAATATGAAACGCCGACAAAGAAAAAGAAAGAAGTTATAAACTAAAGTTCGTGATGTTCCTGCGAAATTGTGCTCCATGCAAGTAATATGACAGTTATAACCCTGCATAGCTGTAGGAAAACTACCCAATAAATTATTGTAATCCTCTTCAAATTCAAATCATTCCGTTCCCTTGCCAAAGATTGTGCCCGTCTCTAAAACTTATTTCCTTTTAGTTTTAAAAATTATAGATTAGATTTTTTTGAGAATAGTAAAACAATTAGTTCATTATTACTCGATGTTTCTTGTTAAAAGCCTTTTTCCCCCAAAGGAAAGAAAGTTAATTTTTTGGTTAATTTTATTTTTTAAAATTTTATTTAACAAATTTAATGATAATTTAAGAAACGTTATTTTCATTAAAAAATTAGTTTATGAATTGAATGCAATTTAGATCCAATTCGAAATAAAAAAATTTATGTAGTAAAAATGTAAATTGAACTAGACTTTAATTGAGTTGAATTTTGAGTCCACATTTTTGAACTCGTCTCATCGCCACTAGTCCAACAAATATTGCTAGGAATATTGAGCTTCTAGAAGCTCTAATCCTTTGTACACGCAGTAGCAGCAAGCGAGGTTCCCAATTTTTTTTTTAATATTAAAAAAAAAGTTTCGTAATTTCAGTGCAAAACTAACTAAGGGGAAGGATTTCAGATATAAGAGGGTTTACTAAACTTATTTTCAATAGCTTATCTATATATATATATAGATAAGCTATTGAAAATAAGTTTAGTAAACCCTCTTATATTATATATATAAGATGATATAGAATTTCTGAAGTATGAGTGGTTTTATTTATTTATTTATTTTTGAGTATAACATTAATAATAAAAGACATGGTGCCACTGATGTTAAATTAAAGATATTTATATCATTGTATTATATAAGGTAGGATAGTTTTAAAATATTTTAAAATAAATTTGATTTTTTGGAAGCTGATGAATTTCAAACATTCTATTTTCGAAGTTTACAAATCATATTAAATATTTTTAATGCATTTATAGTTTTTCATATAAATTGAACAACTTAATTATAAGGTAGTTACCAAATTCATTCAATTTATCTTTCATTTTTCCTTGTTTATTTGATGTATTGAAACTTTTTACAGAACATTTTATACTAGTTTTCAGAGTTCAGACATCCTTTCAATGTACAACATAATCAGAGGGATAACAACAGAAAAACAGAAAGGAAAGTGACACTAATAAGAAACCAGAGGACGGGGTGGGCTTGGGGGGTTGGGGGGGGTAGTCCAACAGAGATAACATCAATTTATAAAACTCCATATGGATGTTTTGTTTTGTTTTCTAAGGTTTTGTCTGGAACTCAAAATTTTTATCATAAAATAATTTTTCAAACTCCACGCTACCAAATGTATTATCCAAAATTTTCATACAAACTTAAATGTAATATTTTTCTCTCGTATATATAATTAATTAATTATTTTTTTAATTATTATATTTATTAAGAATCAAATCAATCATATATATATATATATATATATCTCACATATATTCTCATATTTTTTATTTATATTCTATAGTATAATTATTATCCTTATAAACTATCACATCCTTCAATCATTATTATTATTATTATTATTATTATTATTATATCATATTATTTATTTCATTAAAATATTTTTTTCTAAATATACTTAAGTCATCTTAATACAACTTTCACCACGCCTCATGTCAAACCAAAACCCTCCTCCCAAACATAGCCTAAAAGAGGTAAAAAACGTCACAGGTTCAGGATACTGTGAAAAGTCATTGTGATGTAGCATAAAATGCCAAAATATGATTAGACGACCCTGAACAATAGATGCGAAAACTGACTAGATGTGTCCATTAAATCGACTGAATTCTATTAAGAAATTCGTTCTTTCCGTTGGTTGCATCTCTCTGTTCTTTCATGCAGTACCATTGTACAGGACTCCACCCGTGAAGGTTTGGAGACATAACAGAATTTACTGGAAGTAAAATTTCTGTCGCCCTTTTTCTTTTCTTTTCCCTTTTTTTTTTTAATTCGATTGATCCAAGAGAAATTTCTGGATTTATATTTCAATGTCGACGTGTATATTGCATCAGTACCACAAATTAGTCAAAAGAAACCATAGATACATCTGAATTTTGATGCTATAATTATATTTGTTATGTTTGGAACCCAAATTTCAATCTCAACATTTACTCTCCAACATCGCATTATTAAAAATATTATTCAACAATTTTTTTAAATTTAAATTTAATTTTTTTCTTCTCTTACTTATATAATTAATTAATTATTCTCCCACTATGATGCATGTTTACAATCAAATGGATAATTATATATATTACTTATATATTCACATTTATTTTCATTTGTATTTTAAAAATTAATCATTATCCGTATGTACTGTCACATCATTCACTAATTACTATATATTTTTATACAATATATTTAAATAAATTATGCTATTCATCATATCAAAATCATTATTTTAAATATATTACTCATTCCAAGTAATTCATACTATTTCCAAAAAAAAAAAACTCCTTCTCCCAAACATAGCTATTATGTATCGGAAATATTTGAATAACGCTATGTTTGGACAACCTAAGGGAAGGACTGATTTGCATGTGAGGGATTAGCATATCGCCTCCCTTCCATCCTTCATTCTTGTAGTCTAAGGTAAACTCTTCTAATAAAATCTTGCAGCAATCAACGGGTAGTTCGTGCCATAGAAGCTCAAGTATGACTCAATTTAAATAACAAAAAAATGGTAACAAAGAATAGACAAAAAAGGAGCAAAGTGAAAGAAAAAGATTTTTAGTCAATTTTTGTTCTTTTTTTGGTACTCAAATGTAAGAGAATGATTAGGTATTTCCATCTAAGAATTTTGAGTATTTCCATCTTCAAGTTTTTAGGTTGTCCATTTTTTGATTGCAAATGGGCTCACACACCCCAAAATATGAGATTTTATTTTTAGAGGGTGTTTGGCTAAGCTTATTTTTTTTAGTTTATAAGATTATGTAATTTATAAGATATTTTTAAAGTTTATAAGTTCATAAATTTTATTTTAAAATTAAACTAATTAAATGTTTGATAAGATCATCTTATAAAATTTTATTAATATTTATAATTATAATTTTTTAGTGTATTAATAATAAAAATAAATATATATTACTAATATAATATAATTAAAAATATTTATATTATTTTTAATATATAAAAAAAATAACTCATAAGATATTAAAAAATTAATTTATTTTTAAAAAATTTATAAATTTTAAATATCTTATTTTAAAAATTTATAAATTCTTTCGTCTTAGAATTTGCCAAACACAATTTATAAATTTCTTTAAACATCTTGTAGCAGGCTGGCAATGGGCCAAAATGATACCCAAGAAGAAACATCATCGCGTCCCGGGGGGGTGGATCATGCATGTGTATGTCTGCACATAGATGATGCCCTGAAGGAAACTTCCTTGTCTGTTACCAGAAAAACAGAAAATGGTAGGTAAATCTGCATCCCGCCACCATGTCCCAAATATTTATCACCATTCACGTGAAGTCACGTGTCTTCCGCTTCCTTGCGACATCTCCACCGCCTCACCGTACATCGGTTTTGTTTCTAACTTACCAAACTTACCCCTAAAATTTTATTGTTGCAAGTACGTTGCGCCTACAAAGTAATATTATAGCACTTTGCTCTTTCATATTCCTGTAGAACTTGTTACCTAAATAATAGTTGGCACATTTATGCATAATTTCAAGTATGTAAAATTTCTGCTAAACAATAATTTTCAAACCCACTCGTGCACTTGAGGTGGAGGCTTTGGTTTGGTTGATTAATTTGTGGATTGATCTCATGATAGGGATTGTGGGGATAGATGTCTAATAAAAATGTAAAAAACTTGAAGAATTCAGTTTATTAATGCAGTTTAGATGGAAGTAAATTGGATTAACACGACTTTATAATGGATACGCATCAAAAGTTTCGATCCGTCTAAAATTCTATTGCATTGTTAGATATGATGCTTCAATAATAGTTTAATACTTATTTTAACCAATTTTATAAGACTCAATGTTTATTTATAAGAGTTCTAATGCAATGGGCGACTTGCATTCAACAGTTATAAATATTGGGTTATTTTAGATGTGGAAATCAACAATCTTAGGATCCCATTAGCTAGTCGTGAGAGAGCTAGTAACCTTGACCATCAAACACTTGTTTTATGAGTTTAGAATGTGTTAACAATATTGTTATTACACAAATCAATTGACAATGTGAGAGTTGGGTCCAAAGATCGTTAAGTAAAGCACAAAATATGGGAAGTTTTATTACCACAAACTGATTCGGTCACCCTAAAGAAAGTACTAGGTTTGTGTGATTGGTGTGAAAATTGTTCATTCTATTTTTCACTATTTGTTGTGAGTTGTAATGAAATGAATCTGGCTTAGTGCCCACAAACATAGGAGTAAAGTTTCGAACTACTTTAACAAATTTAGTATTCCATTGGTGTGTGTGCTGTTATTCTTCTACAAATCCAAATTTGAGTTGTATTATTTCAACATCACTAACAACATCACCATTGCATTTTACGTGACATCAGAGTCAAGTTGCCTATTTTGCTTAGTTTGAAGCGGATCTGGTGATTGTTGAAGGTTTGTATACATGAGTGCTAAAGAAGGAACCTATGTAACTCATTACCACCTTCTTGATGGTTCTACTTATCTATATTGAAAGGCACACATGCGTGCAATTATTAGATCACAAGATAAGGAAACTTAGAATGCAATCAAGTTGGGATGGAAACCACCAACTAAAGTGAACATCGAAGGCATGAAAGTTAGAAAATATGTCAAAACTTGGACTACTGATGATTGTTGTGCCACTGTAGGTAACTCTAAAGCCAGTAATGTAATTTTCACATATGTGGACAAAGAACAATTCAAGTTAATCTCCACTTGTAAGTCTGCAGAGGAAGATTGGAAAATTCTGTAGAATATTTATGAAGGAACAAGCGTGGTAAGAAATTCTAAGCTACAGGTGCTGGCTTTTGAATTTGAAAATCTCAAAATGAGAGAAAGTGACACAATTGTAGATTTTAATGTTAAGTTTTTTCACATCGCTAATCAAACTTTTTAGTTAGGCAAAAAATATTCAAACCCAAAATTGGTGAGAAAGACTTCGCATTCCCCACCTGAAAGATTTGCACTTAAAGTGGTTGTAATTGAGGAAGTAAGGGACATAGACAATATGAATCTGGATGAACTTATGGGGTTCCTACAAACTTATGAGATAAACTTGAATTATGCTCAAAAAGATAAAGAAAAGGAGATTGTTTTTTAATTTGAAGATTCAAGTGATTCTAATTGTGATTATTCCAACGTTGATGTTAACACTATACACTTGGGCAATAAGTTGAAAAAATTCCTGCGTAAGAAGAGGTTCAATAGGCCAAACAAGACTAAAAAGCTCATCGAAAAAGAATTCAAAAGAGAAGTCTAAAAATTTCAAAAAGAAAGAAAAAGTTGATGCACAAAAGACAGGTCAACAATGCTATGAGTGTGGAGGTTATGGCCACATTCAAGCTACACATACTAACAAGTAAAGAAAATCCATAAACACTAATTAGAGTGAAGAGGGATCTAATAATTTGAGGAGGAAGAGAATCAAACAAGTAATCATGTAGCTTTTAACTCTGTAAGTAGAAAGGTAAAGAATT
Organism: Avicennia marina; assembly: GCA_019155195.1. Taxonomy (NCBI): domain Eukaryota; kingdom Viridiplantae; phylum Streptophyta; class Magnoliopsida; order Lamiales; family Acanthaceae; genus Avicennia; species Avicennia marina. The sequence goes on from CM032759.1 coordinate 4,379,126, forward strand.
CAGTCTACAATGTTGCAATAGTTAGTGATATGCACTATAATGCCAAATTATCAATAAGAGATACTAGAGGAATATTAGTTGTAAATGTTATTTTTGTTAATTAATAAAATTTTGATGATTATTTTATCAATATTCTAGTAGTATTTTCATGCATATGAACCTCGAGTGACGTAAAGTATTGTATGTGCTCATGCGATTGTATTAAAAGATTTTATTCATAAAAGGTTACAATATGAACATAAGGTGGTCCTAGTATACAATTACTAAAACCAATCCATGAGTTAGTGACACTCTAAAGGGCATTAGAAAGTTGATATAACTTGTACACCTTATAGTCATACTATTCAGTATGAGATATTGAAAATATGTGTGTATGAATATGTCATTAGTGAACAAGCATTTAGACAATAACTCGTAAATATATGGAGTTCACTCTTTACTATTAATATCTTACTTCGTGATCGGGTTAAGTGTGCGTAAACCTTAAACCTTATATCTTAGACTTAAGATGACACAATTGTGTTGTGCACACGATGATTAATGTGTCATTAAAATATTAAGAACCAATATTTATTCTAGTATAGAATGGGGTCATAAGCCAAAAATGCCATTGTTCGAGTGTGTCTGAAGGCATGTGTGTGTGTTTAATAAGAGATTTGTTTCCTTGCAAGTGAACAAGATATTTGTCCTATACAATTGATGTTCTATGAGATAGAAATCATTGACTAAAATAGCATGTGATTAGAAAAGAGTTTTTGATAGAAACATTAGTCTTATGAAAAAATATCAATTGGTCATATGAATGAGTTTGATTGAAAAATGTCTATATCTCATGGTATTTATCATTGGAATGATTTATTGTGATCTATTCACTTTATTATAGATGGGCTACAATACAAGTCATAAGCTGTATGTTACTCATATCATTTAAACTATTTAATACCAGCCAATGATAAAAGCTAGAAAGTTATACGCATAAGAAGACGATGACTTAAAGGCATTTACAAAGTGGTGATCATAAGGCTTCAGAAGGTTTAAGAAGTCTTATGGTAGAATTAATTTGGTTGTATTTGAATTGGACCAAATGAAATGATTTATTCCTCATTATATTTGTCAGTGATGAGATCATTAATTACAAAATATGATAAGTTTTTAATTAAAGTGACAAGGCATAAAAGAATTATTTTATACCTTTTATGTTTGTTAATAATGTAGATTATTAATTAGAAACATAATAGGCTTCTAATTTAATTAATGAGATTAATTAAATAAAAAAATTAATTCAAAAAGGGTTTTAATTATTAATTAAATTAATAATTAAAAGTGAATGGGCTTGAATTAATTTTAAGACCCATGTGGAACCCATAAAGCTTATTCTACAAACTCTAAGTATCCTAATATAAATAAAATTGTGTTTTGAGAATGAATTATTTGCAAGACTTCCAAATACAAAAAAGGTACCATTCACGTGAACAGTAGTTGCCAAGGCAGATATTGTTCATCCAAGTGCTATTCACAATAACACTTTGCATGCGACAAAAAATAGTTACCAGCCTCATTTTCAAATTTTCTCTTATAAAAATCTCTAAGTGTGAGGAGTAGTAGGATTTCATGAAGGAATTCATGGAGATTTGTTGGAAAGCTTTAGCCAACATCTTGTTAATATAGACAAATTAGAAGCCGAGACATCATTGCCATTTATGGATCATAAATAGAGATTACAGGAATTAGATTCCATGTAATCATCCAGACAATTATTCCAGGAAGAAAGTGGTGACAATGGACTAAGTTGTAACAACAACTCAGCAAGCAAACATTCTAACAAAACCACTAAACCTAAAAAGATTTTTTGAACTAAGGTTGAGACGAGGCCCTACCTAGTCTAGTTGTAGGCCCACTTCAAGCTTAATCTATAGAGTGTAGATAGAAAAATTTTCGAGAGGGAAAGTAGGAGCCAAATTTGATCAAATCTTGAAAGAATCTTTAATTTCCATGCTGCCTAGGACTTTTAACCACTTATAAGATTCTCTTAAATCAGTCAAGTGTGCTTTTCATTTATGATATATTATTTCTCTTTCCTATTTTTATTTGTATATCTCTTATGTACTCACGTTCTGTCTCAACATTAGAGAGTCCATTTTCACCGCTCTTTTAGAACAAGAAAGATGAAAAGAAAAGGAAAGAAAGAAACAACCAAGAGAAGAGTTGTTACTAGAACCTTAGCAACAGCAGCACCACCACCGGAGGAAGTTCTAGCACCAGTGCAAGAATTAGTTCCACCACCTAAAGCACTAGTAAACAAAAACCCATGAAGGTAGATATTGCAACCAAAGCAGTACCGATTACCACCATGCATTCCGAAGGATATGTTTGTCTTGGAGCAAGGACAACAAGAAAGGAAGAAAAAGGACAATTTGTGAGCCTAAGCTAGAGCCTCAGGAACCTAATGTTAGAGTAGAAACTGAACCTGTCATCAGAGTTACTAAAGCACCATTGCTAAAAGTTGAAACCGAAACTATTCAAGTTAAGCCTGAGCTTGAGCCTGAACCACTGCATGTAGAGAAACAAGTACTACAAGAAGATGTTGGAGCTCTCTTTGAGCCACCAAAGAAAAGAAAGAAAAAGAAGGGAGAAGTCTCATTTTCAAAAAGAGAAGGTATTGATATCTCTAAAGCCAATAATTTTAAATTTTATAATGATAAGTGTGAGGAACAATATAATCGTTTCTCTAGAAGAAAAGTAATTGTTGAGAAGTTTGTTGACCTTAAAAAAATACAAGGAGTTGGGATTAACAGATTTACTAAAGGAGATTGGGCTATTTGATGTATTTGGGTTGTTTGATTTTTATTAACCAAGCTTAGCGGAAGAAGTCTACTCAAATCTGAAAAAAGAAGGTTGCCAGCAGTGAGTCAAAGTGGTATCATATGGTTTATATGAGAGAAAAGTTGTTGCATTTTGCACATGTCATTGGGGCAATATTACAACACTAGGACTATGATTTTAGTAGTGTGTACTCAACAAACTTCACTCCAGATTATGATGAGGTTGCTAGGGTGATCACAAGGGACAAACACATTATATGGCCTTTAACATTAGTACTTTAATCTTCGGCTCTCAGTGTAAAGTACTACTTGCTTTACCAATTTGTAGTGCACAATTTCATGCCCTTAATAAACTCAACTTGGTTGTCATTAGAGATGAGGCCATGCTGTTTTGCCTTAGGATTCATTGGAAAATTAATCTTGATACTATTATCTTCAATAATGTGATGCAACGTGTAGAGTCTCACAACATTGCCGTACATTTAACCCATTCGGGCATGATTTCAAAGGTTTTGGAAGGAAGTTGAAGATTAGCCATTTGAATTGCCATTCTAAACCCTCTTTGAAAATTCTCCATATGCATTATAATAGAAGGGTGTTGAGGTTGGTAAGGTCAACAATCTTATTGTTGTTTCAACACTAGAAGGTACTAGTGCACCCCAGTCTAATAAGGATCGTCTAATTAGAGTTATAACACACTTAGAGGCACTTGGGCACTAGATTAATGGTCAGATAAATCAGCTACAATTACTATGTCAAGATTGGACTTGTAATTGGCTACATTAAAATATGTGTTTGACTCTATTCTTGATGGAGAGACTGACGATGTTCCAACATTAGCTCCATTTGGAGTCGAACCTTCCAGCTCCTAAAGCCTACGCGAACCCTTATTCCTCCTTAGATTTTTGCCTTTTTCATCCTGTGCCTTAAAAGAGAAGTATATTTTGAGGATTAAAGGGGAGTTTAGATTAAGAGGGAGTTGAGGGTGAGCAATTTAGGGTGAGAGGATATAATTTGCTAAGGTTTTAGCTGATCTTTCTACTTGACTAGCCTGTGATGTTGGAGCATGATTACATTTGCTGCCTTCTATTGATGGTTTTTGCTTTGCTACTGATGGATCCTAAATGACGTAAGTTGGAGCGTGGGTGCTCTTTGATGGGTTGATAATGATTTTTGGCAGCTACCGTTGATGGACTTATGCTGATGATGGATTTAATGGCTTATCCTTTTTGGCTATTTTGGCTAGTGGTAATTATTATCTCACTTTTAATATGTTCTTCACAACCTTTGGAAGTTAAACCTTAATCGTTTACAGTTTTTGAATGATGAGATACCCCAGAGCAATCTTTAATGACAATCTCAAATATCGAAAAAATATGTGTAACAGAATTCTAGCTAGTAGTACTTCTGTTCCCTTTACATGGTGGCACGTTCTAGCATCATTTCACTGGCAAGGCTACATCATTCTTCTGATATCATAGTAAGAATAACCTGTCCAAACTGTCAGGACAAGAGTCTAAACTAATGTAGCGTTAGAGTGGCCAAAAGCAGAAGGAAAATAACAATCCCCTTTGCACTGCTATTGTAAGGTAAATGTGACGTCTAGCTTACATCTAATTCAATAATTTATGTATTCTGACTTTGGCAAATGCACATGCAGTAACATTAAGTGTTTCATACCTTTCTGTGAATGCTATTTGGCTCGTTTCCTAAAGATTCTAGCTCGCAACAGCTTACTCAATCTATTAAAAGCATAATAATGAAACTGAGATCTGTTACGTGAACCTTTAGAAGATCAATGTGAGAACGCAGAATTCGAAAAAGTAAAGAAGGGAAACAAGTAAAAACTTCAACCCGTATTAAAAGCTTTAGGTAAACTGCAGCCCACATAATCGTCACAAAGACTTGATCATTCCTTCTTTTGATTTGCGGCTTGAAGTTAGCCACGGAATCTGATGTGCAAGCACACATAAGTAGCTTGAAATCCAGATCAGAAAAATACAAAAGCTCCACACTTAGCAGTTTCTGTACAGTCAATCGCCCAATCGAAAGCAACATCAACAACCGTATCAGCACACACACACACACACTCTCTCCCCCCCCCCCCCCCCCTCCCACACAAACAAAAATTAGCATTTACGCTCAAAATACCGAAATGGCACACGCAATTGCTGCGTCTTTCAAGCGCAAACGACATCATCGAATCGTTGGAAGAGACGAAATGTCCAAAACACGAGCATGACTATTGGGCCCAAATCAGCCTTTTTTTTGTGGTTAAAAGGAAAGCCCATCATTCTTATGGAAGTTTTTGTTTATTGGGCATCAATCATTTAATTATTAGGCCCAATTGATTCTTCGGCCCGCTCAGAAAGAAGCACTTCTATACCAAAGCTAAATTTGTTGCTTACTCTGCCCCAAAGTCACTTGAATTTACTTTTGGCGTAGAAATATTTTTCTTTTCTTATAATTTATTGCCACGTGAAGTGACGATGGACACAATTAGATCTCAAAAAATTACTTTCATGCACAAGAGTTTGGCTACTTTTGGGAGGTGGGTTTTGTTGAATATAATGTTGCGTAAGAGTTGTGTTGAGATAAGTAATGTATTTGGAATAAAAGTTTTAATGAGATAAGTAATATTAAATTTAAATATATTTATAAAATATATAATAATGATTAGATGATGTAATAGTTTATATGAATAATAATTATGTTACAAGATATAAATAAAAATAAATATAAGTATATATATCACACATATATAGGTATTAATTTAAATGTAATTAAGTATAATGATTGAAAAATAAATAGTTGGTTATACATATAAAAGAGAGAAAATTTGAATTTAAATTTAAATAAAAATATTATTAAATTATATATTTAGTAGCATAAAATTTGAAAAGATATTTTAGAGATGAAAATTGAGTTCCAAACATAATCTTTCATTTTTTCCATGCGACAGATGATTACCAAGTCATACATACACTTGTCTCACACATGGTCACAACGTGTGGTCAACGATGACGTAATGAGAGGCCCCACTACATTAAAGATCAATATAGTCAAATGTAAATTTTGAATAATATTCGATTCTCCTAGAACATTGAATTTTAGGTCTAGTTAGTGACTTCCTCAACCGTTTGGATCAATGTTTTTAAAACCGGACCGGTGACTGAACCGGAAAATTTACTGGGTCACTGGTCCGATCGGTTGAACCGTTGAAAAAACCAGTTATTTTAATTATATAATATTATATATATTACTATAAAAATAATTTACAAAATAAATGTAATCCAATATAACAATAGAGTATAAAATAAATTTTAGATGTAATATTAAAAATTAAATAATTTGACTAAAATAAAAATTATTACACAAATTAAAAAATATATTAAATTCAAAATGATTAAAAGTATAAAATTAAAAAAATAGTTTTGAAAAATAAACAGATTAATTAATATAACCCATTTTAATTTTAAGATACAATAATTCAATTTTCAAAATATTAATTAGAAAAATAAAAGGATAAAAATTATTAAAAACAAAATTTAAAATAAAAATTGTATATTTAACTAATATTAAGGATTGTAAATGTAAGAAAAATTTGAAAAAAGTCTAAAAATTTATTTTGTAATTTTAAAAAAAAAATTGCTAAAAATTTCTTTTTTTTTTAAATTTTTTAGATAAAACCGGTTTTTAGCCATTTTAACCGGTTCAAATCGATTTTAACCGATTTTTTTATCTTTTTTGATCTGTTGTATAATATTTTATTTTTACATCTTAACCCGGACTGGAAAACCGGCCGATTCCCGGTCGAACCGGTTGAACCGGCCGGTCCGGTCCGGTTTTAAAAACATTGGTTTGGATTAGAATTTCAAGCGCGTGTTAAACAGGAAGGAACAGCCATTTCTTCCTCCTACTACGAATTGGGTTTTTGACTATCTCGCAATTTAAATACTCTTTTAAGTTTGGACAAATCCCATACGTCTAAGCATAACAAAAATATGAAAAAGGACAACGTCAACTTTTCACTTGTTGAGTTTATTAAAATTTCCATTTGAACCTTTATAGTATAATTAATATATAGGAACGAGGTAAAAATAGAATGCCGATTGTAGATAAAAACTCTTGCAATTGAATTTCTATTAACGAAAAATTTGTATAAATGCGAATATAATTTGAATCAAATTAATTTTTGTGGGTTCTATTCTCTAACTTGACTCTTTAATTCTTCTTTCAACTTTCAAGATTTGAATGACTTGAATGGTCTCGTAATTTGTTGAAATTTTGGTGGATTTGGCCTTCTTGGAAATCCATCGAACGGCAAAATTTAATGAACTCATTGAAAAATATTTCGAATGTTGCAAAAATCCCTTAAATGTTGTTTGAAAAATACAGCTGGAACTGAAAATATTTCTGAGCTTTGATCTTCTTTGATGTTGGTTAGAATTCAAATAACATTAATCCACTGGTTTAATACCTTAGTTGTAGATTAAACGTCAAAATTTGATGAATCTCCATAAAGGATATCTTGAATGTCGCAAGAACGGCTCTAAACTTGTGGAAAAAGTTTGAATTTCTTCCAAAGATGCTTCTTGCTTGATGTTTGTCTTGATGTGTAGAAGCCACTTCAATTTTACGAGCGGAGAAAATCTTGCTGTCATAAGTGTTCGACAACGTGATAGTATTTGATTGATTGAGAATATTTGATTTGGTATCGTTTCATTTAATTGAATGATTATGAATTAATTGTCAAATCAACAATATACTTTTTTAAAGTTTATAGGATTTAACACGTGGTATGATTTGAATGGCCAACCTTAACACTTATCATAATTTGATTGGCAGCCATATTTGTAATAGGAACATTAATTTATTCTATTTAATTTTAGGAATTGTATGTAATTTAATCTCTAACTAAATTTTATTGCAACACAATATCACATTGCGGTATTTAATTGGACGAAAATTTTAACTGTTTAGGGCGATTCCAATGTCATTTTTATTCTTATAATTAGTGTGCTTACATATTGAAGAATCGTAATTTCATTGGAAATTAGTATTCTCCCAAGTAAGAAATATCCATTTTTCTCTACCGTCATAGATTTACTCATTCCCATATTATTGGAAATGACTTATAGTTTACACTATTAAAATACTTTTATTAATTTTTAGATTTACAAGATTTATATCAACAAATATTATGCATTATTAATAAATAAATTAAATATAAAAATGTCATATGTGAAAATATTAATATATATATATATAACACAAGTATAGCAAAAATTATATATATATATATGTCTGTATTAATAATATATATTATCTTTTTTTATTTATAATATAATTAAAATATATGCTAAATATGTAAAGTATTTATTCATATTTATGCATCCAATAAAAGTACTAAATTAATTTTTAGCAATAACAAAAATATTTTAAATATGGCATGTGTTGGTATATTTAATAAATAAACATAATATAGTGGAAATATGCATATATATACATATAAATCATAAATGTTTAGTATATTATTCGTAAATGTAGTTAATATAGTAATATCAACTGAATATTTACATTTTTCATATAATAAATATCTATATAAAATTAAAAAATAAATCTATAAAATATTTATTTTACAATAAACAAATTAAAGATTAATTATAAATATTCATTCAAGTGCATGCTATGTATATAGACATATAAGTTTTGTATGCAGTATTAATACTATATAGTTGTATAAATATTGAATATTGATTATACATCTAAATGTACATAGTCCTATAACAAAAAATATAACAATTAATTAAATATTTATGAATAATAACTTTTTTATTAAAAAATATTTATCTTTAATTCATTATATTTATTTTTAATTAAAATACTTAAATATAAAATAAAATAATAAAATATTAATTTTATTCTATTCTTATTCTTAATGTTATTTTTGTACATACCAAGTGAGGGATATAGTAAATCGTCTTATTCATTTCCTAGTTTCATTCTATTCATAAATTCATCCCATTCCTACTTCATTCTATTCATGTGAACCAATCATATCTTTAATTCTGTTACATTTACTCAAATTCTTTACTCATGTATTTCTAATTATGTTATATATACAACGCGCACGCGTGCACACACACACATACACACACTATATTATTAAGTGTTTGACATCTCTTTTGATTACATAAAGTAAATTACACATTTATCTTTTTTAGTTGAAATCATACATTTATCTTTATTTTTAATTTTTTTCTTTTTCTATCTATTATAATATCCTTTTCTTTTAATTTATCTCTTATTTGTGTTTTTTTCAAAAAACTTTTCACTATCGTTTTCTTTTCATCTATACTTATATTCTTATTTTTAATATTTTTATATTTGAAATAGAATTATCTCAATTATTTAAAATATAATCATTTTATATTTTATAAATAATTTTACACGCGCACAAGTGTGTCAATTTTATTAGTGCGCGCACGCGCGCGCGCGCGCACACACACACACATATATATATATTTATACTAAGGCCTCACTTGGTGCGTACTACTTTACTTTATCCGAAAATACAAAAGTAATATTAATCACATTTACGCCCAATTAATTGTTTAATCCAAATGTGAAAAAAAATAATTAAGAAGGCACAACATTAATGTAATAATGGTTATTCGACAAATATTATCCAAAACCGTATTATCTTCAAGCAATCAAAACCTGTAAGTGAGGTAAACTGAAATTATTGTAATACAAATAGTCCAAAAAATTATTTATTAATCAATGGATCGATAAAAATGAATGTCATAATCAGGAAACTGTCCCCCCATCTTTTAAAATGACAAAAATGCCACCGGCGGTGACAATGCATGAGTTCTATGATGGCGCATGCACACTCAAATTAAATATCAAAACTCATAAAGTTAATTAAAAACTGGATAATTATTTATGCAGTGGATCTTTAATAAGTGAGTACAATTGTGTGTTAATCAATTTTTTTTATAATTAATAAATATAATAATCTTTGTCTAGCGAGGAACTCACAGCGTGGCAATATTTTTATTGAATTCTCGTTTTCTTTGATTTTAGGTATCCTAGGGTTTTATGTCACTATTAACACTGGGACTACACTCAATAAATTGATTAGTCGATAATTGTTGTGGCATGTTATAGTATTCATGTGCAATAATAGGTATCTAGACTCTAATTTATTTCTTTTTCTTAAACACCAACTTCATCTAAGATTTAAAATTAATAAGATGGTTCAGTTTCAGATTATTCATAATTTAACTCCTTGAAACCACTAAAATTAAAAGTATACATTTTTTGGCATGCAATCACTATAGAAATTATTTAAAACTACCTGCAACCGCACACTCGTTATCCATGTAAAAATAGTTCTATATTTTTATATATGTTGATACATAAAATATGTCTAGTAGTAAATGATAACTGAATGTCAATAAATTTTAAAATGCAAAATTCATTGCTTATATTTGCTCTTCGATAAATGAGCTGAGATGATGGAGGGTACTTATAAGGCTATTTTAAGAAACATATTAAAAAGATCAAAAAAAAAAAAAAAAAGTTACTCTAGACTTCTCACATATTCTAAAATAATACAGATAATTAACAAGGCAGCAAATTAAGCATATGTAATTTGAATGTGAGTTTAGGCAAATTAATATGTATCTTTGATATAGGTGAACCATTTCTCTGAAAGAAGTTAACGTAGATTTTGTTTTAGCCATAATCTCAAAGTGTCTTGTTCCACACAAACGAGGCTCTTTTTCTTCAATAAATAAAAGATGAAGGGCACTAGTCTTTGAAAATGATTTTCGTTTTTGTTGCTTGTATAAAATTGTGGAATTAATTAATTACGTGCTACAAAAATTTTGCAGCATAAGTAGTGCTTCTAGATGAGTTAGTGCATGCCGTTATTATCCGTGAAGAAGACATACGTATGGAGAGATTTTATTCCACATTAGAATCATTAATTGAATGGTTGAGGTTTTTTAATGGAGAAAGAAAAAGTGGACCCATGCATAAATGTGGACCCATGACAAAAATGGAAATGGGACATATCAATCACGACCATATCTTTAATATCTGGTTTTGTCCTATTTCATATCAATTGTACACATAACTTTCTTCTGTTTCTTTCTTCCTTTGCTTTTGATTTTCTTTAATCCATAGGTCTAATCATGGATTGTACATGTTAAGATACGTAACGTGCAACCATAGATTTGTGTTAGGACTATGAAAACAACTTTGTTGAAGTCAAAATAAGTGGCCGATGACTGATCCAAGAATGAGCAGTGGGGCAAAATTAAATTTAATTAAATATAAAGTATAAAAATTAGACTTAATTTGTTGAATGGTCAAGAACCCAATTGCCCAATTGCTCAATACCTCGTGACTCTATAATTATATAGATTTGAAGTAAATATCGTTGGTCATGTATTTCCTTGTCAAGTGCATGCATAAAGCATTTTTTTAAAACCAAATGCGCGAATCACAATCGTGCTGATTACATAAGCAGAAAGTTAAAATGGATGCTAGGATTAGCTAAACGCTTCCATGTGGTGTGGTGTAGAAGCAGGAAGATTAGCAAGGATTAATGAATATGATATTATTAGTTAAGGGTCTTAAAAGTTAGAAATGCCACACGACTGTTTTCCCTTCACGTGTGCCCATGTGAGCTTTCATGTGCATGTTTCTGTTTCACTAATGTCGCATCTCAATTATATATGCGTGTGAGTATACATACATACATACATACGTACGTACACACACACACACACACACACATATATATTATATGTGTTACATTATTAAGATTTCGAAACTTTTTTAATTGAATGGTGTAAATCTTTATTATTAGCTTTTGTCTATTCCACGTCTCATTAAGTGTGAGGAATTTGTAATAACTAATTTTCGATATTCAATATTAAATTATTAAACTATTTTTATTTTCTTTTGTCCTTTTCTTTTGCTCTCTTTAATCTTATTTCTTTAAACATTTTTTCTTTTCTCTCGGTAAAATATTGTTTTTTCCTCTTCTTTAATCTTACACGTAATTTCTTTCTTTCTCCCTTTTATAAAATTTTCAAATGTAATTTTAATTTATAAATAATTACATTCCGATTTAAATTTTTGAAAATATAATTCTTTTTTTATTAAAATTAATGAAGTTTGTTGATTTTATAATATACGTGCACCTATAAAATGTGTAATTTTTACTAGTATATATGGACATATGTGTTCGCGCGCGTGTGTGTGTATTTCTAATTAAATCCATACCATCATACTCCCGTAAATAAATTCAAGATTTATTTAAGTCCATGCATTTATTTCATTATTTATTTCACACATGCATATCTTCCTTCTCAACCTCCTTCAAATTTCAACAAAAGAATAGAAATGTTGAACAAACATCTACTTGCTCGCAATGCATACATACATATGTAATAAAGGAAGATGCAAGAAAATTAAAAGCAGTTAGGTACACCTAATAAAGAGTTTCCAAAGCGTAAAGAGACAGGGCCAAGAAAGCATTTATGTCATGTACCATCCGAACCATGCATCTTAGGCTCAACATGTGAAGGAAACAAATCATGTCTAGTGCATTTTGGATGGTAATTCTCACCCCTTTTGCGTTATAAGCAATTAATGGGTAAATCAACCATATATTCATATACTTACATATTCACAAGGGCTTAGTTTTATTTGAATTTTGATTATATACCAAGAAAATTAAATTACACGTAACGCTTCCAACACGTTCCTCTCCCCAAATTAAATTGAGTTATATTCAATTTAGAAACATCTACTCTTTCTAGAAGCAAAATTTGGATATTACATTCATGTAATTGTTGCAGCTATAGTCTAGTAACATATTGATTTTTCTCACGTATGGGGAAAAATTGCAAGAGAGAGAAACAATGCAAAATTATTTTAGATATCAAACATGTATACAATAAATCAATATATAAAACAATATAAAACGATATACGTGGCGTCGGATGGGGGGCGACTTAGAAATGGGTGTTGGGACGTAGACACGTTACATAAATTAATGCAAAATAGCTCAGGCGACGAGCTATTAATTAGACTTTGTAACTTATTATTCTTAATCCATCTTTGAGGGCAAACAAATGTATATAATTAGAGATATGAGAACTAGCAATTAGATAATTACTATTCAGTTAATACTTGGAAGAGTACAGATGATGATATATTTTTGTACGTAAAAGAATGTAACTTTATCGATTCCCAATCTATCAAGATAAATTAAAATTTGATTTTTCTGGAAGAAAATAAAGCGTGTTTTTAATTTGTGGCCATCGATTGGATGAAAGTATTTCTCGTTGGGGTACGCAAAGCCATTAAAATAATATTGGTCATATTTGGAATCCAAATTTCAGTGATAAAACATATCAAATTTTATATTACTAAACATATCATTTAATATATTTATTCAAATTTAAATTAAAATTTTTTCTCCCATATATATAAATATATGTATATATAACTAATTAAGTATTTTTCATTCATTATATCTATTTACAATCAAATCTATACTTATATATTACATATATACATATATTTATTTTTATTTATGTAAACTATTACATCATTTAATTATTATTATATTATATATATATATTTAAATAAATTATGCAATTTAATTTATTAAATTTTTTTAAATTATACTATTTATTTCAACAAAAATCTTATTAAGCATCGTGTCAAATAAAAACTCCCTTCCAACAAAAATCTTATTAAGCATCGTGTCAAATAAAAACTCCCTTCCAAACATAGCCATTAATTTCTGATTTGGGCATTACATCTCACAATTGACCAGCTGTAGCCACATTTCAACGTGCTTACAAGAAATCAATAATTCAACACAATAGAAATAAAATGGAAGCTTTCAAGATTCTGAGGCACGAGCCTTGAATATTAAGTACTCATTATTTTAATACAATTGCATGATAATATATTAGCTCATTGATTATTAAAAATAACTTTAATTTAATTAGGGATACATACAATACAAGTTGGTCCAGCTACTAAATGAGATTGTCTGTTATCATGGACTTCTCTATGAGAATGAGCAAGCTAGGGTTTGAAAATAATAATTTCTCCTCTTTGAAGGTAATTTCTAAAAAATGAAAAAGAACACTGCAAATCTGTATACTCAGAAAAACCATCCAAGCTGTGATTCAGACTTCAAATTAGTCAATGCAAATTTTTCCTCTTTTTTTTCCAAAAAATATTGGGACAAGAGGGGAGAGTTCCCAGGACCAGATCCACAATTATGATTTTATTGAGATAAAAAAAAATATAATAATATATCCCTCCATTTCATGGGATGCAAAAGTTACGCCCTTTACTGTCATGAAATCCTCTTTGTACTAATCTCTGACGCCCACATGCGCCATTGCAAAATGCCACCTACATAAAACGATAAATCTCGGTTGGTCCCCCTTACTTGCTTAGCTGTTTCAGCCATGTCTGTCTTGTCTAGACAATTTCATGCGCGTACAGATACACATGGTTGCATATGGATGGATTAGACTTGTCCAAAATGGTCAAACTGTACGTCAATCACTGTGTCCTGCTGTCCTGCGTTTTTCTTTTCTATTACCCTATTTTGGTGGGATTTTTACGGCTCGTGATGAGTAGAAAGTATATGTTAGAAAGAGAAAGAAAGCCAAGTAAGGGAGAGGTGTTTTGTCTGGTTTTGGAGTTGTGGAGTGGCGGGGCAGAGCTGTCTACAGGTTGTGGGGTGGGGGAGAGACCTTTGTCCTCTTGATTTACTCCCCTATGCCTCTCTTCTTCCACAAAAATCATGCTTCTTGTATTTTCTGTGTTCTTTCAAGTTCTTCAATACCATTGTAGGTTTCCAGAAATCAGTTTGATTAGTGGGCTCATCATTTCTTTCTCTTGCCCTCCCAAGAACCAGAGAAGAATCAAGATAAGGGTGAGATTGAGAGAAATAAGTTATAGATACGAGAAATGAATGGTGTCATCGATCTTGATTCAGAAGATACCGAGTTTGTTGAAGTTGATCCCACTGGAAGATATGGAAGGGTATGTCTTATTTTTGGTAGTCATTGATTCTTACTCTATTCTTGTTCACAATTAATGCTTTCTTCTTTTTTAGACATTTCAAGTTATAATGATTTGAGTTTCCTTTTTGCTGATTTATCGTTTGAAACCCTTTTTGGTTGCAGTACAATGAGATTCTTGGGAAAGGGGCTTCCAAGACAGTGTATGTACTTATTATCCTACTCTTGAGATTATTAAAAATTTGATCTTCCCAGCATCTTGATTATTGTAGTTAGAAATTGATCTTGGGCAGATTGGCACTCAAACATGGTCTTATGATTTGTGGGCTTATTTTATTTGATCTCTGGATTTCTTTTTGGCAGTTACAGAGCTTTTGATGAGTACGAAGGGATTGAAGTAGCCTGGAACCAGGTGAAGCTTTTTGACTTTCTGCAGAGTTCTGAAGATCTTGAGAGGCTGTACTGTGAAATACATCTGCTAAAGACTTTAAAACACAGCAATATTATGAAGTTCTATACTTCTTGGGTTGATACTGCCAAAAGAAACATCAATTTTGTGACAGAAATGTTCACTTCTGGTACCCTCAGACAGTAAGTGCTCGTTTGCATTCTTACTAAGTTCTTGTATTGCCGAAGATGCGGTAGGTAAGATCTAAGCTATTGCTGTAATCTAATTCAGCTTTATTTCACACATAAAAAAGGTACAGGATGAAACATAAGAGGACCAACATTAGAGCAATCAAACACTGGTGCAGGCAGATTCTGCAAGGGCTTCTCTATCTCCACAGCCATGATCCTCCCGTTATTCATAGAGACCTCAAGTGTGACAACATTTTTATCAATGGGAACCAAGGTGAGGTCAAGATTGGTGACCTTGGCCTTGCTGCTATCCTCCGGAAATCCCATACTGCTCGGTGTGTAGGTAAGTCTGTGCTCGTAATCAATACAAATTCCATTGCCATTCTCAAGATGACAGTTGAATTGATTCCGAAGATGCTTTCTCACCTTTATGATGGAATCAGGAACACCGGAGTTCATGGCCCCGGAAGTGTATGAAGAGGAATATAATGAATTAATCGATATTTACTCATTTGGCATGTGCATTTTGGAAATGGTTACCTTTGAGTATCCGTACAGCGAGTGCACCCATCCCGCTCAAATTTATAAGAAAGTGATCTCTGTAAGAACTCAGCCTGAATTTCTGCTAACAATTTATGATCTAGCTTTGCAGCACGCCGTAGGCTGTTAACTGTTTTATTTGTGTTTAGGGAAAGAAACCAGATGCCCTTTATAAAGTTAAAGATCCTGAGGTCCGTAGATTTGTTGAGAAATGCTTAGCAACGGTCTGTGACAGGCTATCCGCGTGGGAGCTTCTCAACGACCCCTTTCTCCATATCGATGATTATGCTTCTGATTTGAGGACATTAAGTTACCACAGAGATTATGATGAAGTAGGTCTTATTTTGAGGCAGCCTCTTTTGAGTGCTAATCATAGCACAACCAGTTCTCTGGTGAATGTTTACTCCAACTATATTTGTTATGACCATGACTTGGATTCCCATTCGGTTGAATATGAACCAACTGAAATTGATTTATTCACTGGTCAAGAGGATGATCACTTGGATAATGTAGACATTAGTATCAAAGGGAGGAGGGACGAGGATGACAACATATTTTTGAGACTCAGGATTGCAGATAAAGACGGTATGTTTCGTGTTCATTGTCTTCACACTGTCAAAACACATTCATTTTTCTCCTTCTGTTGGTGCTGAATGAGTGGTTCTTAATTGGTTTTTCAGGTCATGTCCGAAATATTTACTTCCCATTTGACGTTGAGGTTGATACAGCTATAAGTGTTGCAGCTGAGATGGTTGCGGAGTTGGATATTACAGACCAAGATGTGACTAAAATAGCAGGAATGATCGATGGTGAAATTGCTTCTCTGGTACCTGAATGGAGAAAGAGCGTTGGTGTAGAAGAAAGTTCTAATTACAACAACGGTAGCTGCTGTCAGGATTGTGCTTCAAACGGTTCTGTGACAGGCTATTTGTCTTCCCACAGGACAGGTAAGAGCCTGCAAGCTATTCAATGTCCTAAACATGGATGTGGATCCATCCATGGCCGCTTTGAAGAGGTAACCTACCAGGTTGAAGGGTCTGAGCAGTGTGTCACTGGTGGTGCTCCTGCAGGCTTAATCAATACTAATGGTGTTCAATACACAGATGTATGGGCGCAGCACGAGGTCCGTGATGTCACTTCACAAATTTCTGTTGACAACCAGTTTGGTTATGAAAATGGAACTTTTCATCAGTCCCCAAAGGATGAGGATTAGAGAGTTGCAAGGAGAATGCATCTAAATGATAAAGTTTTCTCAGGTGATGAATCCTTCTTTGAAAGAGGACTATGAGAATGAGACAAGGCAGGGGCTAAGGTGGCACAAGGCTAATTATACAATGCACTTGAGGGAGCTTAGTGATCAACAGTTAGGGGTTTTGTCGAAATCTGCAATACCAGATTTCGACAACAAAGAACACACAAAAGATAATCTGCAATGATGTCCCAAGTATTGCAAAACGAGATTAGGATGAGCCCATGGGAACAATATTGCTACATTTCTGTCTTTGAATTCTGTAAAAATGGTACTGATCAGAAGGTTTTACAACCATTGGTTGTCGCATAATTCTTCTAGTCCGGTGCATGGTGCACCTGATTGCACACATCCAAGAGCTTCTATCCTTGTGCTTTACTCCCACATTCATCACTTCATTGGCCACTTCTCTCTGTCAGATGCTACAGATATCTAAAACTTACCAATGGTTATCCTCAATGTAGTTTCAACCCAAGGACAAATTCTCAGGTTGACCAGCTTCCGGCTTTTCCAAAAGTGGGGGCATTCAAGGCCCTTGGGATCTGCATCTAATGCGTTGGTCAGTTTTTGCAGCTTGTAGATTGTCAAGTACTAGTGAAAGGGACGCCCACTTGGATGAATGTGATAAATGTATCTTACTAACTGATTTATTTATAACACGTATAGCAGAGTTGTGTCCTGAAATTGACCTCTCTCCATTCCCCCCAAAAAAGGGAGATCTTTGGTCTCTTTTCCACTGAATGCATTTGATAAGAACAGGTTTTCAATCGCACTGTATGTGTATGAGCTCATCTTCTTGAATTTCTCCACCCTAGCTAAAAAAACACCATTAAAGTAAACGTCCCATTCTATGATTACTTGTGGGGGCTTCCCTATAAAGGCAAAAGTTTGTTCCGCAGTCATTCCACTAATCGTCTAAAATTGTTCACCAGTGGGTTAGCAACCACAAACATGCCCACCGCCCTAGTTTCCACAGCCTACTTTCAAGTGGATGTCAAGCCCTCCATGGATTTCAAGTTGAGAGATTTTGACGGCACGATATTTAGCGAGAATCGAAAGTATTATGCTAAATAGTATATTTTTAATAAGATGAAAATTTAAATTTATTTGAATTTATATAAAAATGATTTTGTTAAATAATAGTATATAATAATAATAATGACTTATTTTTAAAGTATAAATATAAATAAACGTAAACGTGTATGTTTATATATAAACATTAATTTTGTTTATAAATATAATTGAACGAAAGATCGTTTCAAAATGATCGTGGGAGTAGCCCCCGTCGAGTTTTTTCGAGACTGGGTAACCTACCAGCGAGTTTACTCATCTTAAATCGTTGATGAATGCCTAGTGAGATTTCATGCTGTGTCCCAAATCCCAATCCCTAAATAATAATTTGATGAACTTCTTCTCGACAACAGATATTTTGATGCTGATCGTTAGTGTGTGAGTTATCATATCAATCAAGAAAGATGTACAGAAGTGACATGTAGAGAAATCATCACTAAGAAAGCAGATTCCTTTCAAATCTCCCTCAAGTAATAAACACGTAGTCTTCCACATAACCACCTTCCCTAGTTGAACCTTACACCAGATTAATGAAAGGACAAAAAAAAGCAGAGGACAAGAGAAGTTGTACCTTGCAGACAGACAGGAATAATGATAGTTGCCTACTTTAAACATCCACTTAATGCTCAGTTAAACATTTGATTAGGCTTCATAATCTAATTCTTTTATACATAGGCAGTGGGCAACCTGATTCTTGGTAAGAATGATAATTTTTGATCCACTGGAATTTAATTCGATATTAGGAGAATTGAGTTAAACTTTCACGAATTTAAGTTAAAATTGAATTGTACATGCGAATTAGAAAACATAAACTGATTAATTTTGAGCTACTCATGGGTTCACTCGAAAATATACTTTAAATAATATAATAAATATTTTATAAATATAAAAAATTAATTAAATAAAATTAAATGATAAAATTATAAATATTTAAAATATTAAATTTTAATTTTAATAAAAAAATAATTTTTTTTTTGATTGACGAGTTGACAGGTAGAATTCTGATCAAATTTTATGACCGACAAAACTAGTTGAGTCGGATTCAGGTCTCTCCACCTGATCTATCAGCCCAGGAACCGGTTGCGTTGCCACCCTTAATTCCTCACGCTAACATAATAATACACTTGTGCATGCCATCGGCATAAGCATCAGCATCAGATTAGCTGTGCAAATGGGGAACATCGAACAAGGATATTCAAAACCGCAGAAAGTTGGAAGCTTTAACTGCATTAATTGGCTCTCTATAATGGAACAGATTTATCGATTTTGTTTAGTTTGTAAGTGGTTTAGGTATGTTGTTATTATATTCATTTAATTTCTAGATTGATGATTGAAGGCATCTTGTGGAAACTTAAAAAAATTTATTTGAACTCAGCTAGATAAATGTTGAACACATGCAGGATTTTATAGTCCTAATGATCCCAGTGTTCCAGAATGTGTTAGTCACCCCACCCCAACCAAAACTCTCTCTCTCACACGCACACACCAGTGAGAAAAAAAAAAAAGGGATGACAGAAAGGAATAATTTAAAAATCCCTAAACCAATTTGAAGATGGTGACATTAAAATGACAGAAGTCGTAGAGCCCTCAATGCCCTTGACCCTATGTTTTGTTTTTGAAATTTAGTTATTTGATTAAAAGGAAGAAAATTTTATAAAAATAAAAATTAAATGTAAATTATAATTTAATGAAGAAAAATGAAAACTTCCAGATATCCGTAATAGTTTTCTTCCAATGTTATAGGATCAAATATATGTATGTGAAATCTCCTTGTAATGATGCAAAGACAACACATGGAACAAGTGCAATCTTGCTCGAAAACCACTTAACTGGCAAAATTTTCAAGCCTTAGAAAATATAGATAGACAAAGAAGCTACTAAATAATTAAATGGATCAACGTACATGTAATCTTTTAGACGCCTAACTATTTTTTTCTTATTTCCTAACTACTTTTTATCTTTCATTTCAATTTCTTTTGTCACCTTTTCTTTTCTTTCTGCTCGTTCCTTTTCATATTCGTTTTTAGCTTGTTCCTTTTCATATTCTTTTTTAGCAAACGTCATTATTTCTTTTGATATATATATATATATATATCATTAATTTATCTCTCCTTCATCTTTCTTTCAATTTTCCTTTTCTTGTCATGTCCGAATATAGGATTATGATATTGCAGTATTCGCAAATTACTTCAACAAATACTAAACTCAACATATAAATAGAGTAACTAAATCAGTAAAATAAATCAACAGCCATTCATAGCAATAATATAATATTCATGATAACCTCTAGTCTCTTATGCGTAAGATACAAAAAAGAATTTAGATATTACATCCAAAATGTCTTTAACAATAGCATTAATGAACTGAACTAGAGCAATGAACTGGTCCTCTTCCTTATTTTCTCATCTTCAAGTTTGTTCATTGCCATTCGCTTCCTCTACAAAATATCAACAAGTGGTGGTGAGCAATAATTTGTCCAATAAATCGCAATACTTGCCTGTGCTTTTTCAAATGAATGAGAGTAAGAAAACAATAGTTGCAAAAGTACAATTCCATAAAATACATACATATTTTAGAAAATATAATTTGTAATAAAAGAAAGACATTCACGTAAAGTTAGCAGGAACAAATTCACGATTGCTTTTTCCATTTCGTCTTTCTTATAATCCACATGTTCTCACTTTTCAGCCAACCCATAATCATGTGCACTACGTGTGCTCATTTTTAGTGATCAGGATTTTAGTTTATTTTCCATTGATTAAAGAGGGTTACATCATGTTTAATTGTGTTGCCATGGCCTTAAAGCTTTAACCCTATCTAAAAAGTCTCCAAATCTACTGTAAACCAAATAGTAGATCCAAGTATCAGCTTTACCTACCACCAATCCCCATCTTTACCCCCAATTGGATAGATACCAATGTACTACCCAGTTGGTAAAAGTTGGAACTCGTTTCTCATGCTCGTTAGTATCATATGAGTGGTTATTTTTTTTCATTACATGTATTCGATACCAAATATTCAATTCAAACCATTTATTGCAAACAATTTACATCCAAATTTTTAAGAAGAATAAATAATTTCAATTTAACAGAAAGCACCATGCTGAATTTATATCATTGCAAATAGGAAATATTCAAAAGATTGGATTGAAATGAGTGTTAGGAACTCAGTTATGACAACTAAAACAATTTTGGAAAGCAGTTGTAAAATCGATAAGGTATACCTACTTACCTGTTACTTAGCTTTGTTGAATATTGAGTTTCTCGACTATCACTTCTTGATTTCTTAATCAATCAAATACATAATTCCCATTTTAACACTTAATTTGATTAATAACTTGTGCCTGTTAATTCTTCATGTGCATCCTATGCGTTCATGTTTACTTGAATTCCCTTAATTACTGTTTTTCATATCGCATTATGTCTTGTATAATGGGTTTATGTCTAATTCGATCTCAAAATTGAAAATTTTGATTTAAATTTCTCAAAATATGACATATGCTCAATGCCTGCGGTCAGGGTCTCACGACCACGAGGTCTAAGTTTGTGATTGCGGAATCTCGATCCACACTTGCAATGTCCAATTGTTGTGCGCATTAGATTTTCCACGATCGGTTTTGTAATGGCGAGGAGTTCCTTCACGATTGTGAAGACCAATCTCGTGACTACACCTAATGACCACGAGGCACTTTGTGATTCTCACACCTAGGTCCACGTCTGCAACTGGCATTCCTAAACCAAAGCGTTATCGTGTTTCATGATCATGATTGCAATTACGATAGTGCACTAGTTTCATGCATAAGTATTGCTTGATCGAATTTTCATACAGTATCTCATTCCAATCTCTAAAACTCGATTCCACACTTGTTCTTAAGATCTTTAGGCATGATTTTATGTATTAAAACTTATGGAAACAATAACTTAAGTGTATTCACAATTTTTTAAAGTTTCCAGACATTTTTTGGTTAATTGTGCGATACTCCAATATGCACTTCTTATGATTTCTACATATCACCACTTGACTTGCAACTAATCCTCATGCTTAAAACACGACTAAATCCTTAAAAGTCCACATTTTTAATGTGTCAATGCACGTAAAATTAATTATTTTACGTATATGAATAATAAACAATCACTTAGACGTAAAAGTTACCTTGCGTTTAGGCATTTGAAAGTCAAGAAAATTGTCCCACCCCTTTGCACCACGTCAACTCTTCTCTAGTCTCAAAATAGGGTTTCAACCTTTCACAACTCATATTTATACCTAAGGGGAGTTAAGAGTTTACATAGTATCAAATTTATTAGGACTACATTTGTTTTGCAATTTTTCTCCTAAAAAATATTTATTTAATCATTATATTTTTTAAATTTTATTTTTTTATTTCATGCTTTTATATGATTTTTGAGATATAAACATCTAAAAACATAGGCCCAAATTTAAAAAGAAACATAGCATAGGTTTCTAGGTCCTTAAAATTAATACCAATTTTTAGATTTTCTGGGGGCATTTTTACTTGAATTTTGAGACTTTTAACCCTATTTTATTGTCTCCATGATCTGAAAAATTTCTTTCTTCAATTATTTAATCTTATGAAAAAATTTATTGTCTAAAAATATCAAAATTACCTTCTCAAGCTTCCTTTCTCAATTTCCAATATTTTCACTCAAAAATGATCAAAAAATAGTAAATAAGAAAAATGAATCCATCATAATCCCACAAAATTCATTCAAAATGATGTTTTATAAATCTCCAAAATTTTTTGGTCATTACATCTCTCTTCCTTCCATTGTTTTTCTACGTACACTCTGTACTTTATCTTCTCTATCTAATGCTGTTGACAATGGTATTAGTTTGAATTGACGACCTCCAAATGAAAGAAAATAACCATTCGTACCCTATTATGACTAACTTGTAGATCATATGTCATATCTCCCAAACAATATGAGATAAAACTGTATAGGAACCACATCACATAAAATTTCATCTTCATATTTATCTAATGAAATGAAGTAGGCACTCTTTTTGTTACCTCAAAATTTTCATTACCATTTAACCATTATAATTTACATAGTTGAAAATGATTCAATAAAGGCAGTAATAATTTATCAATAAGAATAATATTTGCTAAATTCATAGAGTTATCATTACCAATAGCTTTACCTCCAATCTCACATTTTGATTGAAAAATACAATCATGTTGGTAATGATAACTCTCAAAAATTTTTCCACTCTTTTCAATTTTTTTCTGCTGTATTTTTTTCTGTTTTCCGTTTTTTCAAAACTAGCAACCAAGCGACGTTTTACTTTCCAGCAGAAAATAGGACAGCCAAACAGAAACTAACTTGCAGCAATAGAGAAACAAACAAACAAGTCCTTCAAACATAGCAAATTCAACAACCGATCGGAGCCCAAACCTGGCAGAAATAAGACTTGGTTGTCGGCCGAAACACAAAATTTTTCCTTTCCCACAAAAACCTTCCGCCACAGGATTTCTTCTGACCCAAAAACCTTTGGCCCAACTGATGTTTTATTCTCTGTTTGAGCCCTGAATACTCTCGGCCCAATTACAGTCCACAACTTAACAAGAGCCCAAAAATTAATTAGGTCCAAGACAAACCCAACCTATTCGGGCTTCCGGTGATGCTGCAGGTGGCGCTTGGGGCTTTCCGGTGCCTCGGTTGCAGTGAACGGCGTAGCGCTTCGAGTTCTGGATGACCGTAGGACGGTGCTGCTACTAGCGCGGCACGACAGAATCTTGTGGCAGTGGTGTGGATTTGGAGACTGTAGGGTAACACGGCTGCTGCTACGGGACCTTCGATCTGCCCCTTTTTTTTATAATCTGGGATGATGATGACGGCGGTAGATTTATTGGTGGAACTCTGAGCGGCGAGGAGGGGATGGAGGGGGCAGTGGAGTCGATCTGCACAGCGTCTCCGCCCCGGCTTATTTTTTCTTTTTCTTTTTGATTTTTTTGAATTTTTTTAAATTTTCTCTCTATTTTTTTTTTTTTGACTTTTCAACCTGAACCAGTATTAAATTAAAATCAGATATAACGGATTTTAATATCACTGGACGTGATCAGAAGAAGAAAGTTAATAATCGAATTCTAAATTTCAGGATACAAGTCCTGATAGAATCAAAATTAAATCTAATAATCGAATAGTACGATTACAATATATTACAGCTCAAATAAAAATTACTTTTATTGAATCAATCTATATTGTTTAATTTAAAGAACTGAGAGAGAATTTTATTCTTCAAAAGCATACTTTGTCTTTCTAACTAATTGGACCAAATGCTATAAAATCAGAGTTAGGTATATTTTAGTATAGAGTTGGACTCACCATCAGAAGCCAGGCAAAAGACAAGTAATTGATATTTTCCTGTCAGATAACATCACCACCACCACTGACAGATTTACAAACCACTAATACTCAGCAGAAAATAATAGAAACCAAGGTATATGGCATTTTCTTTCTAGTTGAGGAAGTCTTGGAACATGATGAATTTGAGTCTAGCTTGTACTTTTTCAAACTCCCCATGAGATAATTCCTCCTTACAGGATGTATTCATTTTGCACAATGCCAGTGCCAACAAGTAAGAGAAATAACTGAAAAATGGTCAGTTTCATTGCAAATCCTCTTGGATCAGTCTATACATGAAAAATGCAACAAAGCTATATAAAAAGAATATATAAATGGGAAAATTATGAAAATAATGTCCTCCAGCATTAGACATTCTTTATTGGTACCATGACATATTTCAAACTTGAGTGGCCAAAGAAGGCGTAATTCAGTTGGTTGTGCTTAAATACATAGCAAGTTATGTCAAGTAAAAAATTACAAAGTAACCACATTGACAAAGCTAAGTTTAACTCTCACCTCAAAGGAAATGAGAAATCAACATCAAAGATGAAAAAGGAAGAGGAGGAGGAGGAGAAACAAGGATACGTGCTTGCTTACACATATAGACACAAAAAGAGAAGCACAGCGAACAATCTTCATCAAGACAATTTTTGCGAATACGCTTCACATGGTGGAGACCTTCTAATGGAGATATATATTGTTTAATTTCCTACCAGCAATAAAGTTGCAAAATAAATAAATGATTATATCATTTCTTGATGACATAGCCAATGAACATGCTCTCAAAATTGTTACAGAACAAGTCATTTTACTCCAAAAGAACAGCGTACCTCACTAAAGAGTTGGCGTGTTTAGGTTCAACTGCAGAAACAAGCAAATCCACTGCATAAATATAACTAATAAATTATTATAAAAAACTAAAAAGAGGTTATAATAGAAAAAAGAAAAACAAACAAAAATATATCCCAATAGTCTGAAGGTGAGGAGGAACGGGAGGTTTTTCTGGAATATGAATGACGTTCCAGCTCTCTGATGAATTTGTAGCCGTCTCATGAACACTGCAATTCATTATGCTCTCACAGAGCAACAGAAAATTGTGAAATTCTGGAATCCTAATTCATTTGAAGCTTGCAAGCAGCGGAGATAGGGTGAACAAATAGAGTCAGAGGGAACTCGTCTGGAGCTTCGATTGCTATTGAGGTTTGTACCAGAGAATATAAAAATAGGAATGGAGAAAAAACTGCGGGGTATGGAGGCATAATCGTTTTGGCACAGTTGCTTTTTCTGGCAACGTTGGAGGCGGTGGAATATAGCAGTGAGTCGTGTGGCGGTGTTCCCTTCGTTGATTATACTTGTATGTAGTACCCTACCCACAACTCAGGCTTGCACTCGATCAAAAATTCAATTCTTGTAGGCTTTTAACCTGACAAGGAGAGACATCTTACAACTTCGCTGGTGCTGGTAGTGAGCGGTTGGAGGCTATAGAAGGCGATGAGTTTTTGGTGGGCGGGGGCGTTTTGATCTGGCAGACAGAATATTTCGCTTTAAAGACACGGCGGAGAGTGGTGGGAAAAGGAGGAGGCGGCAACGAGTTTCCACCGGCGAAGGCCGACATTGTGAAGTTGTGAGGTTGTCCAAATGAATCTGGGTCTTCTGGGCCGAACTCAAAATACCGATTTAGGAAATTAATTAAAAGTGTCTGGGAAAAAAACATAAATAGATGTTAATTCTTGTTGTGTTCGTAATAATTATAAAAATCCTTTTACTGTATAATAAAGGAATAAAAAGGGGATGCTTTCACCCAAAACTCGGCCACTAGCGTTGGGCTTGTGTAGTTCTCCGTATCATGCCAGGTGGCAGCCGTCCCAAAGCCCCTCACCCCTCCACCCACTCCAACCACCGCAAATCCCGCTGGGAATCCTCATCCTCCGCCTCTGTCTCCGCCGCTGCCGATCACAAAGCAACCGCCGCCGCGAAATCTAAACCCTCCCCTAGCTCCAACATCACTCCCCCAAGCAACAAAGATCCCAACAGTGAACCTCCAACAACGAAGCCCAAGCCTACGCCGGAGAACCCATCTCCAAGGCCTGGAAATCCCAACTACATATCCGAGCCCAGGCCGGTTTTCCCATCCACGGAACCGCCGCCGCCCCCATCTTATGGATTCCACATGCTTGACCGCCGGAGTATAGTCCTGGCGGATGGCTCCGTCCGATCTTACTTCGCTTTACCCCCAGATTATGACAATTTTACTCATATGCCACGGTCTGGATTCCGTCCCCAATTCCATGGCCCGCATGATTTAGGGCTTGACAGGCCCCCTTTCCAAGTGAATCCTGAGTTTGTCGGTCCAGATGCTAGGGCTTGGAATTTGGGCCCTGAGAATCTGTTGAAGCGAAAGTTTGTGGAAGGGGAGAGGGGAGGGGGGGCTGACGGGTTTGAGAGGCAGAGGCAGCAGCTTTTGCAGTATGGAAGTGCAACTGCGCCGGGGCCAAGTGTTGTGTATAATTTGGGGAGTGGCGAAGAAATGAGAGCCTCTAAGAACGTGAGGCTTTTTCAGGAGAATGTGGGCAAACTTAAGCATAGCGAGGTTGATCTGAATGCGTTAAAGAAGGCATTTTTACATTTTGTGAAGTTGGTTTTTGAGACTGCAATTCACAAAAAGAATTATCTGGCGGATGGGAAACAGGGACCTCTGTCATGTCTACCATGCGGCAGGTCTGATGCTAATTTTTGGCTAAAATTAAAAAGTTTCTTTTGAGATATACGTATTGCTTCTTTTGTTGTTTATGATGGTAATTATGCTATTAGAGATTGTTGTCTGAACTAAGTATTTATTTACATGCGCGCATGTCATTTGTTTGATACCCAGCGAGTGAGATCCGTGGCAGTGTGTGGAATTATTTTCGGTAGTTATACGACAAGAGTTACTTTTTTGTAGGTAATATGTGTACTAAAGTTCCTTGCTAGTGTGAATACTTGCACCGAATTTATTAGGTGAATTAGAATACGGTTTGGTGCTACTAGACAAGTACATTGTTTTTGTGCTTTACTTCACAAGGACTTTTCTCCATGCTAGAGAAGGCTTCACTTATAGTAAAATATTACTCAAATTAAGATGATGCTTGTTTCTTCATTTTTACTTAGATTAGCTTGTTTGATGTTGATATACACTGTACTGTTGCTTGGCATGTGATGTAGCTTATATTAGAGATTGATATTTTTTAAGGTGTGTATCACACCTAATATTAACAATGAAATCTGGCTGAGGGTATGAATCCTCAACTTGGGGATCCAGTTGATGGTTGTGGTCACTTGCCCTGATCTAAAACATCATCAAGGTCTGAAAATCTTTATAACTATTGGATTTTGCTTAAGTTTAGTTGAATTTGCTCCATATTCTATTTCTGAAGGATTAAGCCATGATGTAACAGCAATATGCAGAGTAGCATTGCCTTTCATTTTTAACCAAATAAATGATGTTTGGTGGGGCATTCCACTGTATTTGGCCTCTGGAGGCTCACATCTTTGCATAATGATGCTGATCATGTTAGCAAGTGTGCTTTGAACATATTAATTTTGCAATTTTTTAAAATTTTTATTTGTATAGCTTAACATGCTTGGTGAGACATGCCTCTTGCTTTTGGTGTTGAGCTGTGAGCTTTGCCATTTAGAACTGTTAAAATATCTACATATCTAATATATTATATACACATTCCATATGTCAATTTTATAGGGCTTATTTTTGATGGGTAGATTATGATGCATTTGGTGTGTCTTATGCCCCACTTTTCGTCTCTCTCTCTCTCTCTCTATATATATATATATATGTGTATGTATATGGGAGTATAATTGTTCTATTTGATGTAGACGAACTAGTTTTCCTCTCAACATGGTATGAGAGCCAAACCAAGTAAGAGGTTTTGAATTCAAATCTCAACTTCAATTGCAATCCATTTATGAAAAAGTGTTGCATGTGTAAGGCTTCACAAAAAAGAATAGCTCCTGCAAGAGTAATTAAATGTTGAAGAATACTGTTTGTTCTCTCAACAATAACCACAATTAGGAAAATGCAAAAAACATGTTGACCAAGTGTTTGTTGGGTCAGAACCAACTACTGAAAGAGAACCCTTATTGGGAAATCCATTGGTTGAAATTATTGCATTTCTTTGGTGTATAAATTCTTTTGGGTACATGGAACTGACTCTTGGT
Source organism: Avicennia marina (assembly GCA_019155195.1). Lineage (NCBI taxonomy): Eukaryota > Viridiplantae > Streptophyta > Magnoliopsida > Lamiales > Acanthaceae > Avicennia > Avicennia marina. The sequence goes on from CM032759.1 coordinate 4,408,044, forward strand.
TATGCTATTATAACTCTATTATGATTGATTGTATGCATAACCTTTGGCACGTCAGGCGTGTAAGAAGTCTAAGTTTTTCCTTTTTTCTTACTGATATATAGGTCCAAAATGCCATTCTTTCGTCTGACATTTGGTGTTCTAGCATTGATGCTGGAGTGCCTTTGAAAGTTTCATATTTATTACTATAGATATCTCTTGAAGGCAAGTGCATTCACTACTGTTTATCACTAAGACCCTATTTTTTATTCTCACTGTGGTCCTACTTTTACCCTAATGGGCAATTTCTTTTGCATTCATGTTGTGAGGGCAGAATGTGCTCTTCTTTGGCCTCCTCCAAGATGAATGGAACATTTACATTCTAACTTTGAGGCTGTATAATCCTTACTGACTCTAGAAATCTGTTTAGTGTGTCCTTTACGTTTCAAGTTTCATTCAGTTTGTTTGGCTGTGGTCTTCATTCTTTCTTCATTTTTGCTATCTGGTAAACTTAAGTTAGTTCTTATACAGAATATGAATATACAAGGGAATTGTGTTTGTAGTATTTTAATTTGTATATGCTAGAAGAAAATATTCAAAAATATATAGTTGATTTGATATATATATCATGTTAGCTAGTTTAGTTATCTTTGATTTCCTAATTTATATAATTTTGTTTCCTTGGCAGTGGGAGTAAAGTTATGGTAATAGGGGAGTAATAATTGGTATCTTTTGTAATTGTTACCCAACCTTGTTTTTTTGAGATGAGATATTTGTCAATGAACTACAGTTTACTTCTTCCAATTATATTTCCATAATATAAATTGAAGTCAATAGAACACTGAACACAAGAAGTTTGTGTAATGTTCTACCTAAATTGCGGTATTCTCGAACTGTACTCTTCAATTCTGGGCCTTGAGATAGGTTCTGTTTTATTGGTTGTGCAGGTGTTTTAGTGCACAATCTGTTGGCTATAATTGATTCATATTGACTTTGTTGTGAATGATTAACTTTTTATGATTCTTCATCTCAATTAACTCTACACAGTACTGTGCTCTGTCATGTATAGTTTTATCGGCCAAGTGATTTTAGAGTTCATTGAACTCTATAAATTACTTGGTTTTGTGGGTATCATGCTCACCTCTGTGCAGACACTTCACTCTATGGATCTCTTGCGTCAGTGCCTTGCAATCAAGTAGTGTATTCACTGCCATTAGTGTGTTTGCGGATGTATGTTCTCTCAAAGCTTTAAGATAAAAGAATTATGTATATAGCTATATTATTGCAGTTTCAGGTGAACAGTTATGAAGGATTGGTTTATAGGTATTGATTTTTAGCTTTATAAAGGAGGGATCAAGTTACCAGAAATTGTTGAACCCTTGGCACGGTGCAAAGCATTGCTCTAGAAGATCACTCTTTTTTTTTTATCATATAGGTTCCCATTAGTATCACAGCTTAAAGCTTATTTTTTGTTCTAAATAAGCTTTCAATTCATATTTCTTATCTTCCCCAACACTTGCTTTTATTGGATTTTGCATAAATTGGTGTTGGGTTGGGGGAATATAAGGCTTCTCTGGATGGGTTAGCTTAGCTTACAGGTGTCTCATGCAGAAGACTCTGATTTTATCTGATATTCCCCTATTGAAGCGAATGTCTTGTTAGACCTATTTGTTGAACTAATAATAGTTTCTTTCACTGGAAAATATGTCCTTTATACACATATTTATAAATGTGAACTATCTTTTATACATAATGAAACTAAGCCCACATGCTAAGAGTTTAATGTATTTTAAGTTTGTGAAATGAAAATCAACTAAATAAATGTTAACTGTAAGCATGCGGACCTGGTTTAATGAAAGAGAAGTCATACAAGAATACAAGATGCTATCTCTGAAAAGGATTAGACTTGAAATTTGAGGTGTTATTTTATATGGTAAAGTGTTACTTGTGTCAACGTCTAAAAATGAAATATTTTATGGTTCAGACTATGAAAGATCTTGAATTCTTTGACTTATTTGTAGAACTGCTTGCCGCAGTTTGTGAGGACTTGTCTGCTCTCAACTTTTCATGGCAATGCCATGGGTGAATAATTCCATATCTCCTGCTAGCCTTTATTTGTTTGCAATGTTTAAGAGCTCCAATTATAGTGGTGGAACCTTAAAGGTGAATCTTACATTAGTAAACATTTTATTTTTTGAAACCCCGCATTTATGGGGATTGTGGGTCACATATCACTGGTTTGCCCCCTATGGGATGCTTTATCATCTGTATATCATCTTTTGGGCTGTTGGGATTTGGGCTAATTTTTAGTTTTTGGTGTTTTACTCACTGTTTTTACTTCTCTTTACTGGGTAAATACTTGAATAAAGGTACAGTTTGATCTGGCCAGATGTTTCTTGAGTTGCCATCTTTTGCTTCTAGTGTGATCTGTTTTCAGTTCTATTTTTTTGTACTGCGTATTGAATTGTTTCTCTTAGACAATCTGAAATTGAATTGGAGTTTGATTCCAAATGGGGTAATGATATGCCATTACAATAGTTCGGTTTTATATGCCATTCCATGCGACTGCTGTCTTACTAATCTGACTGGACATATTGTTAGTGCTTAACTCTTGAGAAGGGTCAGTAATACCCTTTCCCTGGATTTGGTGATTGTGCTGAGTTTGATTATGAAATATATTTCTTCCACCAGTTATGCTAACTGTTACTTTTGAGTTCCTTGTTATGGTTTAAGTCCAATTGTACCTGTTCGAAGAAAATGAAATTTTGCTGATTCTGAAGTTAATTAGAAGCTGATTTTTCAGTTTGTATTTGTAAGCCTCAAATTCATGCTTTTTTTTTCATTTTATTGAAGTATTTTGGTGAAATATTTATTTCAGTTTTCTGCTGATATAAGTGATCTTATGACTGTAGGAAAGCATATGTCATTGTAAATATCTGAATAGATTTCATTGGTGTCATCCTGCCCAGAAATATATTTTCAATTGTTGATACCTGTCTATTGTAATTTTTTAATTTCTTGATTTAATTGGTTCTTGAAGCCACTAATCCTGACTGATTCAAATTATCCAATGCAGATAATGCTAAATCTGATATCCTATTACCTTTGTGTGTAAAACTTGAGTTTGTGTCTGAGATTACTGCATGGTTTTGACATGAAAATACAGGTCTTCAAAAGTTTTTCCTGACACACACAGTCTTATCATGCATGCATACAACTCAGACAATGCAGATTCAATTGTGGATCACCTGGCTTTCCACAAGGCTTTGTGCATTCTAATGGGCTGGAACTATTTGATGCCTCCTGATAATTCTAAAGCCTACCAGAATTTTTCTGCTGATGATGCAGAAGCTAACCAGTCTGATCTGATTATGTGGCCACCTTCTGTTTTAATCCATAATACTATCACAGGGAAAGCTAGAGATGGACGTACGGAATGTATAGGAAACAGAGCAATGGATAGTATTCTTAGAGGTATCATATACCCCTAATCTTTATCATATTTTATTCTGTTCATTAATGAGATCTTCATCTTGATCTTTCATGGCTACTGTAGTAATTGGCTTGTGTAGTTTATAGCATCCTCTAAAGAGTTTCAGTACTTCTCCAGATCACCCATGGTCTGTCTTGATTACTTTGTTATATAACTTGATTCAATCAATTTGTTGCCACCATTATCATCTATATCGGTTACTCTATGAGCTGTAACCACCACCTCTGCTATGACTAGCCAGTGGCAGCAGTTGCAAATGGCCGGAGAGGTGTAGTAATTTTGCTATAGATTTCTGTCTTATATCATCTGCCTCTATATCAAGCAGTGGTTTCCATTTTATGTATAACCACTTAAATAAATCCTTGCATTTTGCTGCTGAGCCTGGAGTAGTTCTTCATGCTGAAGAGTCGGTTAAATTGAAGGGAAATCAGCATGATTTAACTCTACCACGAATCATTTGCCAACTTGAAAATGACCCTTAGATGCCTTTGTGTTTCGTCACAGCTTGATATATACGAAAGGAAGATGTATGAGACTTAGGATTTAAGTGTTCTAGTCCTAACATACACTCCCTATTCAATTAGAAGCACTGGCAACTATGTTTAACCTGCTTGTGCACTTATTTAGATCTAGGCTTTTACTTGTTCTGGTAGGCTGAGGAGCTTATCATCACCCGGAGACCATATGCTGGTGACGAATTTGCTTTGTTGTATAATAGATTTTAATGATGTATATCCTTGGGGTGGTAAATTGCAGAAAAGCAAGCATCCATTTCCTTGAATTTGTCACCAGCATATGGTCTCCAATTAGATAGCACGCCAGAGTGTGCTCTCATTTCCTTTCTTTCTTTCTTTCATTTTATTTTTTTGTTCTTGAATTTTGCTAGCACAAGCTTGCCTTGTGCATCTGAAGAGTCTGTCTATTGTATTCTTTTGTTTCTGTTTAGAGTATTATTTCATTTTGTATGTGACCACATCAATTAAAATGGAGAGTAAGATTTTGGAGAAAACTTGCGTTTTATTCACAAATGATAGTACCTATTTATACAGTTGTATATCACCCTATTTTAGGAAAGATGATAAATTACAATCACTCCACATCAATCACAATATTCTATGGTGTCAATCTTTCTCAGATATATCCTATGATATTATCTAAACTATCGTAGATATATATTTCAAACGTGTCTAGCACATTCCCGAACAACCCTTAATCCTTTCCATACGTTGGGATTAGTATTATTGGAAGTCTACTTATTCACCTATTATGTGAATAATTTTTTTCATATTGTGCTTTATATCTGATTGTTACTGTTATTCTCCCCATTTGTTTCTCATCTTTGATATAGTGATGTGTTGAATCAATAAACTTAGGTTTCATTTTAGTCATTGAGAACAACTTGAAAAATCAGTTCGATCCTGTCTTTTTTTGAAGGCATTAGGCTGTCAGTGCTGATTTTGAACTCGCTTATGCTTGTATATTGTGTATCTACTAATTTATGCTTATAAGCCAATGACAAAATGAATTGTCTTCCAAGGGGTGAGCTATTGCTTTTCCTCTCTTCAACTTGCAAGATTGATTGCAACCTGCCTTCTTAAGGGGCTATTCTTACTTGCTCTGAGAATTGGGTGTTAAATTGTCTCTTTCAACAGCATATGACCTGTAAGATAGATTTTGTTCCAATAAGCAATGTATGGACTTGTAAATCTTGTGAGGGGATAAATTAAGAGGGAGTTGGGTTAACTGTAGAATTATTGATGATGCCCTTGTTACTAAATTTGGGGTGGTAAATTGCAAAAAAAGCAAGCATCGCTTGCTGGAACTTGTGAAGGCTACTTTTGATGAATTTTGCACGCACTTCTTTTCATAATTTAGTCATTTGTCAATATCTGCTTTTACGTATATATTGGAAAAGAGCTCCATGTTATAAACACCTTAGCATATATTTGCTGCAGAAATTTTGTGCCCTTTGTCTTGCTAGTTATAGGAGTTGACTCAGCATCACTCCATTTCTTCATCCAAATTTTGTAAACAATATATCCAGTTGGTTGTTTATATACAAATGCATGCATGCATGCATACATACATATATATTTATATTTATATTTGTGTGAGATGTCCAGCTGGAAGGATCATTTCGTAGATAAATATCCACCAATTATGATTCTTGTCGAGTGATCAAATGTATCATGGAACCTGTCTTCTGCAATTATATGTTGTGGATTGTTATTGTCTTAATTGCAATCTCTTTTGACGTCCATGTTGTTGAATTGTACTTTAGAAGCATTGGGATCCTTACATTAATCTCTTTCTACGCTCGTCCTTTAGATCTTGGATTTACTAGTGGCAAATCAACGGCCTTGTATTCACGAGAAGGTCCTCTGGGCATTCACACGGTGAAGTTCTCAGGCGATGAATTGGGTTTAAATGAGGCTTTGAGGTTGGCTAATCATTTTGAGAGGGAGAAGCATGGGCGAAAGGATTGGGCCCGGGTTCAACCCTTGACGCTTAGTAAGGACGAAGAGAACAATCAGAACCTTGTGAAGTTGGACCCTAAGACCGGAGAGAAGAAGAGGGTATTTTATGGTCATCTAGCAACTGTTGCTGATCTAGACAAGGTTACTTTTGAGATCAAGAAAAAGGTCTCAATTGTGAGCACAAGGGAATTCAAGCAATCCTGATAAGCCTCTCTCTTCTGAGAGGAATGCAGATTTAAATTTGTTCAAGACATGATGTAGATTCTACGTTTCTTCGGGAGCTAGAATTGCTTGTATTCAGTTGACCTTCAGAAGCGAATGGTTTATTGATTTTGGGTATGAAGAAAAATGCAGAGCTGGTTTAGATGAACCAGATCACTCTATTTGAAGTGCTATTGTATTTAATTGTTTATTTCTCATCTTGTTTCTAGTTCTTATGTGAAGGAGTGGGTAAACAACCATGACTGGGGAAAGGATTTACGATACATATGTTTACGTAAAAATTTGCCGTGATGGCCAAAATTGTATTGGTTTCATGACATTGAAATCCATCCATTTGCATTACAAAAGTTAATTGGGGATTCACCTACCAGTCTCTCTCCTGACATCATTACACCACTTCATGTGACTAAAATTTCAAACATGCTGGTGGGAGGTTTTTTTCTCTTCTTTCTCCTAGTAGGCAGACCTTTGAGATCTCATCATATTTTATAAAATTGTTTCCAGTTTAAATAATGTTTGTGTTTTGCTCCAATCCCAATGTAGTATCTCTGTTTCATTCGTTTGCAGTTTGGACTTTACAACCTTCAGAAAAAGAAACTTCGAATATGTCCAGAAATCAAAGTCACACCCACCCTTCGTTTTCCTAAATAAGACCTACGGGGATATTTTAAGCAATAGGACATTATTGTAATATTATTATGCACCTGGACGTAATAATAATCAAACAATATTTTTGTCGCTTATTCAAAATTCTGGCAACATGCATACACTGGATAATTCACGGTACGTTGTGTGTCCAAGGCGCGATTCTTTAAGCTAGATCGTATTTAACGCGCGGCGGAACGCTAAAGTCCCAAGACTGATTATTGTTTCCACTGGCATGTAATCAATTCTTCGATTCCATTCCCCGTCATTTCAACCAACAAGAAAAGCCTACTGAAAGGTGATCCTTTCGTTAATTTGATTGACGATTCATTTGATTTTTGTACCTCGCCTTTGCAATCTTCCTGGTACTATAAAAGAATGAAAAAACAAGAAATGTTTTTTAGCTAAATTTTGCAGAAAGGAAAACGAAAAGTGACCGATAAATTTACTGCAAAAGGAGATTGATCGAGCTCTGGGGTTCTGGATTTGGTGGTCATATGCGTAAACTAGTTATTTAGCTTGAGAAGGGTTTACTCAGATGAATTTTTTTTGGCTGGTGGATTATTATTTTATGTTATTATGAAAAGTTATTGTTCAACGACGCAAAGATTTATATGATTTTTCTTGTAGTGGATCAGCAGGTTGTGCTATTTTTAATTAAAACAAAGCTTTTTTTACTGGGCTTTTCAGTTGGCTGATGTTAAAACTATGTGCTGTGCGCCTTGAGTTTTATCATTTATATACCCTTTGACGGGGGCAGAAGAATCATCGAAGTTTTGTTGAAGTTCTTGGCGATTTGGTTGCAGAGTGTTATTACACAAAAATGGCTGAGGAAAACATCGGAATAGCCAAGGATGTTACTGAAGTATGTACTTGCTCTACTTCTGAACTGTGCATTTTTCTCCTTAACCTTTTTGTCTGGGTAAAAGATACGTATATTTTGTTGTAGTTGATTGGTAAAACTCCATTGGTATACTTGAACAATATAGTCGATGGTTGTGTTGCCCGTGTTGCGGCCAAGCTGGAATCCATGGAGCCATGCTCCAGCGTCAAGGATAGGTATGCCATTGATTTCACAGTGGGTAATCAGGATATATGTGCTTAGCTGTTGTTGTTCTGACTTCTGAATCACACTACCAAGCTTATGCATTTGGTCTATTGCCCAAGTAATATCTTCAACTACATATACTCTTCTTTGTGCAGGATTGGCTATAGCATGATAACAGATGCAGAAGCACAGGGCCTAATTAGACCTGGAGAGGTATATTAATAAATATCACAACTACTTCAGTATTTTCTGCCATTGTAACTTGGGGTGTAGTCCGGATTTTGGCTGAGTGTAAAATGTTAGTTATCTGACCCCATAAAATGTTGCTATGATTTTGCAATTTCTGCTGAAGAGTGTCCTGATTGAACCTACAAGCGGCAACACTGGCATAGGATTGGCATTCATGGCAGCTGCGAAAGGGTACAAGCTCATCATTACCATGCCTGCTTCCATGAGCCTTGAGCGCCGGATTATTCTCCTTGCTTTTGGTGCTGAGTTGGTGCTCACAGATCCGTCTAAAGGAATGAAAGGTGCCGTGCAGAAGGCTGAAGAGATACGGGATAGGACTCCCAATTCCTATATCCTTCAACAGTTTGAAAACCCTGCCAACCCCAAGGTGATTGATTCTTACACTGTGGTATGCTGATTGGGAGAATCAATTAAACATGGCCTGTATATGCTTTCAGATACACTATGAAACCACTGGACCTGAGGTCTGGAAAGGAACAAAGGGTAAAATTGACGCGTTCATTTCTGGAGTTGGTACCGGAGGCACGCTCACTGGTGGAGGAAAATTTCTTAAAGAACAGAACCCTGACATCAAGGTTAGGTTCTTGTTTTAATCCTGCCATCTATCTTGTGGCTGATTTGATTGTAGTACTGAGACATACATTCTATATAGTCATAAACTGTCTGCTTTGCCATTTCCTTATGTTCTATCCCTCACAGCTCTCCTGCGTTATTTGTTTTTTAGCTATATGCCGTGGAACCAGTTGAAAGTCCTGTTCTCTCTGGAGGAAAGCCTGGTGAGTTCTGTTGATGCTGTTGCATCTGATTCCTAATTTCTCTTGTTAGAAAATGTAGTTGTGTGTCATCATTGATTCCAGATGAGTAAAAAGAGTTGACAGGACACATGGATATTCATAATACAGGACTGCCATTGAGCTTAAGTTGGTTAAAAGTTGCAAGGTTGATTTATAATTTCACAGTAGAGGCTCAAGCCAAGAAAATATTTTAGGAGACTTGAATCCAAAATGCTAGCTGAATGTGAGCGCGTCTTTAAAATGCTTGACTATGGCTTGGGCTTGAATTGAATATAAAAAATAATTGAATGACATGCTTAAACTGTAGAGGAACTAGTTATGCACCAAAAGCATTGAACATCTCATATATTTGACCAATGTCAAATCTAACCAAAAATTTTCACTATTTCCTTGTGTTGCCTTCTTTAGAAATCTCTTCTCCAAGGTGAAATGATAGTTATTGGTTTATTACTTTATTAATTAAGAACCCAGTTTGAGCTAGCTTGGACTCTTGTAGAAGATCATATTTGTATTCGAGGGGCTCTATTACTTTTTTCAATTTGACTTCCATAACCCATATAGCTCTGCTTCTTGTTCTGTTCTCTCTTCTGCAATTCCTTAACTGGTTCTGTCGTATGATTGTAACTTCATTTTGATGAGTAATCTATATATGATACTAAAGGTTCACATAAGATTCAAGGAATTGGTGCCGGCTTTATCCCTGGTGTTTTGGATGTTAACCTCATTGACGAAGTAATTCAAGTAAGATTTAGTTGTCTTCTTTGCCTTGCTTAGCTAACTGAAAGGGAACTACACAACCAATTGCACCGTTGACTTACTTTTTGGTTGTTGATAATGTTTTAGATGTGAAGCATTTCTCCTTGTCGTGTTTCTCGCTGGTATATTTCCAGGTTTCAAGCGATGAGGCCGTAGAGACTGCAAAGCTTCTCGCATTGAAAGAGGGGCTGCTGGTAACCAATATTACTTTTGTCACTTCATGAGTAGTTGCTAAATGATTGATGATAATAGCTAATAAGGGGGTTGAGCCTAGCCCCTACGTTGTAGTAAGGGGTAATGTTGTGTTGAGTGGATGGGTTATGTTTAAGCGGCATCGTATTGTAACCCTACTTCATAACAAGAAATTCCTAGTGTCACCGCTCTTGAGGACATTGCCCAACCCCTTTTAACATTCTTGTATTCTTCGTTTTTCGCCTTTCGTTTTTGAGTGATTTATCCTCAAAGCTTAACTTATGCTCATTTCATTCCAGAACATTCTAAAGCCACAGTAATATGATGCAGGTGGGAATATCATCTGGTGCTGCCACAGCTGCTGCTATTAAGATCGCAAAGCGGCCTGAAAATGCTGGAAAGCTCATTGTTGTAAGTGTGCCTAGCTACTTCATTTGTTCTTGTTAGGTGTGATGCAAACCCCACGGGCTATCTAGAAAACATTTTCAAAGCTCTTTGAGAAGAAACCATAGTATATGGGCATGTTCATTTTAAAAGATTAAGGTGGATAGATAATTTCATATGGCTAATATAATGTTCACTTTTAAGGATAAAACTTTTGATTAATTGAAGTCTCAGTATAATATAACTAAATTACATGATGAATAATCCTATCCAACACAAATAATAAAATAACCAATTAAAATAATATCATTGGACTCTAAAGTGTATCTATTAAAGTAAGCATGGTCTGTATGAATAGGATTAAGGTCCTAAGATTATTTTGAAGGACACATTAATCATGTGATAATTTAATATTGTATTCACTGATATAATTAGAATGTAGGATAACTTAATAATGAGTATATAAAATGAGTTAATATATTGAGATTATTTTATCACACTTATTGGGTTAGACTATCTTATACAACTTTTTCTTAAATAATATTGGGCTTATGTTTTATCATGAACTTTTATCACTTAAAATAAATATTTGATTAGCCTTGATAAATTAATTAATCAAGCATAATCTTTAAAAGTGAACATGGCCCTTAGGGGAGTAGTGGTAACATAAAATGACATTATTGATCCTAAAGGAAGCCCTTTTTTTCATAGGTTTTATGTAACTGATCAAGAAATCTTTTACTGGTTAATTTTGATTCAGCTCTATAAGAACCACAAAGTGTGAGAAGGCTACTAGTTACTTATTTGGACCATAAACATTCCTCCAAATTTTCAAGCTTGAGTTGCAATTTGAACTCATTCAATAACACCCTTAAATATCGAAATTCTTTTTTTTTTTTCTTCTTATACTACATTGCTACTGATGACTGCAGGTTATCTTCCCAAGCTTTGGTGAGCGGTATCTTTCCTCTGTGCTTTTCGAATCAGTCAGGCAAGAGGCTGAGAACATGACTGTTGAGTCTTGAACAACTTTTCTGGCTTCCCTTCACTATGCAATATGTATTGGTGAATATGGGATCATTGGAGCTCTCTCTCAAATGATGGGATGGAATAATGTGAAGATTGTCTCTCTCTTTGCAAATTGGGAATTTACAAACACATTCTCATTGTATTGTCTTATATGCATCTTGATGTTTTTAAAGTGATCAATCTTGACAAGACATTGAGTCATTGATTTAACTGAATCACTTTGATTTTAAAAAATTGTTGACCTGGTATATTTATGAATAAATAAACATGCTACTTCTTGTTGCAATCCAGTCAGCAAGCCACATCAGCCTTGAGGTCCATTTTTAGGAGGTAATTCCTGTAGCAGTAGATTCATTCTCTTTGCAGTTACTTTCTTTTGGATAGATTTGTCCGTTGTAATTAGTTAGCCTTTGTATTTAATTATTGTTGTGCTGGTTTAGTCTGTTTTGGTAGTGATTCCATATAAAAAGGCCATTGAGGCTGGCCATTAGGCAATGAAACAGAAACATTGCCACTGGAAGATAAAGCTGGTCCTTTCATGGCTGCTCCTACTTCTTTCTTTTGATATGTATTCATTCTAACTTTATACTTTTTACATGGTATTAGAGCCAGGTTAAAGGAGGAAAGTAGCAGTATAATCAATTAAGAGCCATGAATGAAGCCTTATCTTCCATTGGAAACCAACAACACATGCCAGCAGAGTCAACAAACCAGTTTCTGAACCTTGGTGATCCATCCAATCTTTTCAAGATTGATAATCGTGACAACCCAATAGTTCCAAACCTTTTGGCAATTGAGAATTAGGTCTTATGGTCACGAAGCATGAGGAGAGCCCTCAAAGCTAAAAATAATTGGGGTTTTGTTAATGGATAGATCAGGTAACTTGTAGCAGCCAACATGTAATGATATGGTAGTTTTTTATATCTTAAACCCCATATCACCTATTGTCAAATCTAGCTTGCTATTTCTTGATGATGCTTATGAACTTTGGGATGAATTAAGTGAGAGAATGTCTCAACATAATGGCTCTAGAATCTATCAGCTGAAAGAGTCACTTGCCACTGGTTTAAGGGAATGATTTGGTGGTGACTTGCTATGGTAAGCTAAATGTGATTTAGGATGAACTTTTAGCGTATGATATAATGCACGAGTGCACTTGTGGGCATCTAAGAATTCTGGCTGAAATGGTGTAGAGAGATTGTGTTTCAATTTTTAATGAGGCCGAATGAGACTTATGCTCATGTGAGAGACCAGATCCTAATGCTTAAACCCATTCCTCCTATGAACAAAGTCTGTGCAATAGTACAACAGCAAGAAAAGCAACACCAAAACCTTGGCACAATGCAAGGAGGGAATAGCATAGCCTTATCCTTACAGCAGGGGTTTTCAGCACCAAAACCAGTAGAAAGGAATGATAGATCACATTGCACACACTATAAGATCTTAGGCCACAACCTTAAGTCTTGTTTTAAGGTAAGAAATGTTGAAACTCCCATATGTTTACATTGCCATATGAAAGGACATGTGATGAAAAAATGCTACAAACTAAAGGGTTATCCCTTAAGGCGAAAACTCCACTAGAAAAATGGTAAGGTTGCAACCTATGCTAACTTGTCACAGGCTGTGTAGTAAGGACAAATTGATTCAGAGGTTGGGTGTGATGATAATATGACATTGACTAAACCTTAATATCAAGAGTTGATGGCAATTTTTGCTTCTAAAAAGGCAGCCAATATTAAAATTGATGATGGGAGCCAATCTCAAACTACTCCAATAGCTAACACTTTGACTAATACAACTATCACCTACAATGCAAACTCTTTAAATATGGCTGGTAACCTTTCAACTTCAACTATATCAAACCACAACTATACTCAAAACATTGATTATTCTTGGATAGTAGACACATAGACAAAAGATCACATGATTTGTTACCCCAGATTGTTTACCTCTACTTCCCCTAAAATTTTCAAACCTGTCAAGCTCCTTAATAGATCACATGCATTGGCCACACACACAGGCATAGTAAAGAATGAGAGTCTTACTTTGCATAATGTGTTTTATGTGCTCTCCTTCTTAATAAATCTTTTATCAGTCAGAAAGATAACCCAAACTGCCTCTTCTTACTATATTTTCACTTCTTTCTTTTGTTTCTTGCAGTATCTAGCTACTTAGGCTACAATTGGGAGGAGTGAGATTAAAAATGGCCTGTACAAGTTACAGAAGGGGCTGGTACTAACTCACAAACCTACTGCAGACTATTAAGGAACTTGGAGTCTTCTCCTCCTTCTTTTTTTAAAACTTGCATTGCTGTTAATACTACTTTTCATGATAACATATGACATTATTGCCTTGGACACCCATTAAGAAAAGTTCTAGAACTTATTGAAGGTCCGATTGTGAAATCAAAGTCTCTTATATTGAATGAAAATTTCTATTCCATCTATCATTTGGCCAAAATGCATAGAAAGCCTTTTAGTCTTAGTGAGTACAAAATATCATATCCTTTTGAATTGATACATTGTGATCTATGGGGTCCATTCCATGAAGTGGAACATGATGGAAGCAACTATTTTTTGACTATAGTTGATGATTACACTAGGACAACTTGGGTATATTTGACAAAAACAAAATCAAAAATTAGACACTGCTTTATGTCCTTCTATAATATGGTCACCAACCAGTTTGATAGAAAGATAAAATTGATTAAGACAGACAATGGCTTTAAATTTACATTAAGGGATTTTTATCACGAGAAGGGAATAATATACCAAAGGACTTGTGTTGAATCCCCACAACAAAATGGTACAGCTAAAAGGAAGCATTAGCATCTGTTGAATATAGCCAGGACTTTGAGATTTCAATCTAATGTTCTTATAAAGTATTGGAATGAATGTGTTTTAACAGCAACCTATCTCATAAATAGAACGCCTACCCCTGTCCTAGGAAATAAGAATCCTTATGAAATGCTTTTTAAAATTAAACCAACTTATAAATAAACAAAAGTCTTTAGATGTTTGTGTTACATAACATCATTGAACCAGGGAAAAAGAAAGTTTGATGCTAGAGGTAAACAATGTGTTTTTCTAGGCTATTTTTATGGGATAAAAGGATATAAAGTGCTAGAATTAGAAAGTAAACGTATATCAATTTCAAGGGATGTGACATTTTGTGAACACATTTTTCCATTCCAATTTAAAAATCAGTGAAACATTTTTCACTCATTCCAAGATCACTCTAACCCCGCTTCACCTCCCTATGTCTCTCATGATTTTACTAACTCAACTTTTCCTCAAGAAATTTCTGTTTAACTATCTTTAGAGAGTTCTCAAAGTGGTGAGTACAATGATGATCATCAAGTCATCATACCAGACATTGTTCCATTAAATACTAATCACGCTCCTGGCTTAAGAAGGTCCTCCAGGTTGAGAAATGCACTTGAATACCTTCAAGATTACTACTGTAACCAAGCCACTTCACCCTCACCTTTGTCAGCTGGTTAGACTCACACAATACCACAGACACATACATTGCACCCACTTGAAGGTGTGCTAAGTAGTCGTAAGTTCCTTCCTCATCATCAAACTTTCTTGACTGCTATTTCTTCATAGGAGGAGCCATAATCTTATGATGATGCTGTTGAGGATCCAAAGTAGCAGCTAGCTATGAACTCTAAGTTATAAGCACTAGAACAAAATCAGACATGGACTCTGATAGACTTAATGGATGGAAAGTAAGCTACAGGGTGCAAATTTGTCTATAAGATCAAATATAAATCAGATGGAAGCATAAAAAAGTATAAGGTAAGACTGGTGGCAATAAAGTTTCACACAAAAGAAAAGGAAAGATTATCAAGAAACCTTTTTACCAATGGAAAAATTAACCACACTCAAATGCCTTCTAGCAGTGGTAGCAACAAGGAGTTGGAGGTTGCATCAGTTTTATGTTAACAATGCCTTCCTACATAAGGAATTTAAAGAAGAAATTTACATGAAAAAACCTCCAAGATACAATAAAAGAGGATTTAATTAAGTATGCAGGTTAAACAAAAGTTTATATGGTGTAAAACAAGCATCAAGACAATGATTTGCCACATTGTCCACTGCCTTGGTAAAATTTGGATTTCAGCAATTTAGGGTTGATTATAGTCTCTTTATCATGAATAGAAGGGATTCCTTCATTGCACTGTAAGTGTATGTAGATGACATTGTAATAGCAAGCAACCTAGAAAAGAATATAGTTTCCATAAAGAACTTTTTGCATGACAGATTTAAGATCAAAGATTTGGGGCACTTTAAATACTTCTTGAGGATAGAAGTTGCATGGAGTAACAAGGGCTAATATATTAACCAAAGAAAGTATGGTTTATATATTCTTGCAAATAGTGGCTTACTTGGAAGCAAGCCATACAAGACACCAATGGAATAGGGCTCAAACTTAGCAAGGAAAAGGGAAGGTTACTAGTTGATCTTTCTATTTCAAACTTCTTTCTTCTAATATTTATTCATCCTAACTCTATACTCTCTACATATACATATATATATACATGTAAGTATGAATATTTTTGTCAACTATAAAAAAACAATATATATATATATATATATATATCTTTAATTAAATGTTTATATTTATTATAATAAATAAGGTTATTTAAGTAAAAATAAAATTTTGTTTAAAATATTTGTAGTAGTTGAAGATTATTAGAGTTCTAATATATCTAAACTACTTGAATAATTATCTAAATTATATAAAATAAAATTCTTTTATTCGTAGGAAGCTAGTAAAATTTGAAAATATTTATCAATTAAGTAAAATAAAAAAAATCAGAATCCTATATTGTTTAAACCTGCAGTTATAAACTTAAATTAATAATAAATAATTATAATTGTATAATTGAATTTTTCAAATAATAATGAATTTGTTAGAGGATTTGACTTCATAAATAAATAAGTTGAAAATTTACAGAAACAAAGATCATACAAGTTAATTAAATTACGAATGATAAATAAAAATATAATAATGCTCTGGAATTTTAAATAAACAACAAGTATCAGACACAAAGACATCATTATTCTGAATTAACAAATATTCTTACGAAAGACAACATGTTATAAAATAATTTGGAAAACGAGTCTATGACTATCCATTTCGTAGATATGTTGCAGTTTTTATAAATTATTATTTTATTTTAAATATTTGTAATATAATACCATAAAAAGAGAATAACAATAACAAGTATAGTAACTTTAGATTATAAAGATAAAATATATTATTTTATTAAAAATTATTAATTGATCTATGTGAATAGAATATTATAAAAAAATAAAATATAGAAAACTTCCTATGTGAGAAAAACTTAAATATTAAAAAAAGGAATCCTATGAAAAAAACAGGTTAAGGAAGAGTGTAAATAATATTTTAATTTGTAAATAATACATATGTAAGTAATTAATGATTAAACTAATGTATAACAAATATATGGTAAACTATGCATTAAAAATAGAATCGATATTTAAAAATGTTCTCTTAGAGAAACAAACTAAAATTAAAAATAAGTAAATATTATTTATTAAACGAAGAAAAACCCTTCATATAAAATGCAACAAACTTTGTCAAATCAAAATTATCTTGAACAAACACATTTGTATTAATGATTTTTAATATAAATATCATGAATTACAACAAATAACACATACATTATGCAAATTTAAGTTATAAAGATGAAAAAAATGTAATAAAAATGAAATCAAATGTAGTAGTGTTCAGACAAAAAATTATCTTTAAACATTTAAATGTTTATTCACAAAAAAGTGATGCAATGATAAGTTAAAATTCAATCTAATTAATATTGGTGTAAATAACTTTATTTATAATATATTCAGAACAATAAAGATTTAATATAAATAATTTAATTATTGAACTTTATAGTGCATTCTAAATTATTGTAATGTAAGATTAATATTAAGTTTGAACAAATATATCTAAGCAATTAATAAATTTTTTATTTTTGTGTATCAATTTCAAAAAATATATATATTGGTAAATAAAGATGAAAAAAAAAGAGAAACTTCATGCTATAATAAGATAATTGAAAGATCATTTTCTATTAAGAGTTTCAAAAAACCAATTTTGTTCCTTATATTAAATCATTTATGAAACTAAACTAATTTTGTCTTAATATAAAGCGTTTTTTTATACATTATTAATTTTTATTGTCGTATAAACTATATTTTTCACATTTATTTGTATAAGTCAAAATCTAAATGAAATTTTATTTATTAATTTTTTAAACTTTACCCTAAGGTTTTAAGACAAAATATATGTGATCAGAGAATAATCTTATCATTCAAAATTTAATTATAAAAATTATGATTTAAATGGCATTTTTCTTAATCATTATTTTTACTTAATTAAACGATACAGCTAAAAATTAATTTATGTTTTCAAAGTTGACCAATTAAATAGAAGTTTTGAAAAGCATTAATTTATGTAGTCCTATAAACGCATTTATTGTTTAAATAATTAATTCCAACATAAACAAAGTTGTTACATTATGGATATTTGGAAGAGTTACACATTAAAATTAAATTATATTTTAATGATTCATAATATTACATATATGTTCAATGTATTATTCAATAATTCAATTATAATAATATATGCATAAAAATAATGCAATAAATAAAAGTCGAAAAAATAAGTAATGAAAAATGCATATGCTAATCGATTTTTGGGAAGTAAAAATATAAAAAAATAATGAAATAATTTTAAAAGTTATTTTGACAATTTTTATAGACAAAAGAAAGGTCAACATTTTTATTGTTATCAAAAATAGATAAAAATCGGTGTCTCTGCGATTTTGACAAATTTGTTTCAAGTTTGACTAATTTGCACCAGGTTCTATGCTTTTTTAAGAATCTATTTTTTTAGATGGACTGGAGAATTGATGAATTTCCAATTGAATAGATTTATCCAGTTTGATTTTTAAGATCTTGTTCGACCTTGTTTTTGTTGAGACATTTTTCATCCCTCTTTGTGAGCTTTGCCTCCTCTCCACCTTTCGTTTCGCAGTAAAGAACACCATGGCCATAAATGTTGGGAGACAGAAGGTCCCAACCATAAGTTCAATTAAATTTGGCAATCAAACCAAAATGAGGAACAACTTTCCATATAACATCTTCTAGTGATTGCGAACAAATACATTAATGGGTCAATCAAATTTTTATCTAAAAGCAAAAGTGTAAGATATATAGGTCATTACTAATTATATATTACTCTTTCTATCTTTTATCAATGTTGAGACACGCAACATGCTTTATTTTTACCAATAATCTCTTCTTCGAAGTAAGAGTCTTTTCAAATTTGTACTTGTTCTCCCTTAATTAGAACTTTTTTTTGGAATATAAAGTCTTACCAAAAGTATTGTCTAAGGCAATCAATCCCATCAATTCATTAAATTTTTCAAGGAGTCTCGACTCTTACCCAAATTTGAAAATCTCGCCGGCCTCTTTAAGGGTCACAACAAACCTCGTAGGGAGTCATACGGAAGCCAATCATGAGACCGACCAAGCACTGTTTTCAAACTCTTCTATACTAAGTTTTCAAATTGTCTTGACTTCATCAATTCTATCAATCTTATTTGGACCATAAGCATTCCTGTTAATGCCCATATACCTCTTGTGGCCTATAAATAATTTACTGAAATTCGTTTTTTTTCTTGTTCTATAATATGATGGCACGTTGTTTTCCCAAACTTTGGTGAGTGGTATTTTTCTTCTGTGCTCTACGAATCAGTCAAACAAGAGGCTGAGAACATGACTGTTGAGTCTTGATCTTCTCTAACTTCACTTGAGGGTTGACATGGCAGTGGTGAATTTGGGATAACTAGAGCTTCTCTCAATGCGTGTCTAGGTATTACCTAAGCTCACACTCAAAATTAATTGTAAGACTCAAGTACAAACTCAGACCCAATACATGTTATTTAGACCAAAATCTAGACTCATTAAAGTAAAAGTATTGGGTTTAAATTGGGTTCATATCCTCTGTGAGACCCGTTGGGTTTAGATACTGAAAAACCTAAATCTTTACAAACCATAGGCTTTATCTCATAATATAACATGTAATTCCTAAAATACTCTAATTATTTATATATATTTTTTTATTATACTCCTTTGATTTTCATTTATTTTATTCAAATCACTCATTTTAATTGTTTTAATTTTTCCTTTTTAATTTCTCTTTTTCTTTATCATTTTTATGAATTTTGATTGTCGGTTACGTTCTTAGAGAGGCGCTTCCACATAAGCAATTCTTGTGATGTGAATTTTGCAAATTAAATTTTGATTTATATTGACGTACAATTGATTTCTATGTTTTGTTAGCTATCAAATGTTAGCTGACGTATCCATCAAAACAACTATGTTTGTTTTCATTTTTTTATTCAAAAAATATACTATAATTATTATATTTTTTAAGTTTTAACTTTATTTATCTCTTACTTTTACATACTTTTCAATAAAAATACATATAAAAACATGCACTAAAAATCAAAACAACATAGCCAAAGATATTTTCAAGTTAATAAACAAAAAAACCGGTAGGGAATAGATGATCAATGATCAATCACCATGCACTCAAAAATAAATAATAATAATAATAATTAAATTATTATTATTATTATTATTATGAAAGCATCAAACTACTGAACTAAAGGATGACGAAATATTCAAAAGCAATACGACTTTTGCAGGATTTATGTTATTTGAGCGATTCAACGAAGAGATCCCCAGTTTTACGATAATTTCAATATAATAGAGTTTTTGAGTACCGATTGGTGTACATAATAATAGTTGAAACGCTGGTTTAATCATAATTGGATTAGTAATTTTATATTTGTATTATAAACATTAATTAATATTCTAAAATTATATAAAATGACAAAAATCCCTTTTCAAATCAATTATAATAGATTAAATTATTAATAATTGTTTAAAATGACAGAAAATTAGAAACTTAAAAAAAAAAAACTTGTCAACCTGACCTGAAAAGATGGTTCTATTAGTTAGATCCAAAAAACACTAACCCATTGGATTTGGATCGGATCTGAGCCTATATAATTAAATATATTTAGAATTTATTATGGATCTAGGTTTGGGTCAGGATAATACTCACCCTATAACACGAAGCTCCTTTGCCTGTCCACAATTTGAATTGTGAGAATTTACAACACATTCTTATTAGTACTGTCTTATATTAGTCCTTAATGTTTTTAAAACTAGATTGGTCATCATCTTAACAACATATTCAATCACTTATCTCACTGAGTCAATCAATTTTAAAAAATTAGTTGACCTAGTTTATCTATAAGTAAATACACATGCTATATTTATAAATAAATAAACATGTTTGCATATGTATGTATATATATTGTCCTAACTATTATATGTTCAATACCCGCATATGTGCATTTATATTTTCAAAATTAACCAATTAAATAGAAGTCTTGTTAAGCATTAATCTATGTAGTCCTATAAATTTATTTATTGTTTAAATCGTTAATTCCAACATAAATACATTTATTACATACATAGTGGAATTTGGAAAATTTCAACATTAACATTTAAAAATCCTTCAATGATTCATTTGGAAGTAAAAATATTAGAAAATAATGAAAATTTTTAAAAAGTTATATTGATCATTTAATGTAAAGAAGAAAGATCAATTTTTTTATTTTTTTTTAAATAGATGAAATTGGTTTTTATTCAATTTTGAAAATTTTATTTCAATTTCACCAACATGCACTATTTTTTTTTAAAGACAACTGAATTTTTTAGATAGATTAGATATATGACCAATTTTCAATTGAACTGATTGATCTGATTTCAAGAACTTTTTTGGCCTTATTTTTTTAAGACGTTTTTCATTCCTCTTTGCCAGCTTTGCCTTTTCTCCACCTTTTCTTATGCAGTTACCAACTCCTCATGCCAAAATGTTGGGAGGGAGAGAGCCCTAATCATAAGCTCGGATTAAATTTGATGGATCAAGCACGATAAGTCCAAATAAAATTAAAACCTAGTTTATACATAACACCTTACAGAGAATGCAAGCAAGTAGATTCATTGGTCTATCACATTTTAATCTAAAATCCTAAGGTATTAGGAGTGTACGTCGTTACTTATTATATATTGTTTACTCTTTTCATCTTTTATTAACGTGAAATATAATTCATACTTAACTTTTACTAATAAATTTGTCTTTTAAGTAAGAGTCTTTTCAAATTTGTTCTTACTTCTCTTTAATTACAAATTTTTTTTTGGAACATAAGTTGTACCAAAAGCATTATTCAATTGAATCAATCCCATCAATCAATTGAATCTTCCAAAGAGTCTTGACTCTACCAAATTCAAGAATCTCATGGGCTGTTGAAGGGGTCACAGCAAACTTCTTACCTACAAACTTGTTCTAAGCCCCTAAGTTTACGAAGAGCTTGGACTTCACCAAATACATCAATCTTGTGAGCCACTTCAAAGAGTCAGGCCGAAGATATTCTTGTCCACCAGGAAAAAAAATCAACATAGGATTGATCAAGCATTATCTTTATACTCATCTCAAGTCAAATCAATAACTTTGATATTATTTATTGACAACAAGAAAATTTAACTTAATTTTGATATTATTCATTGACAACAAGAAAATTTAACTTAATTTGTTGGGTCAAATATAGTACGTCCAATTGAATTTGGAGCAAGTTCTTCACATGAACTTAAG
Source organism: Avicennia marina (assembly GCA_019155195.1). Classification (NCBI taxonomy): domain Eukaryota; kingdom Viridiplantae; phylum Streptophyta; class Magnoliopsida; order Lamiales; family Acanthaceae; genus Avicennia; species Avicennia marina. The sequence goes on from CM032759.1 coordinate 4,430,076, forward strand.
AGAGAACCATCCATAGCTCAATAAATCACAAGCCTTAAGACATTATGTATGTATATCATTACCATTTATATAAATTCATATTTTTTTCCATCTTTTTCGTTTTTGATGTAAGACACAATTCATATTTGATTTTTCTTAACAACAATTACTCCATAAACAATAATAATTATTAAAGTTTAAAGGTGAATAGTGTAAAATTATTTATAAATTACATAATTCTTAAATTATAATAATTTATTAAGTTATTGTATTTTTGTAATATAAATAGGATTATTTAAAATAAAAGTACAAAAATTGTTAAAATAATAAACAAAAAATTAAATTATAAAGAGAATTTGAGAAAAATGAAAAAATTAAAAAAATAAAAGATTAAAAATTTAAAAATAAATTAAAAGTATAAAGGTAATTATATTGCGCAATTAAAAAATCCCTAGTTTTAATATATACTTAGTGAAAATATGAATATTTAATGCATATGTGTGATCATAAAAATAAATTAACAACTTTTTCTAATATAAATTTTATGTAATTTATAAAATAAAACAAAGAGAAAAGAAAGAAACATCAATAAAATAAAATAATTTTTGAGGAGTAGATTAAAGAAAAATATAATAATTAAAATTAAGGAAAGAAAATGAAATAAATGGAACTTGAGATAAGGAGAATTGAAATATAGATTCATACATAATATGAAAAAGAGAGTATTTTAGTAATCGCACATTTAGTGTGAAAAATGCTGTTAGTCTTACTAAATGGTATAAACAAATATAACCATAATTAGATAAATAAAGATACACACACATATATTTATCCATTTACACGTAACACAACCCCCATTTGAAAGATTTGAACTCATGACTCATGGTTGAAACAATAGATATTAAGTCATTAGGGTGTCCCTTACTAAACTACACACACATATATGTTTGGATGCATTTAGATTAATACTATGTTTGGTTCTTGCAATTTATAGAGGAAAAGGAACGAAAATGTTAAAGAAAATATTTTTCATTATTTGGTTAATAAGGAAAATATTATGTAAAAAAAATAGTGGAAAGAAATTGTAGCTTAAAAAAAGGAAATTCATTCTCTTAACAAAAAGTTGAGGAAAATGAAAGGAAACTATTACAATTTTTATTCGTCCTTTAAAAAGTTTTATCATTATATTTCATTTATCAATTTTTTCTTTATTAATTATGAAACAATTAACTTTTAGTTTTCCGTTGATTTAATTTATTTTTTAATTTTCCTTACTTAATCAAAATCCTTTTCAACTAAACAATACATGAAACTTTGTATTTATTTTATTTTATTTTCTATCATTTTCATTTCCACTTTCAATTCCTAAAACCAAATATATTGTAAATGATTTGATAGAATGGAATTCAAATTAATAATAATGAATCCATTGAATTTGGTTGGACAACAATGCATTTAAAATCTTTAAATTCTCCTTTTAAATTATAATTTTGATAAATATAGTGGATTTAAAATTCTTTCCTCTTAAAGCCACTTTGAAATTTGAAATCCTCCTTTTAGATCCCTTCTTTATACTCAAATTCTTCACTCTAAAAAGAAATTTGAAAAGTAGTAAGTAATACGATACAAATATGAAAAATTGAAAAGCTTAAATATTATGGCTTTGTTCGGATATATTGAAAAGCTTAAATAATTGTATTCCTTGTCGTTCATTCTTTTATTTGGTAATTTCGGGTCGGATGCACCTGAGGCCCGACCCAAAACTTCCACTTGCAATTGATAAACAAAATAAACTTTACCTCGCTTCTTCTAGCTGGCGCCATCGGACTTGGAAAAAGCGAACAAGTTCCGATTTTCATCTCAGAGCATGTTGTTTTCCCGTTGTTTACGTCTTTGAAATTAATTTATTACCACGCCCGTTGCACTTCAAGAATGAAATCTGCATCATTTCCCCTGCGTATTGCCAAGTTACGTATAAAGGGCTCGTCCCGATGCACATAGCCTTGTTCCGGCTTCCTGCGGCCGGTTTCATCACGGCCTCCTATTACTGCAAACTGCCCTCATGACATATTGTCGCCCTTATTAACAACTAATCACAAACCCCAGTATCTGTGTTCCCTTCCCAATCTAACCACCACCACCGCGGATGTGAACGCGCGATTATGAATTCCATTTCGTAGACAAAATGATGATAATGCATCGGATGAATGGGTTTTCGTGCGCTTGCGAGAAATAATGGGGATTTTACTCCTTTTGGTGTGTTCTGACTGCTGAATTTGAGGTTGATGGAATCTAGTCGACTTGCTCAGGTTCTTTTGGCGGAGGCGGCTGCTTAAAAAATTCATTTTACAATAAAGTTTTTGTTTTCAAAGGTGTCCATAGACGGATTAACACGCAAACATATAATTTATCCAAGCATTTAATTGTCTTTGTTAACATTTTTATTTTATCCTTCTAACTCAAAGGTACTGGGGTTGGAGAAGATAACAGGATTAGCTTTGTTTCTTTTATAGAATTTGTTCGCGTTTCCATATTTTTTTCAGAAAAATTATGGAGGATATTACCACTGTGGACGAAAAAAATTAAAATTTTTTGTTTCAACAATATTCGTTCTTCATTTAATAAGAATGTCATAATTTTGCTGATATTACAATTATTGCTATGTCAATGACTGTAATGATGAGTTATTTTAGATAAGAATGAATGTCAAGGGATGTAGATGTATTCTTGGAATCTTGTAGGTTCTTCTCCTTCGGATCTTATGCCTCCAGGACTATAAATTACATATCCAACTAGAGGGGAGGTTTCTGTTTTCAGCTGAAACATTGAAAATTTATTATGCTATTATCCCAAAGAATCAATACTTTGCATGGAGCTGATTGCCGATTCGGGGAGGCTGCTTGCATTTTTATCATTAGGGAAGTTATTAACGTGCGTTTCAGTGTGTTGTTATTTATCAATACCATGGTCCGCTTCTAATATTTTCAAGTATTTAAAATCCTGGAATTGTGGTTGATCTCGGATTACGGCTGACATGGAGTTAGATTTATATCATCAGACATCATGGCGAAAGCTGATGGAGACAGCGGGGAGCCAATGAAAGGGCAAGCAATGGCCAACATGTATGGTGCCATGAGGTCTGAGATCAACCAAATTTATTCCAACGTTACCGAACTTGAAATGAAGGTTAGTGAGCATTCACTAGTGATCAACACCATAAAACCGCTTGATCCATCGAGGCGGTGCTACCGGATGATTGGAGGCATTCTTGTCCAGAAAACTGTCAAAGAAGATTTGCCCGCTGTTCAGTGAAACAAGGAGAGGCTTGAGGGGGTGGATGCTCAGCTAATGAAGCCATGGAAAAGAAGAAAAAGGAGGTAGCCGAATTTGAGTCGAAGAACAAAATTAGAATTAGAAAAGGTGATGATGAAATGAAGGACTCGAGTGGTAAAAGGGAAGGAAATGCTCAGGGAGTCCTTGTCGGTCCTGCTGGTGCCAGTTAAGAGCTATGATCTTTTCCCCCCTACAGAGTCCAGTTTTTGTATTGTCCACATGATTTATGGTGATACTCTGGTGCAAGAGTCATGAAACTCGATTGGGATCTTCGTGCATAGCTTTTGTGACTGCAGTTTTGAAGAACATCAAACTTTAAGGTGTCGGCTTTAGTGTATGTCTGCATTAGAGTTGGTTTATACTTCACAGGTATCCCATAAAGTTGATTTATCATATTTGCCTGTGAATCGGGAGACAGTTGCTTTATCGAACTCTTGCTTCTATCAGAAGCCCAGATTTGGAAAAATTGATCATCTTTGGCTTCATAAATTCAATCGCTGGGTTTTTCTAACGCCCATTGTGTTGGAATTAAATATGAACAATTTTTGTTTATTAACTCAAAAAAATTATATAAATAGTCTTTGCATTTTGAATGTCTTTCTTTAAATTAGAGTTAAGACATTGTGAAATACCGAAGAAAATTTTCAATCAACTTAAAAGATATGACAAGAACAGACAGCTGGTGGATTATGAAAACTTGATGGTCAGCTACACAAAGTGTGATTCAAGAAATATGGCAAATTTTCTTCTGTTTTGATATGTTTTGATATGTGTTTTTGAATGTATTTTTTTAAAAAAATGTATAAAGGTAAGAGAAATGATGAAATGAAATTTAAAAAGATAATGATTGAAGTTAAAAATAAAGCCAAACATAGCAGATGAATTTGGAACTTAAAATCAGCATAATTTTGAGGCATGTTTGGACTCAGAACAATAATTCCATATTCAGGCATGGTCTACAAAGTACAAACGGGAAGAGGGCTTTTGTTGATCCTGACAGGCCCCAAGAAAAGCTCATCAAGGTTAACCCAGAAACCAAACTAACCCAAGTATTTATAATTGTTCTTACGTCACTTTCTTTCAATTGTTTTTGCTGTCATTTTTGCCCAAAGGACCAAATTTCTGACATTGAAAAGGATACTGTGATATTATGGGAAATAATGTACCCCAACAGTTATTATCGAGATATGAAAATTATACTCAGAAGCAATCTAGGCTGCATGCTTAAAAAAATTCTCCCGGCTTCGTGCAATCACCCATTCACAGGGGTTATATTTGAAATTCAACTTTCAAACTATAAAATAATATTTCAAACTTCAAATTACCAAACATATTATTTAAAATTTTCTTCTAAATTTAAATTCAAAATTTTCGTGTCTCATATATATAATTAATTAATTATTACACTTATTCACGATTAAATCAATATTTATATATATCATATATACACTTACATTTATTTTTATTTATATTCTATAATATAATTATTATTCTTATAAATTACCACATTATCTAATCATTATTATATATTTTATACATATATTTAAATAAATTATACTATTTATATCATTAAAATATTATTTTCAAATATATTACTTGTTTCAACCAAATTCCTGCTAAACATCAAATTAAACAAAAACTACTCTCCCAAACATAGCCTTCAGCTTGTCCACAATCACGAATCTGAAATGGAATCTGCCTGAAAGTGGTGTGATGACTGAAACGACATGACATGTCCACGCGGTAACAATCGTCGAGTTGGAATTTAGCTCATGCATCCTTTTCAGATATTGCACGTCTTGTTCCAATTATTGCCCCTCAATCTTACTGTTCTCCTGTTTGGGGCAACGTCTCATTATGGCAATTTTTCTGCTCCCTATTGTTCAATTATTAACTTCACTGTAAGAAAAGTAAGAGGTGGGTCATGTGATTTTAGATTTATTTGTTGCACTGGCAAGTTTTAATTTGTTGGTGGGATTTAAATGATTGCATATTTTATTTGAAAAAGATGATCTAGCCTCGCAAGATTGTTTTATTTTCTGGACCACTCGAAGGTGATCCACCATGCTTTTGCTTCAAAGCCTAATAAAGGTGCTGTTTGTTCCCAAATTCAACTATTGTCCATAAATTTTTCTCCATCTTGCTCCTTCTCAGCATTTTTTGTTTGTTTTTAGTTTTATTTTTCTTTTATGAAATTTTCTTTCGTGTTCAACATTTTGACGGTATGTTAGCTCGTATATTGTGATGTCTATAAATTTTCATCGTGTTCAAACAATTTGAAAAACAATCTAGTATTGATGCAAATTGTTTGATCTAATTTCAATTTGCTTCATTTAACTACACCGAATTTGATCATTCTATATTGGTGCTTTCAATCATGAAATGCGTTTTTTAACATTTTTAAGATCAGTTCATTCATCGTTCCAACTGTGGATTGAGTTACATTAGAAATTTCTAAAATTAAGGATTATGCTATATTGACGTAATTAGATATGATTGCAATTTGTCAAAGCAAAGTGCCACAAACAATATTTCTTTGCAATAGAGAATATAAAATGCACCATCTTAGTATGTGGATCCGCATGTGGCAGGTGATGACAAGATTAGTAAACCCTACAAATTTTCAAAGAACCCAAACGCAAATCACAAGTCGTTTTCATTCGGATTTGGGTTACATATCTTCATTTTTCCCTTCTTTTTTTGCTCTCCATCAAATCATTTTTTTACTGAAATATATAATAATGTTAATTGCAAGATATGAAATTTGATTTTTGCAACAAATAATATATAACATAATCTGGAAATACCACGTTCAACGAGTTAGCTTTCTGAATTATTGTTGTCTCAAGATCAATAATATATTTGTTGGTATCAAAGTCATTCAATACTCAATGCAATAACATTTTCTCTCAATTCATATCAATTTAAACAATATAGGGTGTGGCTCAAGTCCTGTTTGTCCTCACCCTATTCTGCATTTGTCTCTATGGGTTAAACTATAATCAACTTAAGTACGCATGCATTCGGCTTCTATCGTAAACGCTTCTTCTAACCCTTCAATTATTTTTATAATTAAATCCCACAAAAGTTAGCCTGTCAATTTTGTCGTACTAAAGCCCCGTCTCCCAAAAATAGGCCCAACTTGACAAAAACAAAATAAAATAAAAAGTTAACGTTGTCTGCACACAAATCCTACTACGCCTAAGAAAAAGGGCAAGAGCTTGGAATCTGATGATAATGGGGATTGTCATAAAAATTAGGTAAACAATTGCAGTGTACTCACCTAAACCAACCATCTTAGCATAATTATCAGACATAAGTGCATTATTTAATGAAACTGTTACCGTGACACGTATATTGGTAGGATGGCTTTCTTTGGATTCTTTTAGTTTGTCTCTATGCTAGAAATAAAAGTCACACAAGATGGTAATTTTCATGAGTTAATTATCATTATCCTTAAATTTTTGGGTCAAATTGAGCTTGCTTAATTAATTCATTAATTAATAAATTTGTCTAATCTTGGGTTGACAGAAAAGATATAAGAGAATCAAGCACGCCTTTGTATAGAAAAAGAGGGCGGGAAAGGGCAGCAACGTTTTTTGTTGAGACTATTGGGTACAATTATTGTAAAATTATCTGATGAGAAATGAGGCCATCTTTGTTTTTAGTGTGCATTTGGTGTATTTTTTCAAAAATTGTGTAAAATAAAAAAATTGAGAAAAAAATTTTAAGGTATAATGATTATAATATTTGTTTTATGGAACCAAAAATGAAAACAAATATAATCCAATTGTTTTTCTTCGGGCTTAATGTGGGCATTATTGCTGGAATTATTTCTTTCATTTTTTTTTTTACTTTTTGGTTTTGTTGATGGTTACAATTTGGAAGCTTGTTCAAATTGATAACAACTTAAAAATAATGATTTTGATGGTCATTTTACTTATTAGCCCCTATTTTATATTGTAACATTACAAAGTTAAAAAGGTTAATTTTGTCATTCTAAGTTGTGCACGAAGCAGCTTTTATTAAGGTCTTGGAAATAATAACGTAGTATAAATAAATTGTAATTTCCTTTTCTTTTTGCTTAATTTCCTTTTTTTTCTTTTAATTATTGTTGTTTTTGAGGGTAATGAGGGCGAAGTATTACAACCAAAAGATTTCCCATTGGCCTATCTATCTGATGTCCGGATGCAATGTACTTTATGGGACAACAGTTGTTGGGTTTTAGGTTCCGAGCAAACACCAAAACTTTATCCCGATGAACCAATAATTTTGCAATAATCAACAAGAATATTCATATTTAATCCCCCAAGAAAAATATTCAACAAATAAAACACAACATCCAAACGATGAATAAAAGAAAACCAAAAAAAGACATTCTTTCACTAAGACAACATTTTACATTATTCAAGGCCATAGGAATATTACTTGTAACGAGAAATCAACTTCCTCACTCCTAATGGACTGAAAACTCTAGGGAGGTTACGATGAATTAGTCATTACGAAACAAAATATTTAATATGACACTCGACTGTGTCGTCGGAGGTGACTTTTCCGGCAGGCGTCTTTAGGAGGCTGCGGCGGCGGCGACACGAGGGACACGATGATGTCAGCAAAAGCACCGACGATGAACTTGTGGGTGTGCTTAGGGTTTAACGTCAGATAACACAGCAGAAGCTCATGCAGGAACTCCCAATCTGCTCTAACATCTGTAAGATCGCGCGCTTCAATCATCTCCAGCATCGATTTTCTGAAGTCAGAGTACGGGTCGGGCGAGTCTGTCTGAACAGCCACGCCGCCACTTACCACAGCGTCGGAATCCTGCGGCGGAGGTGCTTCAGGCTGCTCGAAGATGGAGTTCGAGCTGCCTGGGGAGGAGAAGAAGAAGCGGTGGGAGGCGAAGGCAGAGCTGAAGTCTGGGACGGAGTCCAAGTCGTCGGCATCGGAGGAGAAGAAGTCTTCGGGTGCTTCGGCGGCGGCGGTGGAGGAGGAGAAGGTGAGAGACTTGGAGGCGGAGATGTCGTCAGAGCAGCTGGCATCATATAAAGAGTTGAAATTCTTGAAGAGTGAGGAAGGATTGGTGGGGAAATTCAGATCTTGTTCGTCCTCTTCAATGGCGGTGGGCGGTGAGCTGGGAAGGGTGATGGTGGGAAAACACTTGGATTTGGAGAAGCAGAGGTTGAAGCTCTTCCACAGGATGCTCGACATTTTTGCTTCTCTTTATCAACTTCTCAGTGGTAGTTGCATTGCTTTGACTACATATATATACGTGTGTGCATGTGCGTGTGACATTGTCCACATGCCGCAGGCCTATTTAATAATTTGGTCTTTTCTGTATATTAATTGTTATTTCTTTTTGCATTTTCTTTGTTTTCATGAAAAGCAGGAGGGGGTATATGCGTAACCTAACTCACATGGAGATCGTTGTCTGGATGCAAATTAAATTATGGTAGAAAGAAAGTTGGCACCCAAATTCAGAAAGGGTTTGGTTAAGTTTATTTTCAAATATTTTATAGTTTATAAAGTTATTTTTGAAACTCACAGACTTATATATATCTTATTTTAAAAATAAATTAATAAAATGTTTGAATAAAAATAATAAGATTATCTTATAAGATTTTATTAAAATTCATACTTATAAATAGTTAAATTTCTATGGATAATATTGATAAAATAAATCAAATATCATCAATATCATATAATTAAAATATTTGTGTCATTTTTTAGATATAAAATGAATTAATTTATAAGATGTTTCAAACGAGATGAAAGGGGCTAACTTGTTCTTAGGTATCTTATAACTCTAAATATTTTATTTTAATAGTTTATAAGTTAATTAATAAAAAATTTTATCACACACTCTTGCAAAGTGTATAAAGTCATCGAAATACCTTTTTAAAAATAATATAAAGTAAGATGGAGAAAAATATAAAAATAAGAAGAATAATTTTTGACCAGACAAAAATAGGGACAAATTAGCATCCTCATATATAATGTTATGGTAGGCGGATATTTCCCACCCGATTTTTCTTCCTGATGAAAGGTTCATTAACCCCACTAGGCAATTAGGATATATTAATGTAGGCACTGATTAAGAATGTAGATTAAAAAGGATACTTTATGTAATTTATTTGATTAGGCTTACGTTTACATGAGCTTGCTACGGAGAAATATAAAACGTAAACGTTAACGTTACTACATCAAAAATTAAGGAAAATTGTAAAATTTACGGTTTGACCTCGAACATCTCCTCATATCTTTTCAGTAAAATTGAGATGGTTATATATAATATTTATTTTTGATTTGAAAATATATTAGCTTTGTCTTTCCAAACCAACAGACTAATGCTAATTTTACTTGACTATTTTTTATCCCTCTTCAAATTTTGGTTAACTTTATATCATTTTTGTCACTTACGTAAATATACGACCACCACAGGCATGCCTTGATTTCAATAACTATTTAAATTCAATTGAAGTCAGTTTAGCCAAATTCGAATTCAAGGTCAAGTTTGAGTAACATGTGAAATTTATTTCCCAAAAAATTTCTCGAAGTTGTAGTTGGAATTCAACTCGACACAAACATTGTTGAACTTACTAGTCATGTTGTTTGATTTACTAATCAAAATGTATATATTTCTCCTCAAGTGTGATGATCTAATCCAAGAATCTAAAGGCCAATTTGAAGTCTACCTGAGTTCGACACACAACCAATTCTCCACATAATTACAAGGCAGCAAACACGACCTGAAAGCAACAAAGGAAAGAAAAAATCTTGAAAAGAAGAAAACGAATGAAGGTGGCCAGCACTCAGCAGGATAACTTGCATGTGTATTGGTAATAATATATACACAAATCAGTCCAGCAGCACGCCCTAGGTAACTATCTAATCTACATATATATATATATATATGTGTGTCTCTGTGTGTGTGTGTGTGTGTGTCGTGGGATAGGTTTCCACAAGAAAGTGCAGCAGATCATGTGCTGTTTCACGAGCATTGCCTGCATAATTTAACCCTTCATCACAATTTGAATCGCAGTTTGTGCATCTGTAGCAACAAGGAATCCATGGCTTTCGTTAAAGTGGACCCAGGCAGCAGCTTCCATCGATCACCCGTCTTATGTCTATTGTACGTATGAGATCTTTGCTCAGATTTTATGACGTTGTTTCTTTTACTGTTTCGGCCTTGCAGGTTGATCAGTAAGTACTGGGGGAAAATTATGGGGCTGAATTAATAAAAAAACAAATAATGGAGCTTTAAATTGGAATTGAAAAATAATTAATAATTATAAATTTCTTAGCTTTTTGCATTATTATTCTTGTTCTTGAGTTTGTCAAGACATTGGAAAGAGTGGGAAATTTGATGGTCGGGTACAAGTCAAAATAACTCTAAAATCAATACTTTAAAATTTTAAATTGAAAAATGATATTAAACTTATGAATAGACATGACGCTCGGTGTGTGTCATCGAGCTGTGATATGCTCTTAAAATTTTTTTATATTTCTCTTTTTTTTTTTTCATGTTTTTGATTAATAAAGATTACAAATAGGCTGATTTATACGAATTTCGAGTGTTATTAAATTCAAGTAAAGGTACAAATATTTTTTTTTATCTTCATTATGTTTTAAAATATTCAAAAAATGAAAATAAAATTTTAAAATAAATTTTTTTGGTTTATATACCAAATGCATGTGGATTTTTATGTATGGCAAGTATCGACATAATTTTAGAAAATACCCAAAAAAATAAATTAAGTATAATTTGTTGGAAAAACATATTCAGCATGTGCATAAAATTATACAAAATTATCTCCAAATTGTTAAATAGTAAAACATAACTTGATGGGGAGAAGAAAAAGTCACGTAAAACAAAAAAATAATGTCAATATTAGTCTTAAATATATTTGAAAGGCAATTTGTTTTTAATTTTAAAAAAGAAAAACTAAGAGACAGAAAACATTTAAATAGTTAATCTCCATTCTTTTTATTGAGTAATATTTTAAATTAAACTTGATCATCAAAATCAATTAATTTAAAATAGTAAAAAATGTGAAGGATCAGACGATACATATTATGACACGTATATGTGTCTGATACTGGATGACGCCGCCCAAACTCGGATTGCTGGCCTGCTTCTCATCACAATCTTAAAACCTGGTATATGGGGCTAAGGATATATGGCTCCATTCGTTTGTTTGAACGTATGCTTAAAATTGTAACATTTATACGGACAAAGTGATTTACGAATCAATTAATGCTATAGTTTAACGCTCTCTTCCATTTGGCAGACTCCAGAGGATTGGTTCCTCAATAATTTATTAACCCAATAACACTTCACTTGATTATATAAGGAAACATTTCGCTATGTTTGTGTATGTTTTTAAGTATATGATTTTAGTATATATTTTTTAAAAATTGTATAAAAATTTTAAAAAATAATTTTTGAAATATATAATAATTACAACGTTTATTTTATTTTTAAATAAATAAAAACAAAACAAAACAAACTGTGTCACATTTTTTGACAAACTGGACACTCGCGTTGGGAGATTCGGGAGAAAAAATGTACTTTTCATGTGTCACTGTACACCTGATAAAATTACACCGAGGACTGAAGATTGCAACTTTTCCGTATGCAAGAAAGTGAAATTAGTTAAATAATAAAACTAATCATTTTTTTTATATACCATCATATCATCTACTCATTTTTTTAACATTTTATACACACGTTCGAATAATCAAAAATTATAAAACATCAAAATCACGCTGCTGCGAAAATTCTAACTTACACCAAATATTACCAAACATAGCCCTGGCGTACCTACTACACTGGCAACTTGCCATGGCATTCATGTTGTCACTGCAAACAGATCTTTAACACATCTTGGTCTGATTCTTCCATAGCTACAGGAAACCGGCGATTTTTGGCAACCAGAATACACGCATTATTGTTCAAAAGGCATAGATACATGCATCAGTCGTCTTAAACACTGCACTGTTCTACCGCGGTCTAATTCAGCTATCTCGACATTTTACTTAGTAGTACTTTACTTCAGTGCAACATTTATTACATCATCGTTGAATCACAAGAACAGGCCTCATTTACAGTACAGGAATCTGGCTTGATACCTCCAATCCATTCCCTGCATATTAGAACGACACATCCGGTGACAGTAGGAATTCCAGGAGCAGAAATGTTCAATTACCAAAACAAAATTTTGAAAGGGTCGATTCATTCTGAATTAGAAAAAATTATTACTTTGCAATTTCTCCCTTCTGAAAAGTAAGACACAACAATTACGACAACTTTTTCATGGTTTGACAAAGTCTTCACTTGAATTACAGTCAAAAGCAACACCAAAGTTGAATAATTGAGGAAGGACTCACCATCTGGATCGAAAAAGAATGCTTGCTTGGTCTTCCCGTCCGGTTGAGTCCTCTCATGTACCTTGATTCCTTGCTCCTGGTTGCCAAAAACAAGCAGATATTTCACATGACAAGAGGAACAGTGGAGAAATATGATCACCGTAACTTACATTGATTTAGTTCCCAAGAAAAAGTATTAAAACTCAAAGCAACGTCTGCTGCTACGTTCGAATATGCAGCCTTGTTTGATTTTTGAAATTCAATGGCTACATGCCGTGATCATGGAGTGGATTAATATGGTCTTAAAGGAAAGTAATCATAAACCAGCACATTTCCAGACTGAACACATCCAAATTGTAGAGATTCAACATCTAATTTTTTATTTTTGGTGTCACTCAGTAAGTACAGATACCCATGTCAACTACTCAGAAGTAGACCTTCACTCAATGAAATGTATGAGAAAGTCAGAATAAAACCATCAATGAAAGCGAGGCTATTTCTTTCCTTTTTTAAAATAAAAGATCAGTATAATATTCATTAAAACAATACAATTATTTGATTAATTTCTTACATTCATCCTCATTATTGTATTAAAAAATCACAATCCCAATACTAACCACATTAGCCTGCAAGGCCAAACAGATAACCAAGCAACGTCCCAAAAGCTAGCAAAATTGAAAGGAACATATACTGCTAACATCGAACCTTCCTGCCGCCTTGCTAACCTACAACTGACATTGGTGCACAAACAAAAGGCATATAACATCCAGGTTTCACAGGGGGGAAATGCAACAATTTAATTTTTGCAGGCATTGTAAGGTATGGCGTGACAATTTGTTGCAAATGAGGACAGAATTCTGGAAAATCCAGCCAAATCACTGAGCAATCATACATTCAACATAGCCATCAGTGCGACAACTACATCCAACCTCATCCTAATTCATCTATTTCTAAGCAAAGCATGCCAAATTCAATCTTTTTCTCATCCTGTACCCCATGGCCATTAAAAATACATGGACAAGGATATTTTTCTTACAAATGGAGTTGGAAAACACCTTAAATCTTGCCCTCACCCATATTTTCCATGTAGTTGACGATTACATTAAATACACACAACTGGTACGCAACAAAATGGCAGATCTAATTTTGCACAAAACAAAAAAGAGCCGCACAATGTATGCACGCACCTTCAGCCCTTGAACAAAGGAATCGAAATTGGGCACATAGATACAGATATGGTGTCCCCTTGGAAGATTCTTGGGATCTGCCACTGCTGAGGTGGAACTCCAAGGGCCTTCTGGAAGGTTGGAATTGGGGTCTCTTTCTATGAGGTGCAGGTAGAAAGATGATCCCAACTTCAACCATATCACCTCAAAATCGAATTTTGGACTCTCAACTTGCTCGAACCCTAAAAACTGAAAAAATCCCACAAATCAAGACAACATTTTTTCCACTGTCCTAGCGTTCAATATAGCGAAAGCTACAATAGCATTCAGAAATACAAATTACATGGGTTAAGCACAAAATTATTCACAAGTCCATTCCCACGGAGGCTAGAAATGGAAAATCCGAAAGATCAACAAGTATTAGTCACCATTTTCCATTTTAATTTTGCATCACCCACCCCCCACCCAAATATAACAAGAGAAGTCCGAGACACATACAAGCATCCGTACCACATCTACAGAGACATGCACAAAATTCTAGGACTTATTCAGCTTCAACACCGAACGCACGTAAACGAAAAAGCCCGAAAACAATCTCGCATTTCTCATTTTCAACTCATAAATTTTATTTAAAATTGAAAACGTCCAGGAATCGGAGGGGGAGATGGGGGAAACCTCCATGTAGAATTTAGCGAGGCGTTTGATGTCTTGGGATTCTCTAGAAACATGATTGAGGCAAGCTCCCTTTGCTGCTGCCATTGTCTGAGCCGTGGAGAATTTCCCTTCGTGCTGCCCAATTCTTTATTTTGGGGCATCCGTAATTCGGTGACGTCTAATAATAATGACAAGATTCCCTGTCACTTTTAAGCCAATGTCCTCAAATCCGGAAGGTACTGGAAATTTTTCGATTTAATCGAGGTAAATTTTGGTTGAAAAATTGATGCAGAAAACTGAACGACAGTGTAAAATTAGAGAAAAAAAAAAAGGAATAGGAAAAGTTAATTGATTGAATATTATGTTCAAAATTGTGGATTTTGGTAAGAGAAAACTTTATTGGAATTTGCATCCAAACATAGCCTTTTTTAATACAAAATTACTTTTAGTATTTTCAGTCTCTTGGTTACTAAGTGAATGATAAATGATTATTTCCAATAAAGAATTAAGAGATTATCTCTTAATTTACTGATGGATAATTAAACAAATTGGATACTTTAGATCGTTTTCAATTAAAAATCTATTCGTTGTCTATATTTTATTGTTAAGTGTGGGATATTAGAATAATTGTTTTGATAATTTTAATAGATTTTTTAAAATGTTTTATTTATAAATGTTGTACCTAGATCTATTCCAAAATCTATTATCTACATGCCCTTCACGTTTATTTAAATTCTATTGTCCTTTCTCAATTTTCACTTTTTCTCACAAACTTTTTGTCATATGATTTCTTTCAGCACTTCCATGTATTAATTTTAATTTATATGTTTCATTCCTCCTATTTTATTATTTCTTTTTTAAATTTTAATATTAAAATTTTCAATTTTTTAAATAATAAAATATTTCAAAATATTATTTTATAAAATGTAGATTTTATTAAAATGCATTTTAAAGTGTGCAATAATAGTAATTATTTATTAATGCTTAACTATTCTACACTCCCTATAATAGCTATTTTTTGCTAATTAAAATAGAAGACTAAAATGTATCCTTTTTTTTTTATTTATTTTTTTGGTAATTTCCTCTATTTTTATGTTTTATATTTTTTTTATAAACTCCAATTAATTTTATATAACTTTTTTTTCTTCTTCAGTTTTTCCTCTTAAATGTTTCTTTTTTTCTCTCTCTCATTTTAAACAATTTTTAGTACACTTTAAAATACAATAATCTATCCCTTTTTTTCATTTATGAAATGATATAATTATAATTCAAAATATTTATGTAGTAAAAGAACAATGTTATGTATATATAAGAAAAATTATATTTTAAAATTTATATGTATACATGGAGTGTCCATGAGTTGTTAACTTTCAAAAATGGAACGAGTAGTCAAAGTTTTAAAGCAATGCTACAGTTTTCCCCTTTCTTTATTTTTTTTTTTTACAAAAATATTAAGAACAACGTAAAAAATTAAAAAATATATGAAGTTCAGTTGGTTGAGTGCTACGCACACATTGTAATAATAAGAAGGGCCTTCTGAACAACATCTACACAGATGAACAATTTGAAGACCTATTTGAACTCTCCTAAAACTAGGTTGTCCTAATGGCCCCCAAATTCACTGAGATGCCTTTCTCCAGTGCAGTGCAAAACAAGAGTTCACCCAGAAGAAGGGATTCTTCGGATGAAATGCATTTGGCTTACAGATCAGAACACATGGACCAGCCTTTGGCTGAAGGAGTATCAGCACGTCAATTAATTTTCAGATGGCACAGCTAACGAGAACAACCAGGCATTTGATCTGGACGTTGCTATCTTTACAGGAAAAGATGCTATACAAGCCAGCCTGGTCTTGGTTGCAAGCATTAGCACTTAAAATAATCAAGCTGAAGTGACTGCGGAGGGAGACTCCACAAAAGCTCGAGAGGAAATTTCTTCCCTTCTTCTTCTGGAGTTTCCAAGTTTGGTCACCTCTACCTAACTTCAAGAAGTTACAAGCCTATATTGCAAGCTTCAATCTGATCTGCATCTGAGCCCTGGAGAGCTTTCTATGTTCAACCGCATTCAGAAAAATTCCATTTGCCAGCAAGCACTTCCTGCATGGTAAGCATGTAACACCGAAGGCTGGTAAATTCTTTTCTGGACTTGAGACGTAACATGGCCCTTGCCAGTGCACTTAAAAGTAAAAAATATGTTAGTAGACAAGATAAGTGCTCTCCAGGCTGAAGATGCATCCTTGTTGTCATTCATTCAAGAAATAGATGACCTAATTACTACACTACAATCTTGTCGTGCTATACTTCTGAAGTTGTCGAGAAGAACAAAACAAAGATTGCTGAAGTACTTGCCTCCGCCAGTACAAGGGTACTTAATTCTGTACCCGAGTTTGTCAATGCAGCTCAGATGGCAGACTCGGAAAGATCAGAATGTGAGCTGAAGCATAATGAAGCAGCTAAGTAGGGGGAACGGACTCCAGTGAAATTTGCTCCACTTCAAGTGTTTCCATTCTTGCTTGAATTGATGGGAGATTATGGGATTGTGGCACATAAGTTTCTAGCGAAACATCTGCTGTTGATGTTTACTAAACTTAAATCATAAAGATAACATGTAACCTGTATGCGCCAATCTTTTCCCAATTGATGCATGAATCTGAAAACAATATATCAAATTTGGAAAAACTCTTCCTCCTGTTCCAGCTGCTTTCTGAAAACTGCCTTAATTTGGATTTCGTGTATAGCCATTTTGTAGTGGTTTTCTATGCAAGGGACCAAAAGAATATCTTTTTGAGTTGGGGTACCCGTATGGCCACAATTTTTGTTCTAATGAAAGAGCAAAGGTACTTACAAAATGATTAACGTTCAGAAGCATGTAATTTCCCCTTTTTGTGTAATCTAGTGCATTCATCCTATCAGAAATGTTGACTGAATTTCATGCAGTCGCTGAATAAGCGGCCTAGTTCCCGCCAAAACTTTCATGTTCGAGGAGATATGCAAGTAATGTAATTATGCCTGTGTATTTGGTAATAGAACTATGAAGCACTCGTTCTTCTGGTTAAAAGGGCAGCAGCCGTCAACCTGATGCTACACCCAGCAATTGCATGATTAGGTTGCCATCCCCCACTTTGAACTTGAGATATTACATGGTCGCAGGTTATTCAAGAGCGTCGATATATTTCAGTCAATTTTCTGGTTTTATACTATTTATAAGAGTAGATGCATTAATCAAGAGGAAGATATGCCCAACCAAGCTTGTGCTGAAGATTTTACGCAATGTCTTGTATGTCGTTCAATTCCAACTTGGTCAAATGTAAACAAGCAAGAGCGTTACCCTATGCTGTCCATTTTACGTGCGTTGGGAGATATGCAACTGGTATGACGCACCAGAAATGGTGCAAAGAATGCTGAAGAGACTTTTTCTCCTGCAGTTTTATGCAGCAAGAAAATAGAAAAACAGACAGCGAAATGAGCACATTACATTAGAAGAGACTGATCTTCAATTTCCCACACTCTGGAGTCTGGAAAACTGAGAGGAAAAGTCATCATTTAAATGCCTAAATCTATATATAAACAGGTCTCTTGCACAGGCATCTCTACAACAACAGCCTGCTGGAAACTCCACTTGCAAATTTATTTCAACAAGATCATGCTTAGGAATATGAGTGCAGAACGTATGTAATAAATTTTCAAATCCATATATATCCATTACATGTTAGCTGTTTCAGATCTAAAATCAAGATAATGATCAGCAAGTTTCATGAAAATTCATCATTTTATTGAGGTTCGAAATTTGGCGATATAAGAAGGAAGCATTCATGTAATATGCTCTCACATATATTGCACAAGCACAACTCTGCTATCATCTTCCCAAACTTCTTCCCCATCCACAAACTCCCCGGGAGAGGTGCCGCTCTTTGGCACCGTCATTAACAGCTCTCCGCCGACAAACTCCGCTGTGGCCAGATAAGGCTGAGCCGACGATGGCAATCTGAACCGCCACGCGTTGATGAGCAATTCGTCCAAGAACAATTCCACACCACCACCGCCACCACCACTGTCATCATTCAGCTTGTCGTCATTCCTAACTGCAATCTTGATGACTTCAGAGTGAATCTCCACGGCGTGAGCCCTGACATCACCCAAGATCACGCCGCCATCCGCCTTCATGTCGGTAATGAACCGAAAGAAATCAGTTCCCTCCGCCGTTACGTGTCCGTCCGAACGGAAAGGCAATTCCAGAACTTTGTGGAAGACATGGGGCAATTTCCGGAGCTTTTTGCCGGCATTTCCTTCCACTTGGGCGGAGGGCGGACGAGAACTTTCCTGGGCCGTCGCGGGCGGCAATGCTTCTCTTGGCTCCTATAGGATGCACCCTCGTGGCCCCCATTTATGGTGAAGGTGATAACGAAAAAGTGGAATCTTTAAAGGGGTGGCTTGAGATAGATTCTTGGTTTCCAAGATTTTAGGCTTAGAAAAATCAAATTTCGAAAGGGTTATTTGAAATATATATAAATACACAGCAAATTCAAGAATGATGAACAAGCAATCTTATTTCAATGATTCATATGAGTACAATTCCCAGATTTGATTCATTTATTCACGGCATCTGCAAAAAGATTTGCAAGGGGTGAATAAATTACGGGTTGGCCAACATGAATGCAACATGAATGAGTGCCTTCTGAATAAAATGATGAATGGAGTTATGCATTCATTCTTGGATGGATGTGTTTACCAACAAAAAGAGAAAAAAATGGATGTGATGGGTATTATGTACTAACCATCTTAGTCAAATTCTGAGGATGGCATTCCTTCATGTGTCAAACTGGCCTTTCTCTTCACGCTCTAATTAATTCATTCATCAACAAATAATTATAGCCGAAAATCTCATTGATGTTAATAATAATTTCCCATTTATCACAAAATGAAAATTAAATTTAAAATTCGTTGGAAAAATTAAACTTACAGAAGACCTACACAGCTACACCAGTTCAAAATAAAGAAAATCTAAAAAAAAGCACGAGATCATGGTTTTTCAGGAATGAAAGTAATTGCTGATAACCAATCAAAAGCTTCTCACGAGGAATGAGAATTGAATGCTGAAACTTCCTACGTAGGGACTGCTGTGCTCCCTCCCGTAATAAAATCCGGATGTCTGCTTCCAAATGCAGATGGCAGCCAAAATTCCTGTTTCATCATCTTTTCGAACTGTCTTGTTAGCCTAAACCTGGAGAACTCCAACGCAGCGGAAACCAGCCTTGAATTCTCCAGGAGAAAGCTCTCTCTGTACTCCAGAATCCACGTATTTGAATCATGTTGCACCACAGAGGAACTCCATTTTCCTTGTGTCCACGAACTGTTCCCCTTCCGTACGAGATACATAGCTTCCCCGGCTTTCCACTGCACAAGAGAAACATGAATGAGTGAAAGACAACATGCAACCTATAAGATCATATGGAAAATGCAACTCGCAAGCTGAGCTGTAAATTGACTGACCTCTGTAACTCTTCCGGATATAATGCTGAGTGATCGTGACGAATATTCTGCCGTGAGCAGTCCAGCAGTCTGCAATGGCCATCCCCAGATGCTTACCTCCTCTGCCATGGACTTGTACAGCACACACCTCGAATTGAGCAATAAACCATCCTGAAAGCCAAATCAGACTAATTACTCGACTGCAATGTTTAGAAGCTCATCTTATTAACACAAGAATTACTAAATGATTAATGTGAATTAAATTGAGTAAAAGAACCTGACTGATTTTCCACAAAGAGTCAACAGAGGTGCAACTTGAAACGTCGTCGTCCACAAATCCTTCTAGCTCATTCTTCAGAAACAGAAATTTGGCACTCAGGCCTCCAATGTCACATAATTTCTCACCCAAATTCCTCACATCGTCTGGCGACAATCTAGCCTTCAGAACCCTAGAGACTATGAAAGAGAGGCCATACTCTACGCAACAAATCAAGATCAAGCCCAAGAGAAATCTCACCATAAAAATCCTATAACCGAACTGCCTCTTCCTCCTCTTAGTCTTCTCCTGAAAACTTGCAGAAGAATTCAAGATTGGCGACACGGTCGCAGGCCTGGCCTGAGCGCTCGATTTCGGGGTTGAGAGATGAGCTGACGACGCGAAAGGAACGGGGCTTCGTGGAACTGTAGGCCTTGAAGTAGAGAATTTTGTGAGCGAGCTTCCATGTATACTCTGTGGCATCAAATCAAGAGTCGCGTTTATGCTCGCAATGCATATTTCGCATTTGCAATTTGCATCTTTTCTGCATCCTGGAAAGTAAAAGCAGTCTCGTGTTTCGGACGACTGGCTGTCAATCGTGTTGGTGGATTTTACGGAGGACTTTGGAGTAAGAACCTCACTTCCCATGGTTCCTTCGAGGACTTTGGGTTTTCTTTGCGTCATCTCTCTCGGCTTTGCTTGGTTTTCTTGGGAACTCCGAGTAATGAAGAATTTGGGTTTTGAAATTTGAATCCAACGGTCATGTGAGGATTTAATTAGGCAGCCATGGGAGTCGGGACACAGCCCGGAGCCAGAAATCAAGTATGAAATGACTATTGTGCCCCTGGGACCCTTTTGATTTATTTGCCTGCCCAGCCTTTTCTTCTTGAATTTGTTTGGCTTGCTATTGTCATTTGCTATTGGATTCTTTTGCTCAATTTCCATTGAGACAGTCCGACCACTGCCAAACCGCTAGGATTCTAAGAGATAAGACCACAAGAGTCAATCTATTATTCCGAAGGTTTTTCCTTGGATTGTTAGAATAATACCATCGCACCTGTCACATGGGTGGGAGTCTCAATGGCCTATTAGTTGAATTTTTGAATGTAAAAAAATCCTTGGACTAATTTGACTTCATGGTGGCTCTTCCCTTGCCCTTTCCGCATGACTTGAAACTAAGTTGCCCAAGTAAATTATAATATAGAAGCCACAGAAGTTTGGATTTACAATACATGTCTGGCTGATCAAAACTAGAGTATAGAATTGATTCTTGCACAAGAAAATACGTTGAGTTCAGTTCAAAAAAGCATATCCGTAAACTTTGCAAGCGAGATTTTTGTTTTCGGCTAAAAACCAAGGTTTTTTATTTCGAATCTTTTGAAAGATTTTTTTTCAACATCAAATTTTATAAATGCTGATTACAGTATCCAAATTCCAAAACCAGTTTATTTGCATAATATTGAAAGACAACCTAAGACTCCTTTTAAACAATTTGAGCCTGTTAGTTTCGATTTTTCTGCTGTAACAAAAAATCTAATGGTTAATGAACTCAATGTTTTTGAAGAAGAATTTGTTGTAAACAAACAAGTACTTTTTATTCAAAAGAAACTTCTGAAAAAAGATATTGGTTTTTCAAAAATTTTCTTGAAATTAGAAAGCAAATTCAGGAAGAATATTATCATTTTATTAATCAAAATAAAACTCATATTTTCTTTTTTGATTGGTTTGAAATTTATGCTACTAATAATGGTATCAAATACCTTTTCAAAAATTTCTTAAATCCAATCACAGTGAGAAACAGAAATTTAAAAACTACAGAATGGAAACCTCTGTAGGAACAAAAATTACTTCAAAACATTCTCCTTTGCAAAATATGAAGCTTAATATTTCCAACAAAGCTATGGAAGTAATTCCCTTCAAAACTCCAAGAGATGATAATTTGAAGAAAATTATTACACAAAATAATTTTTCCAATATTCATCTTAGTACGATTGGAAAACAATTTGATCATATTAAAAAATATATTCAAAAACAGCCTATTCAACTTAGTAAAAAAGATTTGAAAAATTCTATTTTTAAACGTTACTTAGTTTCGAAAAGTTCTGTTACAAATATCCAAGAAAGTAGGAGTGACTCTCAAAATCAATTTTCAAAATTAAAAGTTTCACCTTGTGATTCCAATGTTGTCCTTGAGACACTAACATCCACCAATAAGTCTCTAGTCATTACTATTCTCTCTTAAAAGCCAGAGGTTGATAAAACTGTTGACAATTTAAAGATCATCAAATAAATGTTTTGCTTATAATACCAATAGTCCCAATATTTGACATTGTTCCAACAAAACCAATCTCTCATTTCGTTTCAATGGTTCCTTTGTTTATAAATGGAACATTGAAAATTTCTTTGAATACAAAATTCTTTCTATTCTTTAACAAATGATCATGACTACAAATGCTTATAGAAATTAGAATAATATTTTTGACAAGACAATTGTAAAAATCTTAATCGCAGGATTTTCTGGTTAACTCAAAAGATAGTGGAATAACTATTTCACCTTTGATCAACAGAGCGAAATTCCTAATGCAGAAAAAACAGGTGAAGAACGAAACATTATCCTTGATGAAGATAATAATTCTCAGTAGGATGCCCTCTCTATTCTAATTCTTATTATTTCTCTTTATTTTATTAGAAATCCTTCCCATATCAAAGATAAAAATGCTGACCTCCTTTTAAATCTTCGTTGCAAAAAATTTAGCCATTTTCAATCCTACAAAAATATATTCCTTACTAGAGTCATACTTTGAAAAGACTTTAATCAACCATTTTAAAAAGAAAAATTTCTTGTTGCCCTCCCAACACTTCTTAGTGAAAAGGTCCGTAATCATATTAAAGAAACTTCTCAAAAGAAATCTTTCCTTATGAAAACTATACATATAGCCAGCTTTTCGGTATCATCCAACATGAATGTCTAAAAATCTATCAAGATTTGAAATTCCAAAAACACTTCAAAAGAAAAATGAAGCAAATCAAAATAGAGTTTAGAATATTCTACCAACAATTTGATATCAACCTTTTCAAACAATTTCATTCTTCTTATTAAGGCAATTGTGACCAAAACAAGTCCAAAGTTACAAAAAAATGCTTTAAGAAAAAGAATTTCAAAACCTATAAAAAACCTTCAAGAGAAGGCTGACGGTACCACATTCAACATCAACAAATTATTACATGTATAAGGAAAAATCAGATGACAATAATTTAACATGTTGCCTATTAGATACAGCATCCGACAATTGTATGTCCTTAGAAATCCCAAATGTGCGTTTTGGTGCTCTATAATCCCAAGTACGTTAGAACTTGTTTTAAGTGGATTTTGTGAAGTAAAAAGCAGTGTCCTTCGTGGAAAGCATAACTCGTTTTAATTTACACCCGTGAAAATGGTGAACCCTCTACAATCCATGTAATGCCATCAGAACTCCAAGCAAACAATGTCATATACTCGAAAAGAACTAAATATTGTTAAACAAATAGATGATATACGCCTGTGACTACCTCAGAATGATTATCTTTAAGATTCTCAAAGTCAAGTTGTGAGTTGGTTCAGTTTGTTGACATAATTAATGATGCCGTCTTGATCAAGTTGGTCGGTAAACAAAATAACACACTGATAGGTAAGTCATGATATTGATGGAGCTTATAGTTCAACTGTATGCCCAATATTTGAATTTATTGAGAAAAAGGAATCGATACAGAAGCTTCTGCGACTTATGACACAGAGCACGTAAAGAGGAGATGTGAACTCTTTGAATGAAAATTAATGGTCCTAATATCTGTTTATATAAATCTCTGGGCCTAATTACCAACTCAACCCATCATTAGTTCTACCTGTGAGACTATGAACATTAATTAATTTCTTATACTTTATTTTAGATGACAGGCGCCAAAAACTTTATTTGATCACTTTAAGTAGACCCATAACCTTATTAATAAACGTGCAATCCATGATGTTATTTATGTGTGTGCATCTACACGCCTAATGCGTTTACCAAACGTGCATACAAGTGTTATGAAGTTCACAACCCAACATATATCGTACACGTGGATCAGTCTAATAATCCTTCTCTTTCTTATGGTTACCAATTGAACTGAAAAAATCCATGAAAAAAATTATGGTGGTGGATCCTTGGAGTTACTCACAAACTATATGTAGTTGTTAGGAAGAAATATTAACTAAGCACATAAGATTAACTAAAGCATAGAACTTAATTCATAGTAAATCTTTATTGGTTCGGTTTGAAGTTGACATGCCACCTCCCCTTATTCTTTTCCTTTTCTTTCTTTTCCGTTTTCAAATTCAATTAATATTTGAAGGGTCGTTTGTTGCCCGACGGAAGATGAGTTTGATTTGACTATCATTCTGCGCGCAGACACCAAACAGAAAACTGAAAAATGAGAAAAATGGGAAAAAAGAAGTGAAGACGGAGGAGGAAATAATGATTTCACTGTTTAACCTCTTGCAAGTTAATTTCTACAAGACCAGGCTATAACCTATTCATGAGCATGCATTTGCTATCATGTAATAAACCTGGTCCAAACCTCCGGGATTGCCGTATCCAGACAAGAATCTGTACTTCAACAGAATTTGACCGCTGAGAGAGAAGCTAAATCTCGTTGCCCACAAAATTCATGCTGCCTCTTTTCACTAAAGTGGAAAAGGATTACAAAATAGTAGATCAATTAAAGTCTAAGGAAACAAACAGCAGGCAGAAGCCTCCATTGAAATAACCTCCCTGCACAAACAAGACGAGATGAAATTTTCTACCCATGAGAGGTCGACATATATATATGTATGTGTGTGTATACACACACCTTATTTGAACCATAAATAAGAGTTAATCAGGCCTGCCTTTCTCCCTAACTAGCTAATAATATGAGAAACTGGAATCATCTCCCACTTGGGATGTGCTTGCTGATTTTGAATGCTTCTTGGAGGAAGACGTTGACGATGAAGAAGTGTCCTCAGACCTCCTCCTCAGCATCTGCCTCATCCCATCGGCCACTCGGATGGCCGGATTGGATTTGTACTTACGGCAGAAGGACATGTGAGCCTTCATAGCTTCATCGATTCCGAACTGCTTCTTCCCTCTGTTGACTTCGTCTCTCACGGCCTCTGAACACAAACCGCACAGCCATTTGCCATCAAAATTTGCCTTCACTTCATTAATGTAGTCCTGCGTGCAGTCTTCCTTCAGTCCACAACACTCACACTTCACCAATTCAATGTCCATTTTCCTTCTCTCTTTTGAAATCAACAAGGTGTCGTTACGTACGTAGGACTGGAGAGGCTTTGTGGCTGGAGAGTGAGGGAGAGAAGAAGTGGTATAAGAAGGAGAGAGGAGGGAGGAGAGAGGGTTACAATGGGGAAAGCAGCTGCCATAATTTTCTCCATGTTCTAAGGGACATTGGGCAGTGGAAAAAGAGACAGTGTGGGCTGGTGGGGGCCCATTGCTTGGGGGCCCTTTCTTTCAATTATAAACTCAACAGAGGCTGATGAAACTGGATTCTCGACCTGCCTTTTATCATGCTCCTTAACCATTTTAGACGTTTCTGTGGGTGCACTTTTGCCTGGTGGCTGATTGGCAGTTATCACTTTCCGTTGAAATAGTTTGAAGGCCTCGTTAAATTGATCCAGTTAAACGATAAACATGACTAATTGACACACCTAAGATCACTATTGATTGATTCGAGATATTGAAGGTTAATTAATAATTTCTTCTTCCAGCAAATTCTTGAATCCGCTTGCCGTGAAAGCATGACATGGATCGTGTCTTGTCAGCATTATTTGAATTCCAACTAACACGTTCGGATCTTCACCACTACGCATTTTTCAAGGTGAATACTTTATGCGTGTGTTGACCAGTGGACTTGGATTCTTGAAGAACTTCAACGTCGAAGCTCGGTATGAACATTTTATACCAAAATGTACTAATAACCCGTAGAATAGCAAAAGCCTGCTGCTTGTTTCAGTGGCTGCCCTGAGGAGTGATGATCATTTATTAGCCATTCTCTTTCTTTAAACTGGGATGCATGTGACTCTGCATCTTTTACCGTTTTACTGATACGCAGAGACGAAAGGCAACATCTGAATGAATGAATGAGTGGAAAGATCAATGCATTAACGCCGACTGTCGATTGCCCTGCTTCAGCATTATATTTAAGGCGAATTTAATACATGAGCAGATGAGGGAAAGCTGTTATAGATATGTATGTATATATAGCTAGATAGGAATTATTGTGATGGCGCACATAGTTTATGCGCCTGTAAATCCATCTTTAGCCCACAGCAAATTTAAACACTATGTATTGCAAAAAAAAAAAATGGACATGCATTCCGTACTTCTCTTTGGTTCGATACTATTTTTGAATTATTAAATATGAAGTTATTATTCGTCTCATGTCACACAGATTTTCTTGCCATATTTCATGAGTAGTTTATATTTTTTGAGAACAAAAACTTGATTTACGTTACGATTTAAATTGAAGGTGATGCAACAAGTTTGTTTTCCAAAGTTCACTTGCTAAGAGGGGCAAATAACTCATTATTGGTTAACGTGATAAAACCCTAATTTAGTTTTTATTGATTCACTGTACATTATTGTGTGTTGAAATCAAATTAGATGTGTTGATAACGAATGGCTACGAAGGGGAATTGCAATTAAAAAAAAAAAAAAAAACAAAATCTTACCATTCAATTTCATAAACTATTTGATGCATGAGTTTGCTAATGTGATAGAAGTGAAATATATTGACATCTATTCATTAAATGCCACAACATAAATCAACACCTTTTACGGCTTTTTAATCATTTAACGTCGATGACAATATCGCTTCATTACGAAGATTGCACGCATTCAATTATTAAAGCTTGATATTGTATATCTCTTTGAATTTTCCACATTAAAGAACAGTGGTTGGTTTAGGGCTACTTTTTCCAGTGATTCAGAGTTGCTTTCACTTGTCTAGTCAATCATTAACTTGATTTGGCATGCATGATAGCCACGACCCTTTGTTCATCAAGTGGGCCAAATAATTGTTGCACAAACATTTTTACTTTTAATATTATTGATTTGTAAGAGTCATATTTGAAACTGCAAATGATCATTTTAATTGAAGGAAATTGGATAACAATGATTAATTGCGAATCCAGCAATAAAAAACTTCCTGCATTCAGTATTTACTATGTGTAACTGGCAGCTCAATTGTTATGCTTTAAATGTGGTTTTACAGAGTCGCACTCGTAAGCATTGCCAAATGGGCAACTGTTTTTTTCATCAAAGCTAAATGATGAATTATATGAATTTGTTTATGGACATAATTTGCTGGAAAGATTATTAGCTAAGACTAATTATATGGTTTTCTTTAGATTATTATATTTGTGGAAGGCTGATGATTGATAATCACAGATTGGGTGTTATATATATCAAACAAAACATCTATCCATCACTTCAATTACCACAGTGAATACCACTCACCAAAGTCATGGCAAAAAATAATTCTCTAGTTTCAGTCAAAGAGCATAAAGTTTAATATAGAGAAATTTTCGCATCTTGCAACCTATATTGTAACAATCAAAACCCTACTAATAAATGAGCATATGATCACACACATAAAATACTCCCATAAAATGTCCTCACCAGCCAAAAATTGTTAACTACCGGGCATATATTCAATGATGGAGCGCAGACACATACATATGTATGTAAATATATGTATTGAACCAACACTAAGCTACTACACTTACCACTTACCACTCCACTAGTCAAAAGATGATACAGTGAATTGATAGACGGGTTTATTGATAAAATCCATAATTATGATGACTTTTAACTTATCGTATTTTGTTTGATATTAATTTTTTCTTGGCTACGGGTTTACTTACGCATGATTTGCATCAAAGAATGAAATAAGGTAGAAATAAAATGAATTAAAAAATAAAATAAAATTGGCAAAAGAATGTGATTTTTTTAACATATTTTATGTTTGATATGTACAAGAAATGGTGTTGAAAATAAAATATGAATGAAATAAAGTAATTATTAAAAAATAAATGGGATGGATTAAAAATGAATATTTTTAATCAAAACAACATTATCTTAAAGTATTAAATTAATTATTATATTTTTGTTGTATGATTATATATACATATATATTAAGATATTTAAAAAATATCTCATATTGATACAGCGATACCATATTACAACATATTGTGTACAAAAATTATATATTTATATGTATAGTAAATAACTGAACAGGCATATATAAATTATATTAACGATTTTACTATAACATAAATATTTATAGAATTTTTATTTTTAAATTTATATTAATACTTATTGTGTGAAAAGTATATATTTACTTGATATAATTATATTAACTATCTTTACAAGTAATATACTAAATATTTATGATAATATACGCATATCCATTATATTATATTTATTTATCAAGTATATTAACGTGTACTTTGTTTAAAAATTTATATTATTATAAAAATTAATTTAATATAAATTGTGTTAAATTATATATTGTTGTTTACGAGTGTTCGTGTGTGTGGATGCCTAAATATGAATAAATATTTTACATATTTAGCATATGCTTTAGTCATATTACAAATAAGGATAAGATAATGTACATTGATAATACATATGTATATATTTAATTTTATGTGTAGTTGCATCTATATATATATATTTTCATATTTTCACATATGGTATGTGTAACATTTAATTTATTTAATAATAATTATAATATATAATATCTGTTGATATATAAAAATATATACATTATAAATATAAAAATTAATAAAATTATTTTAATAATGTAAAATATAATGCTTTATGATATGAAAACAAGTTTAAAACCTCACCAATTAGTTGTATCATATTTCATTAAAATGGTGGTTCCTAATGGTATGATAATTCCTAATCCAAGTTTACACCAATCATATGTTTTTAAATAAGATTTTAAGAATGCCCATTTCATTCCTCTTTCATCCCAACATTCCAATCATGCTCGCGCATAAAATAAGGTAATTAACTAGCTATGGTGCAGTTAGCTAGAGCGGTCAATTGAAGAAAACCCAGAGAATTTTCTTGTTTCTTTTCTTCCTACTTGTTCTAAAGTGTTTTATTATTGCATCCGAAATCTAAGCTTCTGTTTTATGGTTACGTCAGGTTGGCTTGGACAATGTTAGTTTTGGCCATAGGGTGGGTAGTATAATTAAAATGATGATTATTAGTGTTTCTATGTTTACTTACATTATTGTTTCAAATATGGAAGGGCTTTCATAATCTTTTAAATTTTCACATGAACACGTTCTTGCAAAATTACCTTTTAAAATTTAATTTCAAATTATTCACTCTCTTATATTTAAACCAATATTTAAAATTTAATAATTATATTTATTTACAATCAAATTAATAGTTGAATAAACTCATGCAAACTCACATTATATGTGTGTGTGTGTGTGTGTGTGTGTGTGTATATATATATTAACAAAGAGCATGTACATTGTACTTGAATTTTGAATTTTATTTTAATTATGTAATAATATAGCATTTTGAATCTATAAAAAATAATTACTTATAATATAAAATATGTACTTCAACATAGTGTTAATTGAATTATTAAATTTATTCAAAATATTAAAAAACACAAAGTTATTCTAGATAAAATTACATAATCTTTTATTAGTTCTTTTCTTCCCTAATTTTGATTGTATGAGGGGCTTTTTTTTCTTGATTCTTTGGTTTCAACTTTACTATTTTTTAATTACACTTTCAAGAGTTTCTTCATCATGATTTAAAATTTTTAATATTTAAAACTACTAAATTGCATTAACTTTTCATGTGAATTATTTATATTGAGAAAATTATTTTTAAATATATTCATTTTTTAAAATTTATAAACTAAATTTGTGAAATATTGGTGTCCATATATAAGTCATAAATTTATATATATATATATATATATTTATATAGTGTTTTTTGCTGTTTTTCACATGTGAATTACGAAGTGGACTCCATACCAATCTTGAAATATCATGTGAACCATCTTTTTAAAGTCATTTACTATGTGGATATAAAATTAATCTTAGGAAAAATAAAACTTATGGGGGGAAAGAGCAAAATATATTTTTCAAATTTGTGACAGCTCTCCAAACATTTTAAGAGGGTAAGAAGATCTTCTTTCTGTACTAATAGTATTTTATTTTTCAACATTATTTGTCTTGCCTCTTTTGGCGTAATATATGTGTACATGCATAATCCACAAATAAATAAATATATTTTTTGCACAATTAGTAAATCACACATTTTGGCACGTGAATTATGACATGGATTTCTATACAATCTTAAAAGTTCAAGAGAATCATTTTTTTAATTCAATTTGTATGTAAATAAAAATTGATTTTGAGAAAAATAAAAGTTGCAAGGAAAAGAGCAAAATATGTTCTTCAAATTCATAGCAACCCTCCAAAATATTTTAAGAGGATAAGAATTTTTTTTTGTATTAATAGTATTTTGCTTTTCAACATTATCTATCTTGCCATTTTTTGAAGCATATGTGTATGTGTACAACTCTCCCTCCCTCTCTCTCTCTCTCTCTCACACACACAGAGCTTTTTTTTGCACAGCCATTAAATTGCATGTTTTTTGCACATGAACGATGGCATAGATTTCAAACAATTTTGAAATATCTAATTAGATCAATATTATTTTAATTTTTCTTTTGAAGAAATTGGATCAAAGTTGGAAAATTTTATTTAAATCTCAGTTAACTCTATAGTTCCTAATTTAAATTTAAAGTTCTATGCAAAAATCATTTTTTTTAATTCTTTTAATATTTTCTCATGGCAAAACTTATCATACCTATTTTATCAGGCGGAAAATTGGTTAGAGTACCATACCATATTTCAGCCAAATCACCAATTGTAATTTCCAACTATTTCCTACACAAAAATTAAAATAAAATAATAAAGTATAGGCTTAAATTAATTGCCTAGGCAATTGCCAATAAAAACATTACTTAAATATTTTGGTTAACTAGTCCCTTGATTAGCTCAATTTAGTTCACCATTCATGTATTAATATTTAGATGACTATTTCATGTGAAAATTAATAAGTAAAACCAAGAATTTATAGATTAAATCATTCACTAATAATTGAAAATATTGCTATTACAACGGTCCCAAAATCCCGGGGTATTAAATGTATTATTTTTAGGTAGTTCAAAATTACAACAAACATTCCTTGCAACTAATACTTTTATATATGGAAAGAAAATTTAAGCTTTAAAAAATAATTATCATTTTTATAAATTATCATATCGTCTAATTATTATTTTATATATATTTATATATAATTATATAATTTAAACAAATCAAAGTTCTCTTTTTTGTCAAAATTTTACAGTAAGAAATCTCTCTTTTCCCCAACAACATCGCTACCATTTTCATCCCAATAAAAACGTAGAATAATTTTACTTTATGTCCAAGTTATTGGATATCATTAGTCTAAAGGGTGGGTTCCACTAGCATAACCTGCCACACAATAGAATTTAGTCACGACTTGGTTATTAAGGTCGTGATTGATTTTCCATTTTATGTAAGTATTAAAATTTTGAATAGAATATATGCCTGCCGTAATAATTAATATCAGAGAAATTAAATTTATATGTTCAAACTATGCATTTCATTGAAGATTTTATCTTAAATTAAAATATTTCGAAATATGTTAGTGACCAGTAAAGGGTTGTGAGGTAATAATAATAGGACTTGGAATCCGACCTGCAGATTAAATTACCCAATATGCATGACACCTTTGTCTATGCCAAATTAGATAAATTGACAAGTTAAAACTAAGAATACGTACGATTTACTCCAAAACTAGACTTCTTCACACAACATAATTTCCAAATAGTAAGTCTTTCCAAGGGAAAAAAAATTATTTGTCATGATACAATGTATAAACACTTCCAATTGCCCCAAGAGGGCTCATTCCTCGTTGGGTTCAAACCTTACTGAGTGTACATGTGTGAGTTAAAAAAATAAATAAATAAACACTTCCTATTTATGCTTCAAAGGATTAACCCAATTAAACATTCAGAAACAAATTTCAAAAGGACAAATTTTCTGCCAGCGATCCTCGACTCTGAAACTGAAAATGCTAAGGCTGCAAAATTTGACGTTTTTAGTGCAATTGTATAATAATATATGAATATTCATGGAATTCATAATTTAAATGACTGTTGGCGTTGGTATATTTTTTGACAAATTAGTATTTGCTGAATTGAATTTGTTGAAGTATAAAGAAGTACTAAGAATATAAATCGAAAGGAAAACATACATATTTGAATTACGAGTCAGAGCTACATTCGCTATATGGTTAATTTCATATATGATCATAAAAATGTAAAAAATAGTGATAATACAAAACAAAACAGTCAAGACAATACTAAACCCTAATCCCTGTATATACTGCATCGTACCGGACAACCTCATCCCAATGGCCAAACAAAAGGCTGCGACAGATCAAACCTTTTCCTCACCTCTTTGCCCCACTCTGAGAAAAATTTAAGACATTTGATTCGTGATTGCTTAATTTTTTTAATCTTTTTATGTCTGTACTATTCAATTAAACAAATAAAACGATGTACTGATCCTACTCAAAACAATGTCAACAAAAGAACTCGTGTGTTAATATATAAGATTACAGCACATGATGTCTGGCAAATGAAAGACATCAAACAACACAGCACTTGTTAGTTTTTTTGCTGGATTTGTTTGATCATTTATGAACGAAATGGTCTATCTATTTTCCTAACTCTTTCTTTCCTTGAAAACATCAAAAGAAAAGGAAAACTTCTGCTACAGGGCCAACATACGTCTTGTTGTTGAGCCTAGAGCTGAAATCGAGTAGTCAATTTGAATTGATTTTTAATGAGCTCAAGCAAAATTTTAAGACTTGAGCTTGAGTTCAAGCAAAATTTTACAATTCAAGTTTGAGCTCGCTAAATTTAGAGTTCGAGCTTATCGAGTTGAACTCGAACTCGAATTGAATGCACTGTAGAATGTATGTTATATTTGAAAAAAATCAAAAAAAAAAATAATAATAGAGAATCGAACTCAAGCTACTCGATCGAGCTCGAGTATTCCTATAAAATACTCGAGTATGACTTGATGACTACATCGAGTCAAGCCGACCTCGACTCAAACTCATCATCGACTGAGTTTGAATTGAGTTTTGATCGAGTTATTCAATCAAATTGAATCGAGTAATTCGATTGACTAACACTCCTAATTAGGCCGATGAGTATGTGAAGATCACGTTTGGAACTGAGGCCACACAAAAAGTGATGATGCATTGTGTAGGTCCCACTGTGTGAGATTTCGCTGTCCAGTAGGCAGCCAGCAGCTCCAGTGGCCACATAGGACTTCCACGTCACTGTCTTTTGGCTCCTCATCAACATGCTCAATATCTATGCATTATTGCCGTCACTATCACAGAATATTATGTCTCGCGTGTAATAATACAGATCCACAATTTTGATTATCAGTTTGGCTATTCAATTTTGAGGCCCACGGTAGTAATCAAATGCTTTCATTAAGTTCCATGAATCTGAATTGTCCCAAGGGTTTAGCTAACAATCACAAAGCAACATGTTTATGATATAGTTATAGCGGCCTTATTCTTCAACCCATTAATGATCAAATTCTTTGCCTTAATTCAGATCTATTTTTCAAGAGTTGCAATGATCCTCCACATTGGTTCTTGTTTTGTTCCCTCCATAGATATCCAATTGTCGTCACATGCAGCAAGGTTAAATTTGCCTGATGGGGGCCTGAGTTTTGTATTTAGTGCCCTTCACATGGCTTCCCACATGCAAATATGTGTTCTCTTCTTCTAACCACTTACTCTTCTTTCTCAACCGATTCTTGATTTATTCACACTGCAACCATCTACCCTTTTCTAAGTCAGATGTTCATATATATAATATTTGTGGATAATATCATGTATCTGAAATGAAGACATAAAGTATATGAACACTAAAGAAAGTGGAAATCAAGTTTTTGATTTTTTGTTGTTTGGCTCTAATTGATAGATTTAGTGATTCTTAGCATATAATTCTGCATGATCATCATTAATGCGTTTACTTATTCTTTTCATGATCGACATCGAATACGTTGTTAGCTTATTTTAATTGCAATTATTGTACTCATGATCACTGTGCTAGCTAATGGGACAATTATTGCTAGTGTTTGTGCTTTTACTTCGTATAGGGCTTGGCTCTTCTCTGTCACATAGCCAAGACTTAACATCTTTTTCATTGGTTCTGAAACTATGCACATAATACAACTAATTATGGGACGTATTTGCCAGAAAAGTAAGTTTACTTTGGTGGTGGGAAATCTCTTATCCAAAACCTATGAAACCATGGAAGCCACTTGTTGACAAATGCTAAAACCAAATGGAAGCAATCATTCCTTCTTACAGAGTCGCTCATGGAGCAAATGGGTGAACGGAAATCATTCATAAAAGTTATCAATGTTGTTAGAATACCATATTGGTGAGATTGCTTTGTGTGGAATAAATGCACAGTGTCGGTCACTTAGCATGACACTTATATAAAAGTATAATAAAATTAGGTTTAGAAGCTTGGTATTTTATTAGGTAACATTATTAAGCTATTATGTGCACAGGTGGCAGTGAATATCCCTTCTTTTTTAACTAGTTTTGGGAAGATGTCGATTCTCCCACTACGCAATTCCACGTATATAGGAAGCAATAAACTTACGGGAAATTTGTGCATGATCAAATCATTAAAATTCAAAAATCAAACCCAGGAGTTTTAACCCCAGTTGGGAGTTGGAGAGATGGTTCTGTGGGTGGGACATTAACCTACTGTTTTCCTCTTTACGGCTGTAGTTTGGTCTGGTCGTTAATGTCCTAATGTTGTTGCTGAAAATCTGTTCAGCTGTGGAGATGTGACTGCACATCGTGGGAATTGAATTGGGTGCCCCCACCCCCCACGTGAGGGCTTCCCCAGAAGGATTGTCCCCCTTCTGTCGTATTCTGGGCTCAACTCATTTCACCATCTGGCTTCTTTTTCTGGTTTCAACAAAATGGCAGTATCCAAGAGATAAAAACTGATGATTCAGCATGCAGTATGCTGGCGCAGCGACCCTCCTTTGACATGCATTCTCTTTAGACAAACTGTGCTAGTAATCTGAATTGTTAAAACTTATATACAAGAATAATTATTTAATTTATTTTATTTATATTATAGATTAATTTTTTAAAATATTTATTTTATACTCATGTAAAAATTATTATAAGTAAAAAAGAATAGAAAGAAAGAAAAAAAATAATACAGACAGTTCTGTCTTTATTTTCTTGAATTGGAATACATTTACAAATTTATTTAGGGTAACTATGTTAAAACCAAACTTTTAGTAGTCTACATATAATCATAACTAGCCAATAGAGTGTGTCAAAACTAAATACACAGTTAACTTAGGAAATCAATTAATATATCAAAAATAATTATTATAAGACCCTTATCTATTATTAAATACTATAGATGAAGACAATAAAGAAAAATTCACATTGTAACAACCCAAAATTTCAATTTAAAGATTAGGCACTTCGTATAAAAAAATATAAATATAAATTAAGTTGGAGAGAAGCCCACGTGTTAATTCGCTTAGTACAACTAAAATAGTTTCAAAACTTTAATAGTATGGTATAAATAAGAATGAGCATTTTTCTAAGTGAGAAAGCTTGTGCCAGCGTATGAAATTCGTTATGCAAATAACAAGTGCATGAGCCCTGTTGGTTTATGTACGTCGGGTTTTGTTCTGTACGTATGCAGCTCTCCTTCCCTCTAATGGCATTGCAAAGGATGGAAACCACTAGGTTCATGGTCCCTTTAACTGTTGAATTCAAAATCAAAGCCCATATGAATTTGAAGATAACTTTTTTTATAGCATAAAAAAAACAACACATCTGGAGGAAAGAGGTGATAAAATATGACATAGTAATGCAGCTGAGATTACCATGTAATCTTTAATTCGACTGACAGAAACATAAGACCATTTGGACATTTACAACCATCTTTCCATCCGCTACCAGTCATGACGGCAAATACCAACCACGGCATAAAAAGTTCACGTATGGCAAAGCACCATCTGGTTCAATTAGATTTCATCTCAATGTCGTCATGCTCTTTAGAATCGGTATCGGAAGTATCATCAGGTAGGAGACCCAGTAGTGGCAAAGGTAGCAACGAACTGAGATTGCAGAGTATTATGAGGGAAGTTAAATGGTCATATCTATCCTTGGTTACACCAAAGAGGTGAGTCAGTCCAGCCCCTATGAGACCACCAAGAACACTCGCACCATTCGATACCGACATGAGGGTAGCAAAAAGTGTTGCCTCCATGCCCTCCGGGCATAATTTTGCTGCTAATACAAGAACAGGCATGAATGACACCTGACAATTAAACTTGTCGTTAACACATAGAAAAGAACCAATACGTCATAGGCAATATAATTATCGTGATAGAGAAGTACCTGTACAAGAACTGTTATTACCAATGAATCCCCAATCGCGAACCACTCATCACTTATTCCAAACTGCCGGCTTAATCCAGTGACAAGAAATACCTAAAAGATTAGCATAGAAGCCCACTTCAAATGCAAACTACATATTGGTAGGTTAAACGATATAAAGCCTTGATTTTTTAAGGGGAATGACGGCATACTTGAGTCATCCCAAGAGCTGAACCAATAACAGTTGTCACAAGAAATATCTTCCTCAAACGAACACTTTTAAAGAAACCATTATAAAGTCCAACACCAAGAAGTGATGCCACAGAAGTGACAAGCTTCACACGCCCCAGAAACTCTGGGGTAAAACCAAGTCTATTTGTACTGCAAACAAAAAAAGTCACTACATTCATGGCTAAGTTGACATAAAGAAAATTACAATAGACATGAAGCACTGAAAAATCAACATACGTGAAGTAAAACATGGCAGAGTCAGATTGCGGTGTTGCTTGCCAAAGGAAAATAAATAAGGTAGGAAGTAATACATTGGGTTGCTTTACAGCATCCCACAATTGAGTAATGCTATGCTTTGAACTTGCTAGGATACCAGTACCATCCAACAAAGCATTCTGTACCCTTGGCAGGCCAAGCACTGGCCGCTCTTTCACAAGGACTGCAACTGCAGATGTCATCAAGGGCAGCAAAGCTGTTAACCCAAAGACAAACCTGCAAGCATTTTACAAATTCACAAATAATCCAGAATAGAAAATGTTAAAAATAAAAAGATAGAACATCAGGCATACCTCACACCATAAGCACCCACCAAAGAGCCACTGAAATAGGAACTGACAATGCCCCCAAAAGCATTGGAACCCCAGCATAACGACTGAAGAGACCCTGACATGCTTTGTGATTCACCACGAGCCCTCTCTACAACCATGGAGTCCACAACCTGCGCCAAGCTATATCTCAAAAGGCAAGTGGGTGGCAAAAACAGAAAATTAGACAGAACAACTGCAACATCATGCAGCAAAATAGCTCTCCAATCTGTAGATGTAATAAATGAATACAGAGAGCTGAAATATGGTGCATAGGCAGATCAACTACGATAAGCACAAAAAACTGACAAAATTTGTCAAATGTACTTCACAACTGCCTTAATAATTCAGGTAGCCAAACTATGTCTACAGGTTGAAGACATTGCACTGAACTACATAATCCAAAGCAATAGGAACTTACTACATCTGAAAATGCTACAGAAAGAGATCCAAGAAGTATGCAGAAGGCAACGCCATATTTGCCATTGACAACAGTAGCCATCAAACTCCATGAGAAGGCTCCCAGAAGTCCCGACAAAACCAAATATGATCTTCTTCGATAGCCAAATAGTGGGAAGGAATCACTGTAACAAAACATTTCCAGTTAGTTTTAAAAATATTATAATCCAAAAGGTAAAAGAACATAATATATAATTAGGTAAGGTCAATACACACCTGATGAATCCATACAATGGTTTGACAAGCCAAGGTAATGATGATACACCGGATATGACGGCTGTCTAGCCAACCATGAAGAAGAAATGTGAGTCCTAAATTTTTTTCCCCAGCTAAAAGAAAAATAAAATATATATATATAATTGACTTCTGTGTTCAAAGAATACGATGAAGTATATAATCTTTATTGAATTAGATAAAAAGCCGATATACTTGAATGATTAATCTATAATACAGCTATAAATAAGTCATCTACTAAATCAAATACATAGTGAATGCAATGCACCCAAGAGAGTATCTGAGGTGTAGTGAATGTAAAGGGATCCAAAAGGGTATCATTAATAACAGGAAATGCTTATACTGTAAAACCTTCTAAGTAATATAGTTGGTAATTAAATTGCACCATCTGCACCAATTCTTTGCTATATTATTTCCAACTATCAAGAAGATTGGAAGAATTGAACAGTAATTCATTGAATGAATTACTCCTCAATTTACAATATAAGCTTGAATATAATTTATAGAAAGTACCAAAAATAAAGAAATAACTTGACATGAATTTAATCCTATAAATTAGGAAACTAAATGCTCTATACCAATAATTTAAATAACGATATAAAATCAAATATATCCTAAAAATTTGAACACTCTCTCTCAAGTTGAACATGAAAATTTTATGCATGTTCAACTTAAGCTATTACAATTAAAAATGAATTGTCGTAAGGTAATAATCAAAAAACTTTCATAAGGTGAAAGCAGATACTCATTATAAAGTGATAGTAGAATTAATGTCGTAAGGTGATGTAGGCAGTTATATCGTAAGGCGACATTCAAACTAAAGACTTGAAGAAAGGTGTCGTAAGGCGATATATAACAAATTGTCATAAGGCAACAGCAAAATAGTTTGTCGTAAGGCAACAAACACTACAAATAGTTAAATTCAGTAATTTTTTTTAGCTTGGCCGAAAGATTGGTCAATTTTTTTCTTTTCTTGAGGAGAGAATATGAAGAAGTAGGATCGAACTTGTTCTAATACCATGTCAAGAAGATTAGAAAAATTGAACTGTAATTCATTGAATAAATTTCACCTCAATTTATAATTTGAGGTTCAGTATAATTTACAAGAAGTACCAAAAATAAAGAAAAACATGACATAAATTTAATTTTATGAACTGAAAAACTAAGAGTATGTTTGGTTACAAATTTTTCACCTTTCAAATGAATTCTTCCAAACATAACAATCATCAAAATAACACTTTTTATCTCTCCTACTTTTAGTGTTCCTAAATTTCCGTGCTAAACTTCCTACTTCTAAAATTTACATACAAACATTGCTTAAATATTTTATACCTATAATTTAGATAACAATATAAAATCAAATATTATCAAATATATCCTAAATATTCTAACACCAACATACAGCTGAAACACTTGCAGGGTCTATGTTGGCTCAAAATTGAGCCAATACATTGATTTCAGTTCCACAGCCTTCTCTAGTGTCACAAGCACATGCTCATGAAATTATCTATCTCAGGAGAACGGACAAGCTTATTGATGAATAGCATTCAATAGGATCTCATTTTAATGTTTTTGTTACCACCTATAGACAAAATTCCACACAACTGCTTTAAAAATTTAATGGTCATTTTTCCTAAATTGTTGATCTCTCTGGTCTTCCTACTCAGATAATTGACAACAACAGAATGAGACTCAAATCAAAAATTAATAATAGTTATATTATCATGTTGCAGATAATTCCTTGAAAAGATGTCAATCAAATCCAAATGAAGAAAGGCAGAACAATATCTAGAAATTCTGACTGAGAACAATCGATACCAAATTAAAGAGAGCTGCTATCATACAACAAAATGAAAATCATAGTTGCTAGTGATGAATGACGCTGCATGGTGCAAAGCCTTTTCAGAGCCATGATGCACGGCAGACAGCCTTATTGAATTGTGGAGCAACATTGAATAATATGTGAAATATATTTACATTGCTATCAAAATTTTTACAAAAAATATATAATGTAAATAAATTCTACTTGCTTAATAATATTTGCAAATATTTTTTAACTTCTTATCTTTGAAAATAAAACAAGTATCAAACAATTAGCTAATATCCATCTATTAAATTTGAAAAAAGTAAAATAATTTTAGTAATAAAAATGTATAATTTCAATAATAGAAATAAAAGGATTTTAGCAATATTTAGCCTCTCATTTATATAAATTTCAAAATCTAA
Organism: Avicennia marina; assembly: GCA_019155195.1. Lineage (NCBI taxonomy): Eukaryota > Viridiplantae > Streptophyta > Magnoliopsida > Lamiales > Acanthaceae > Avicennia > Avicennia marina. The sequence goes on from CM032759.1 coordinate 4,470,639, forward strand.
GCAATGCCTAACCATTTAATTTGTAAAAGATTTATACTTTCAGCATTTCCCTACTGCAATTCATAAAAATTTTAAAATTTCAATCATACCAATGCCATTTAAAAAACAAAGAAGAACAGAAGGAAAAAAAAAAAAAAGAAAGAACAAAATCAACAAAGAAGAAAAAGAAGAAAGATAAAAAAGAGTGAAAAGGAAAGCATAAGATGAAAAAAGAAATAAAGAAAAAGAGAAAAAACCACGTACTTGAATAATTTAGAAGTTGTTAGTAGTAGGATGTAACATGCTAGAAGAAAAAAAAGGCAAACCATTTTAGATTTTGTTTGAAACAAATAATGAAAATTCAACAAACCCTCAAAAATGCAATGTGTTTTAGCACTTATTTGTACTGAAAAATTGAGACCCAACAAAATCCATGTCAACCCCATATTTTAAGGTTCTTTTTTCACCATTTTTTAAAAAATAAAATTTGAGACAAAAGATCTTTAAAATGCCATCTTCAAAAAGGCGCGCGCTATAATGCCATTTGTGCCATGCACTATGGTGTGTCATATTGCAAGTGGTCCCCATTTGTTGCAAATGGTGCCACGAAGAATTAATTAGCCATTGAAGAACGTTGACACTTACTTAACTAACAGAAACATCAAAGTTGATCAATTAGTCATCGAAAAAAATAAAAATAAGAATTTTCCCACTGTGAAGATACTCAATATCATCTTTTAAAGGGGAAAAATAAGAGATTAATATATGGCTTTTTTTGAAGTAAAATTTAAGAATGCATCATGATACTATTTGGCTAAATATTATTATGATTGTAACTAGCAAATAGAGTTTATATCAAGAGTCATCCTCTTAGAATGATTTAGCTTTAGCATGCGGTACAAGTGGTCGGTTAATTCCACAAGTGAACTATTCAAAAAAAGTGTTCTCCATGGCAGCATATGTATGCCTAGTCATTGACACTTCAGGACATCATTATCATTTAATCTTATCTCGTGTAATTGAACTCGTAATATATGGAACCAATTGCACCACTTCTTGTTATCATTTTTATTAATTAACAATAATCATTACTTAATTTATTTCATTTAGTTTATATCCTTACATTTAAAATCTACAATCCCCCTCTCCCTTGCATTCTTTAAGCCATAGCTGGTATGAAGGAATGAATTGAAAATAGAATAAACATTTCTAACTCTATTTTTAATCACATGATTGCATAAATTTTAAATTGAAATAGTCATTCCTGATTTGTTAGAAATGGATTTTTACTTTTATTTAAGAAACTTAACCTTCGACAATCTATCCATAATATAACATTAAAATATAAGTGACTTTGGTTGCACATTATATAATAATTAAGCACCCTTAATTATATATATATATATATATATTTACTCTATTCCGTCAAATTTTATTTATTTTATTCCCTTTCCTCAATTTCTATTTATTTTTTTTCCTCAAATTTATGTCTTCCTTGTAGCATTTTATGAATATTATAAATGGTATAAAATTTATATTTAAAAATAATTATTATTTTATTTATATGCATAGATGTTGAGTGTCTTTGAATTTAATTTATTATATTTTTCAATACTCCTTCAATTTTAATTTATTACATCTTGTTTCTTATCTTAAGTTTCTTTCTTTTAACTTTTATTTTATAAATAATAAAAATATAATTTATATAATTATGCACAAATCTGTCTTTATAAAAGTTCTACAACAACAAAAAACTCTAATTACCACATATATCATCTCCTTTACACATTTCTTTTCTTTTTATTTTATTTGACAATATGTTTTTATCACTATTCTTTACCCTGCATCAATTTTTTTATAAAAAATATTGAAACCCTATGCCATGAGAAAAAATGATGATAATTTAGAATTAATTAGTTATTCAATGGTTATCAGTCTAAAAACATGTGTAATTATTTATGTTTTCATCTGAAGAAAGAAATAAATGAATTTTATGTCGAAGTCTTTCTTGATTAGTGGATTTTATTTTTCAACCAATTTAAGTGTTGAAAAATATGTCAATCAAGTTTTTAATACAGAATGAAAATTTCTCGTGTAAAGATAGCTAAGTCATTCATAATATTTATATGTTCATTTCTCTTTCACCAACTATGGAATTATAATTAAGTAAAAAAAAAAATGTTTTATTGTAAACACCAGTCGTATGACAATTTATACAATTTTCGTTCCATTTCTATATTAATTTCATTCATATCCTATTCCATTCATATATGCAAACCATGCCCTTAATCTTTTATGCTATCATATAAACCCATATTTATGAATTTGGCTTGATACAAGTAGCATCGACAAATTATTTGTGACCAAATTCAATCCATGTGATTACCTCAGCAGGGTCTAGATGCAAATCATCTTTCAAATAGAAATTGACTGCAAGCCTGGAGAGACCTAAAACACCCTGAACAAAATATACCATAGCAACAGCAATGCTATCTGGAGTCAATTCCACTCCAAAGCATCTGATTGAGTTGATGAAATATTTTTTCTTGAGCAAAGCAGTTTTATTGGATGTTGATGTATCTTCATCTAAGGTGGTTATCAACAAATCTGATTTCCCTGCAGCATTATAACCAGTAGGAATATGAGAGAGAGAGAGAGCTGTCATATGAACGCTTTGTTTCTAGATGGTAAAGGCAAAAATAGACTCTGAAATAAAGGCCATAGGTTACGAAGTACTCTGATATAAAATTCCTTTAAACCTCTTCAACTTAGCATCACATGAAAAGAGGAAGTGACAAATGTTATTTCCTGAGAGAAATGAATTAGAAGTTTCACAGTTTCATGAAGATTCTTTAGTACTTTTAATATATACAATAATGGACAAGAGATGGCTATCAAATTATTGTATAATTGTATTCTCCAACTAGTGAGACTAACATATTAAAGCCATCAACTCCCTGGTTTTTTTCCCCTAGTGAATAATCGAAAAAAATGAATCCTTTCACATGAATACAACAGGCAATGCAATATTAGCATCGGCAAGAAGCAAAGGACAAAAATTGCAGACAGCCATTTCAATTTTCTCCCAATTCCCAGTTCATATATTTCTATGGATGAACACAGTGCCTTGTCTTCTTCTTAGAATCTACTTTGGATCATTACACTTTATCCCAAGCATGAGTATGGAAAGTATATCACATAAGATAGCAATATACCACAATTTAAATGCACTTGGCAGGACTTTTGATTGAGAGGTAAAAATAATCCCAAGTATAACAGTTTAATCATTAGCTGTAAGGATGGATTGGGGGGGAGGGGAGGTACCCCACTGCTCAATAAAAATATATGTATGTACAATTATATATAAATACATTATTATTATTATTATTGTTATTATTATTATTATATAATATGTATTTACATATCAATGAATATGTGATCATTTAATATATTTATTTATTCCAAGGAAAACGACTTGTTGAAGTCATGTTAAATATTTTGCATAAAAAATAATAATATATATCTATATATATTTATGAAAATATTATATTTTTATAATAATTCAATATATATTTTGTTTTATTAATTACTATAACTTTTACATATATAAAATTTAGTATCAACTAGTTATTAGTATTTGACAACTCATTAAATTACGGATAATAATTTTTTATTGTTTCTCCAATATTTAGAATATGCTTTTTGTCTTTTTTTATATACAATTAAGTTTAATAATATTTAATATACTGAAAAAGATAGTATTGGAGTATCTATAATTTTATTCTTATTAATATATTTTTTACATAAAAAAAATCAAACAATTAAACATGAATATAATTTATAATATTAAAGGGTTTATATGTCTTAAAATTGGAATTAATTTTAGTATAACTGATTTTTTAAAAATTGCAACAAGTAATTAATGAATTAAATTATCATTTTAGTTCATCTATAATTATTTTTAAAAATATTGAATATTATTAAATAATATAAAACTACTATATATAGACAAAATTTATTATGATAAATTAGTCAAATAGTTAAAAGGTTTGACTCTGTATAGTTAATCATATTTTTAATAGAGTGCTACACAGCAGCTCAAAGCGTTTCTAAAGCCATGACACACAGCACAAGGTGTGGCACGTGCCTAATTGAAGTACAATGCAAAATTACATAAATAAATAAGATATAATTATTCAATTAATAATCTCCACAAAAACAAAACACACATAAATTTTACATAATAATAACAAATAAAATATTTTTTACCCTCTAATTTTATAAGAATACACAAATAATATATTAGGCACCGTTTACAAAATGTTAGAAAATTTATAAATAAAAAAATTATGAAAGATTTTTTTGAAGAAACAAAAAAGAAAGATCTCATAAATTTTGATAGTGTTTATTTTTCAAAAAATAGCAAGAAGTAGAAAACAAAGTAAAAGCGTTTGCCTACAATTGAAGAAAAGAATAGAATGGAGAATGATCAGAAGAAAACTTACCAAAAAGAAAAAAGAAAAGGAAAAATAAGGTACTAAATAAATAAATTGACCAAGAATTAAAAAGAAAGCAAGAATAAAGTATAAAATAAAGGTAACAATTTTCTACTTTTTATTTATTAAAAAGAATTGCAGCATTTGTAGTCATTTTTTAGCTTACCATTTGCCATGGGTATGCCGTAAAAAACTATGTAGCCATTTTTTTTAAATAAACTATGTAGTTAATGGGTAATATATTATAAAATAGAAAATATTTTTTGATTCTAAATTCTTTTAAACATAAATAAATTTATATATTTAATTATCAAAAGAATATTAAAAATAATTTTTTGTCATTGATCCCCTAAATTTAAATCTCGATCCAGCCATGATCAGCAGAGCACTAAATAATATTAATTGGCATTGTAAATAAAGCCTAGTCACTAGCCAAAATTAATCAACCACACGCCAAAAGCCACAAAAATAATACCAAGCGAACAAAGAAAGAAAGAAAGACTCCAACCATCAATGATGAAGATTCAATTCTCAGTCCAAAATGGAAAGCATGAAACTTACGCGAGAAGTAAAATTACTTACGAGATCTGGAATCCAACAAAGGTTCCGAATCGGGATCGCGTCGCAGGGAAGCAGCCTGAATTGAGACGGGGTCGGACATGTCGGAACCCGCGGCAGTTTTGGTCTCGGACTTCTAGCGGTTTCCGACCTGAAAAGTGGAGTGGATAAGATTGTGAAACGGAAGTGAAATTTGCCATTAATAATAGAAAGAGTGGATATTTTTAGATTTTAGGGTTCGTACGGATGAAAGTGGCAGTGGGCAAGTAGAAATTCGACGCTGGATTCATCAATTAAGAGCAAATTCCACTTTTGCACCCCTATATTATAAGTATACGATACTTCTACCCCTTAATTTTTGAAACAATACATTTTGCTCCTTATGTTCGAATAAGACAATATTTTTCAATTTTCATCGGTATGGAAACAGGGAAAAATATTGAAGTTAAAATATCAATTCTATAACATTTTAAATTAAAGCAGTAACTTTTTTTAACACATTAAATTTATTATTAATATGGTAACTAATATTTAAATAATTCATGCTAAGAGTTCTTTATTTGAATGTAAATTTTGATGGTAGAAAATTTGATAAGAATAGTATAAAAATATGAGAGTAAAAGAGATAAAAAAAAAATTATTTTAATGTATGGTATATTTAAAAAGAATTGATTTGAATGGATGCAAATTTGCATCAAACATTGGAAGGCAAAAATTCATTGAAATGCAAGGCAACGTTGAAGAACCCTACAAAATGGTCACATTTAAGACCACTAACATCTTCAAATACTCATAGAACTCTGCCAGAAAATTTGATGTGATATGATTTCAAATAATGTTCTCATTTGTCCAAACTAGTTATATGACTTTGTATTACCTAACTACTAGTTAGAGTAGTTAGAAAAGAAATTAATTTTAGTTAGTAGTTAATTTGTAATAGTTAGAAACAAATTTATATAAAATTTATACAGTAATCTACCATGGAACAGAATTCGACTATGGCTAATATTTTTTCCAAATATTTTATGAAGGAAGATAAGATTAAAGATACATTATTGATTCATTGACAATTATATGGTAATTTTGGCCTGTGGGATGTTGAACCACTGTAACCTCCAAGACTTCTGTTCTATGTTTCGACGTGGGAAAAAAAATGCAAATGTTTATTTTGCAATTTTCCATCTTAAAAGCATATGTTTAATCATTACATTTTTTAAATATTTTTTTTCTTTCTTTTTTTTACATAATTTTTGAAACAAAAACACCTGAAAACACATATACAAATTTAAAAACAAACATAGCTTTGTAGCATAATATAAATAATGTTTCTATATTTAGTAAATTATTTATTCTACAATTTTGTAATTCTACATTAAATCATTAATATTTCAAGGACTTTAATTAAAAAAGAAAACATGTGAACATAGCCTATGAGTATGTTTGGTTGATGATTTGGTTTGGCGTGAAAGTAATGGAGATTTTGATAAGTATAAAGTTATGTTTGGAAGTAAGATGAGGGGGGGCGGGGGCGGGGGGGGGGGGGAGTTTTTAAATTGTTTGAACTTGATTATTTTTATACGAATATAATATGTAATATGATTATTTTGTCAGCCAATTTACCGGTTTTTATTATTTTTATTCATAAAAATTAAAAAAAAATTGGCTTTTTGAAAAAATAAAAATAAATAAAATATTTTTTATATCTTCTTGTAATTTCATTTTTACCTCCTAAATAATTTATTTTTATATATAATTTTCCCTACCTATTTTTTGACTTTTATTTATTTTGTTATCTTTGTCTATATATTTTTCTAATTAGTCTTTGAAAATTTAAATATTGTACCATGAAATTAAAAAATTTTTAATTGTGTTTTTTTTTTTTTGAAAAACTCATTTTTCAATTTTATGTTTTACTTTGAATTTAATTAGGTTTCTTTTATATTTTTGTAATATTTTTATTCTTATTGAATTATTAAATTTTTTATATTACATCTAAAATTTATCATTTAATATATTAATTGATAGACAAGACTTAATTTTATAACAATATTTTAATATTATTATATGTGTATACATAATATCATGTATAATTTAAAATAACTAATTTTTTTAAAACAATTGAACGCATCGTATCAATGACTTAAATAGTTCTCCAATTCGATAATCGATTTAATTTTAAAAATATTATTAGACTGTTGCAGCATTATGCAACATTATTAGATGGATTTATTAATTTTGGCCTTCACACCATAACCAATAGATGCCACAACTATACTTCTATCCAACCTCTTGGAAAATCTTAGTCAATTTAAATCTTAGTCAATTTAAAATAGAGCCAAAGCTTAACTTATCTGGACGAGCAACTTTGAGAGAACTTCCAGAAGACTTGAAGAAAATTCTACTGCAATTTATTTTTCAAATCCTACACCTTTTTCAAAACTCCTTATACCATACTCATACTCTGGTAAAACTCGCACCCTTTACATGCTTACAAAAATTCTAGAATAATTTTCATTATTTATATTACAATAGAAATTTATTATATGTTTTAGTAGTTCAATAATAAACTAAACTTACTTAACTATATATATATATATATATATTTATATATTTAGAAAACGATGGTAAATAATTGGTAAAGTTATGTTCTTGAACAACTTAATCAGATGAAATGTAATTTATCAGTCATGCCACCTCAAGAACAATTAAATAAATACTAGGATTAGTTTCATTTCATGTAAACACACATGACATTGCATACAGAATCAAGCAAAAATTATTAAACAAAGTCTTCTTTATTCTTGGAGAACCTAATGAGCTTTTAAATGCGGCCTTTAGGTGAATAAGCAGGAGGGGGACTTTGAGGAGAAGGAGCACAGTAGCTGTGGAGGCCGTGGTGGTCGTCGTAGTAATAAGGAGGACGTGCACGATGGCCACGAGGAGGATGTGCATGATGGCCGCGAGGAGGATGTGCATGGCTATGGCCTTGGAGGTTGTTCCGTGAATCGGTTGCCCAAATCTCCTCATCGTCTATGATTTGATCATCTTCGCTAGTCGGCAAAGTTGAATCCTCGAAGCTACGAGCAAAAGATGGAGACACGGTAAGAACAAAGAGGGCAAGAAATAACAAAACACGGTACACAGGAGACATCTTGTAAGTTGTTGGTGCAAAGGCTTGAACACAGCCTACATGGTTTTATAGTGGATGCATGGTATTTGTTGGTCAAAAAATACACATTATGCGTTCATTTGGTATGCAACATTTTTTATAATAGCAGCAATTTGTCATCAATGCAACTTCTTCAAGTTTTATACTGGAATATTACTTTCTATCATCATTAATGAGGCGGTAATCCATTGAGTTTCATTATTTTTTATTATGGGATTTTTATTGTCGAAGAAAAGGGGGAAAATAGATCAAAAGTTTGAATGTCGATGTAGATATCTTTTGATATGATGGAAACAGTGTATATTTTAGAAGTGAAATCAATTAATATTATGAAAGTAAGAGGGAGACAGACAATGTTTTTTGTGCATGTTAGAACGTAGAAAGTGTTTTCATTTTAATGGTAGATTATCCTTATTCTACTTTTTTTCTCTTTTTAATCATATTTTTTAACCATTTTCTCTTTTCTCTTGACAAACACCTTTTCTTTACTCTCACCTCTAATTTCTTTTCTCTCTCTTTTACAAAATTCTTAAACAAACTTATAAATAATTTTATTTTATTATTACATTTTTAGAAAATAATAATTTTATTTTTTTATTATAATTTGTAAATTTAATAATTTTTTTTATTAAATATGCATATACATAGAAAGTGTTGTTTTTACTTGTATATATTGATCATAGCAAGAAGGTGCCTAACTCAAGTTTGGCCTAAAATTTTTAGAACTTTGAACTCTTTATTAAATTTGAAAATTTCCATTGGTTGGCTTTATTTTAAAATTCATTTCTAAATTATATAATAGATAAAATGTTCCCTAAAGTTAATCTTTAATCAGAGTTATTTTAAATTATCAAGTAACTTACATCTTGTTTAATTTGTTACACTACCAAAATCTTTTCATATTGGAACGGGTAAATTCCATCCTAAATTAGGGAAGGCTTTGAGACGGCATTCGTAAATCCATCCCAAAGCCGTGTCAAATTATACCTTTTTAATAAAAAAAATCTGTTCTAAAGCAATTCCAATTTTGGCTCTGTTGTTTAATTGTCCCAATGCTGTCCTGGACTGAAACAGTTTCGGCACAACTTAATCCTTTTTTAGTACAATCCTTTCAAGTTGTGTCAAAATAAATTGAAAAAAAATAAAATAAAACCACATCAAAGCCGTGGTCAAAAAATCGTCCCTAAGCCAAGTTCTATCTTGAAGCCATGCTAACATTTGGGATGGTTTTAGCACGGATTAATTATTTTCAAGGCAAGCTGTCCCAACGTTATGCCAAAATAATTTGAGAAAAAAAATAAAATAAAGCCATTCCAAATCTGTCCTTTTGGGATGGTTTTGTATTGATCTATAATAATTGTTCAAAAGCCGTCTCACAGTCATCCCAAACCCTCCTAGATCGCAAAATATAATCAATCAAATTCCTAACATTTCTAACTTTTGAATGAGTTTGAAATTGTGGATTTTTTCACACATTTAGCCTAGAGAGGACACCATTTCTAGGTAGGAGATGGATTTATGATATCATGATTTGGATTATTGATTTTATTCATATTTTACAAAAGTTGTACCATGTATATATATCTATGTTTTTGTTGTAGATTTGTACCCCTTTTTTTGAGCAATTTTTGTTCTTGGGATAAATGTGAAGGACCGGTGCCTCATTATTTGTAAGATTTGTATTAGTGTTGATTCCCGTGTACTTACTTTCTAATTTTCACCAAATAATGTCACTAAAGTACATGTTTTTTAGTAGTTTTGGTATATATCTATTATTTTGAAATGGGGAATGAATTATGGTTGTCATTGCAATTGCACGCTTACTATGAGTGGAAAATGTGGGTTAATATGTCGTGTGTTGTTGGCTTTAAACATTTTGCACATGGTGTGTTGTCGTGGTGTTATGGAAATTTAAATTCTATTTTATGGTTTTCAGGTAAAATGTTATGTAATATTAGATCATGGATGTATAATAAAAACTTGTCTAGGGGATTTGATACTAGAATTTGAAAATGGAATTAATGATTTTGTTGACTGGCGGTGCACTAGCATGAGCATATGGATGAGGCTAAAATTAGATGAGCATAATCTCATTGTAAGAACGCAAAATTTTTCAAGCTTAATGAAGTTAAAGTTCACCTATTCAAGAAAGGACTTGTTCAAACTTATTATAATTGAATTAGTTATGGGAGATGTTGGGCAAATAGGTAGAGGATACATATCGAGCAGTATGTGAAAAAAATCAGGCCAACTAAGCTGCTGACAAAGCATCTACATCCACCATTTATCACAACAACTCATTTTCAATCACTATACATAGTGAAAGAAGGGTGAGCAATAAGTTTAGATTTGTTCGCTTAGCCTTATTTTTAAATACATCATCCCGTGCATGTTTACTTACATTTATACAATATAATTCAAGAAGTACAGCTTAGAAGGTCGCCGACTCCCCTTTGAGCTTTACTCTAAAGTCTAGAAGAACGCTGCGGGGAAGTGGGTTGGTCCTCGTGCCTAGTTTCAAGGAGTAAGTACAATTACTAAACTATGTCCATATTGAGTATAATGTCATGCAACAATGATCTTGTATATCTTTAGGAAATGAAGGAAAAAATACAACAAGACCAAAACACCACTGAGGACCTAGAGGGATACAAGGTAAATGGAGGCAAGACTGCATTTAGCTCGACCAATAACAACATGATTGTCTTCAACTCATTTAGTGGATTCAAAAATGGTCAGCCGCCAAGGATGGGTTCAAAAGTTATATCCTTCAAGTAGCTATCCTATGCATTGACTAGTTCCACTTACTCAAACCACCTTGAGTTAAAAGTAATGTAGCAGACATTGGAATATACTCAACAACAATTATGAGATAAAGACGCTGAAATGAATTATTACATGACCAAATTCGCACAAACAAAGAAGAAATTAAATAAATTTATGCTGTGAAAAAGTTTGGGACTCATCTCCCTTGATGACGATGAAGATGAGGAAGATGATGAGGACATCGTGCCCACTATATGTAAATCATGTTTGCCCAACATTTTTCAATTCTCATTTTATGTTGACTTTGGACAAAATGTGATTGGATGAACTTTTGCTTTACATGGATTGTGTATTTGTATTTCATGTTTTGGTAGTTTGTATTACCATTAAAAATATTACATATTTTTATTTTTACATATTTCAACCAAAAATTTAGTATATCAGATTTTGGAATTTATTATATAGAACAACCAGAAAATTCTACAAAATTAAATAAAATTATTGCTTAAAAATTGTGAAAAAGCCATTCCAGATCTATGTCAAAATCATCACCAAAATACCAGTCCTAAAGCCGTGCCACAGTATCCGTTCTAAAGCCCTATTAAAATATTTGTTTCAAAGTCGTGTCAAAAGAATCATGTTAGAGCTATGTCAAAATTGCCGTCCCAAAACATTGCCAAATTTGCCAACCTAAATCTATCTCAAAAATTACCATACCAATGCCATGCTAAATTATTTGTTTCAAAGTCATACCAAATTATTCATTCCAAAGCCATCCCAGAGTTGGATAAACCGTTCCAAAATTTTACAATGGAGTCATTTGGGACAACTCAGAAGCCATCCCAATTTGAAAATTTTCTTGCAAAGTTAGGTAACTTGTAACTTTTGGCTTATTTAAATAAAAATTAGAAAATTAATTATTTGACATATTGTTAAAATTTTTTAAAAAAAATTTAAAATGTTTTGAAAACAAAATATTAAGGATTGCTGTTAAAATCAATTATCGATTTCTAGATTTTAAGACTAAACTATCAAGGATTGGTTTTAAAACGATTACGGATAATTTGGTTTTGGGTTGAAAGGCACCCCCACTCGTCATGCACAAACTCCATTTACTTGAGGGAGGTTACGGGTTTCGGTAGTTTGGAGCAGAAAGGTTCGGATGTTATTTGACAAAATAGCAGGACAGATGTAATTCACCCATAAAATAAAAATATGTATAATTAAATAAACACCTTTATAATCACACATACTCTAATAAGTAGTTGACCCTTATATTCTATATGCTCATAGACCATTAAATATTTCAAGACGGGCAAATTTCTTATGCCATTTGAAAGCCATGAACCTTCGCCTATTTGCCTAATTGAGAAATTCTGTGACTTATTCATGATATTATATCTACGCACTCCAACATTTTTAATGTTTTTCAAGTTACCATGAGATTACGTCAAGATTAAGATTAGTACTTAAGCATGGGAGGTCATCATACATATATTGATGCCACTTTTTTTTATATTGATTTTGATTATTTAAAAAGATTATTCTATTTATTATAAATTGCGAACATAAATTACAGCATATAGAAGTTATATTTACAATACAGCTCAATTGGCACTAACCTAACACACTTAACCGGTCTCCGTGTCCAAAGTTAAAGTTCAATTGAGTTGCGAGCCATTAAGAATAAAGAAAACAAAAGTTCATAACAAATGTGTAGACAATTGATAATGTTATATTTGTGACCGACTTAATCAATTACAATATAAATTGTCAATCATGCCACGTCAAGGATATATAGTTCGAAAAAATATTCGAATTATTTTTATTTCATATGAAATATTACGATATTAAATGTAGACTCCACTGAATGACAAAACCCGGAATCATTTGTTTTGAGCAACTAATAGACTCCTTCAAACGCCTTGGGTGGATGAGCGGGACGGTGACCGCGACGAGCATGGTGGTGGTGGTCGTGCTTGTGGTTTTCGTCTTGCCCTTTGTCGTGGTCTTTGTCTTTGCCGTGGTGGCGCCGGTGACCGTGATGGCCGTCAGGAGGAGGAGCATGGTGACGGCGATGGAGGCCTTCGAATGAATCGACTGCCAGAAACTCTTCATCTATGTCTTGATTATCTTCACTTGTGGGCAGAGGCTGTTCATCTTCAAAAGGGCGGGCAAACGACGAAGACACAGTAAGAGCCAAGAGGGCAAGCAGCAACAGAGCACAGTACACACGAGACATCTTGCGAGTTCGTTGGTTCAAAAACTCGCAACACGCCCTGCCCCATTTTATAGCGGATGCGTGGTTTGGAAGAATTAAATTTATTGCCCGTTATGCAATATTATTTGTCATTAATGCGTCAAAAAGGACAAAAAAGTGGGCTTCTGGAAAATGAATTTTGACTAGCATTAATCACGTGCAATATTATTCGTCATCAACGCGTCAAAAAGGTGCGTTGGGTTTGGGTATTGAAATGGGAATAAAGTTCATAATTTTTGTTTGAATGAATTAATATTTGAAATTCACACCTAAATATTTGCAATTCACCAAATTCTAAGTATGATGGAGGGTTTTAGATGAAACTCAAGTTTGATTCCCAATTAACTTATTAAAAAACTTAATAAATATGTAATACACACGTACACTATATATATATATATATATATATATAATCAAAGATGATGCTTATTTTTTATATACTCAAATTTAAAATTATTAAATTAGCCTTATCTTTAAAAAATCTTTTTTTTCCTCCTTTTTTTAATGTATTATGTTTTTTTTATTTCTATTTTTCTTTGCTATTCTTTTTTCATCCAAACAATTTACACTACTAGACTAACCATTTTTTTAAATTTTTTCTCCTTTTTCCAAGTAATGTACATTTTTATCTTTCATTGATATTTTCTTTTTCTTTCAACTCATTTTTATATTCATTTTTATTTTCTAATATTATTTAATTTTCTATATTTTTTTTATTATTTAGAATGTTACAATTTTATAACATATTATAATTAACAAAAATATAAAATTTATAAATAATTTACATATGCAATGTTTATTTTCAATTGTTTGTTTTTTTTTAACTTTACATATGTTAAGGATAAAATTGAAAATTTCTCACATTCCATTCTGAAATAGCCGAACCAAACATCAATTATAGTAATGATACGTATTCTTTGTATCGAACTAAACAGATGTATTGAATTGGATGATTCCATTCCAAGCATAAGGTGAATGGTTTTAAAATCAAATTCAATTCTAATATGCAAACCAGACACCACCTAAATAACTAATATTATGTTAATAATATTAATAATGACATAATTAATAATATCATTATAATCTCATAGTATAATAATTATTAATAATAATATTCTTATTATTATAATATATATAATAAAATAATATTATAGTAATAATCATGGATATGTTATTATTTTATAATAATATTTTAAGCATTCATATACATATTATTTTCTTGACCTGTGTTTTCTATCAATTTTTTTCAAACTCCTTTTATGTTTTATGTTTTCTTATTTTAAATATTCTTTATACTTTTTAATTTTAAATAATTTTATTTTTAATTAAAATAAAACAAATTTATAATTTATAAATAAATTTACACATGCATAGAGTGCACCACTTTTACTAGTATTATATTAAAGATATAAGGGATTTTTTTTGCACAATGTGTAATTGCCAAAAACATCCTTAATTCTTTATATAATTTTCACTGAATTCCTCCAAATTTTATTTATTTCATTTATTTCCCTAATTTTATTTTATTTTAGTTCCTTTCCATTTTCTTATTGCATCATTTTTGAATGGCATATAATTTATATATTAAAAAGTATTATTATTTCATTTATCTATACTACATATGAAGTTAGTAAGGAAAATTGGTTGCACTATATAAAATTACTTATATGCCCTTATTTTTCATATATTGATTTTTCTATTCTACCGATTTATTTTTGTCATTCACTTCTTAGTTCTAATTTATTTTTTTTTAAAATTTTAATTCTTTTAGTTATTTTATATTTTATATTATATATAAAGAGAAGGGACGATATTTCAATTGTATATTGTTAAATTATTGTAATATCTTTATTTAAATATCTTCTACCGTTTCTTTCTTTATCCATTTTATTTCAGCACAACTCTTTTTTATCCCTTATATTTTTACACCATTCAATTCACTCATTGTATATTTTTTTAATCTTTCTTAAGTTCTTAATTTTTAATTAATGTTACTTTTATTATAATTTTTTGTATAATAGTGTGTGAGTGAGTGAGTGTGAGTGTGTGTGTGAGAGAGCATTTAATTTTAGGTTGAAAATGTATAATAATTTTCTTTGGTCTCGATTTACTTCAATTTTATGCATGTATCTCGTTTACGGCTATGAAGCCTCCTATAAGACCACGGACTTCACACAACGATGGCGGACTAATGGTATTTTAGGAAATGTAATTTCGTCATGTCAACCTACTCTTGTATGGCACAACTCCTTTTCTTTCTTTTAACAAATCAAAAACCAAATAAAACTATGCAAAAAAAAAAAAAAATAGATATGAAGATATAAGAGAATTTGGTGGCTCCATGGAAACACTACAAGAATATATATTATTCTCTGCGTGGGCAAAAGCATAGATTTTATTTCTATTCTATTTTTATTTTACTCCTCACTTGTAATGGATTCTACTTTTCTTTTAATCATTTTCTGAATATTGTGAATGGTATAAAATTTTTATTTTAAAACTATTATTATATCATTTAATATATACAAGCATCAAACTAGGCAAATAAATGCATGTTTTTTTTTTTTTTTGGTTTCCAAAGTTTTATGAATAATTACTATGGAGAGGATGTGGTAGGTTTTCCTGTTGGGAGGACACTCCAATTTATTGCAAGGCAAAGGTCGTTATTCCTAATTTGGTGAGGAGGATAAATGAGCTCAAACAGGAAAATGTAACATTGACAGAGAAAACAAGAAAGCTTGTATATTTGTTGTAGGTAATGGCTCTAGCATTGGCTATAGTTCTTAGAATTTTGAAATTTAATGATAATGACATTGTTAGTAAGGGACCTAAAATGTGTAAGGTTGAGGATGATGGCATTGTGTGCAACTGGGACCTGTAATGTGAGTTCTTGACAATGAACAAAGTATGTGTTGGTTGGCATTAGTAGAAGGATAGTAGCTAGACTTTTTGGATTTGTTTAGTTATAACTATTATTGTGTTGTTCTAGTATGTGTAAGTTTGTATATAATGGTTGGCTCTTGAAAAGTAATTTGTGTATGTGCATGTTGATGTAATTTTGAATTGTGATGGCATGCACACTCTAGAGTAAATTTTATTAGTATTTGCCAATGCGCAATTTTAGTGTCTTTTTGTCAATAAATATATTAAGCGATACATTTTCAACTCACGTATGGTAGATATGGTATTTCAATTACATATATTGAGCCAAATTTATAGCTTAAATATTGACATCAACATTCATTGCAAATGAATAATGGATTCTATATATATGAGGTTCATTGGCACAAAAATCAGAACAAAAATGACATAATAAATTGCATATCTAGTATATCATTGAACAAGTTCAAGACAAGCACTGAAGTATAAAAAATATGAGCTTTATTCTTGCGGTTTCAACCATGTCTAAAGCCCTACCCTTCTTGGTCTTTGCTAGTAACTTAGATGGCTGAGATGCATCCGTATTCAAGGTTGATTGTTGAGCAAATTTTTACCCCTTTAAGATGATGGCTCCAAGTTTGTTTTTAGTGATCACTACCTCAGGTGTTTGAATTGAGGTTGAAAAACATGACATAAAATCTAAGCCCTTCATTATTGTAGGTGGTCTAATTAGAACCCTATGATGTACAACAACTTGTTAGGGGTGTGATGATAGATTTGTCTAGGACATGCGTAGCTATTGATAAATTAAAGGGCTTGCTATTTTAGGCACAACCTCTTGTGTGCATGTGACTTGTGTTAATGTTAAAATTGGTGATGAGCCTTGTGTATCCGTGACCTCTTCATCTTGCACTTTTTATGTACAATGGAGTAGCAATGTACATGGATCCAATTTGAGATTTAAAAGGAATCATTGTTATTAAAATGTGGGAGCATGCTATTGAATTAAAGATATTACTTTTACAAGGCAAACTTACAATAGTTTAGCTTACCACATTCTACGGAGTTGAACAAACTTGTTTTTCTTAACCTTTGCTTCCCAATTAGTAGAAGTCCATCAATTACCCAAAGTAAACAAATACACAAAACACATGTGTTTGTGGCAAATTCAAAGGCTTTCCTAGTGGGCCCTTGTGTGTTTTTTCCTTGACTGCAAAATAAACCATCGTTTCCAGCGTTAATTACCATTTGGGAGTTACTAGTTGTGAAGAAGCTCAAGAACTTGCATTCTTTTTTCTTGAATCACCAACATCTATACGTGATTGGTGCCAATACAGTTCCCCATCTATCTTTAGATGTGTTATTTGGCTATTTTATCCTGAGCCTCATTTTGAAGTAACAAAATAAATCAATGTCAGCCCTTGATAAACATAAGTTCAATAAGTCTAATAAGTTTCTTATGTTATTACTCATACTTGTTGTCGGAGAGTGCAATGTCCTAGAGCCAGGCTTTGTTACCTTTCCCTTCTTGCTCAAGTATAAGTTAAAATAATACATATACTTAATGAATGAATTACACTTAGCTATGAGCAATTAAGTTATGTGATGCCACTATTTTTAATACCATGCATTTCCTTTTTTCATTCATTATCTTTTAACATAATTCTATATTTTTTACTCTCGTACTTTTTTTAACATCTTCTAAGTTTCTCTATTAATCATTTATATTTTTCAAATTTTTTCATGTACTATTAAATTTGAAATATATATATACTTATTACTTCGATTGTAGGAAAACTTATTACTTCGATTGTCATTACCAATTTATTGTACTTAATCATCCATACTTGAGGAATAGGAAACATTATATTAGAGGTCGGGTTGACACTCATGTTATTCCATTGAGAGAAATGAGTGGGTAGATATAGAAGCGTGCCAGAAACCTACCACAGGTGGTAGATGATCCACACAGTAAGACCTCAAGATTTAGAATTGATCATAAGTGGATGAAAATAAATATATTATTGGATTTATTGTATTGGAAGACAAACATATTACCCTATAATCTGGATGTCAAGGATATAAAGAAAAATGTTTTCAATAATATTATCAATATGATTATAGATGTAAGAAGTAAGTCCAAAGATAATTTTAATCCTTAGAAGGACATACGAATCATATGTGATTGTCTTGAGATTGCTGTGTCATTAGATTGTATAGGTTCAAAGCCCAAAGCTACATACAACCCTTCTGGGAGCAAAAACGAATGCTTTGTCAATGGTTGAAACGACTAAAGTTCCCAAACGGTTATGCTTCCAACATAGGCCAATGTGTCAAAATGATGGAGTTGAAATTACACGACCTTAAGTCTCATGACAATCATATTTTTATCGAGAGGTTTAAACCTTAGTATTGAAAAATTTGTTGCCTAAATTTGGGTGGTGTGCTTGGAGAAGGTAAGCATACTATTTTCAATAGCTTTTTCTCCTGTCCTTTATATTGATGTGGTAATAGAAATGGAGAATAAAGTGGTGAGTATAATATGCAATTTGGAGAAGATGCTTTCTTCATCATTCTTTAATTCTATAGAGCACATGATATTACATTTAATGTTTGAGGCCAAGATTAGTAGCCCAGTCTAGTACATATGAATGTACTTTTTGAGAGGTGTGTTAATGTTACAATTTTTATGGTTGAGTCTATTTGAAATGATTAATTTCTCACTTATTGTTGTTCATATGGTTTCTACATAGTTTGAAAAAAAAAAAGTAAAGAATGAGGCTAACATGGAAGCATTGATTGATGTGTATACTAGAGGAGATAGTTACATTTGCATCGTACTCTTTCTACACAAATGTGCCTTTTAGGTAGACAAAGCCGCCGAGAAATGACATGGGTTACACTTTGGCAAGTGGTCCCTTCTTCTTCGTATTTAACCATCCTGGACGTTTATTGTGAGGATAATCCATGAGATACATGACTAGTGAGAAAAAGCACACGCTGTAGTAATCTATGTCCTCCTAAATAGTCTGGAGGTGGAGCCATTATACAAGTTATTTTGTTTGGACCTTGTTAGTGATGTGTGTTGGTCATGTTAACAACATTCCATATGAGTTTTAGACAATTATAATAGCAGTAACATAATCCAGTTATTGGCAAGCTGTTTTTTGAATAGTTTGGCCACGATCATGTTTATGTCAATGTTATAGTTGTAGTTGAATTAGTAGAATGGTTCAAAAATTACGTGAGTCATCTTTATGTGTGATTGTACCCAGGAGTCTGGTTTATTTTCTTTTGTTCCTCCTTGTTTGTTAACATGTACGCATTGCCAACAAGTTGATAGCCTATTCAACAACATATCGACCCAATATTACGTAGCCTAGCGTGTGGCCTTTGTAATCATGTTACCACTTATTTAACTTACTTTATTAATAATTTCAAATTTCATACTACAAGCCATAAGTAGGGTAGACAGATGCAAATAATAGGGTTTGTGTCTGCAACTAATGTTATGAGAACTCAAAGTATAGTTTTTATGGTATTATTTAGGACATAATCTAGCTTGATTAAATGCTTATACCAAACATGCATGTAGTGTTGCTTAAATGTCAGTGGGTGTATCCTGTTAGAGGCTAGCAAGTGCACTTGATAATGTTATATTTGTGACCGACTTAATCAATTACAATATAAATTGTCAATCATGCCACATCAAGGATAGTTCGAAAAAATATCTGATTTATTTTTATTTCATGTGAAATATTACGATATTAAATGCAGACTCCACTGAATGACAAAACCATGAATCATTTGTTTTGAGTAACTAATAGACTCCTTCAAACGCCTTGGGTGGATGAGCGGGACGGTGACCGCGACGAGCATGGTGGTGGTGGTCGTGCTTGTGGTTTTCGTCTTGCCCTTTGTCGTGGTCTTTGTCTTTGCCGTGGTGGCGCCGGTGACCGTGATGGCCATCAGGAGGAGGAGCATGGTGACGGCGATGGAGGCCTTCGAATGAATCGACTGCCAGAAACTCTTCATCTATGTCTTGATTATCTTCACTTGTGGGCAGAGGCTGTTCATCTTCAAAAGGGCGGGCAAACGACGAAGACACAGTAAGAGCCAAGAGGGCAAGCAGCAACAGAGCACAGTACACACGAGACATCTTGCGAGTTCGTTGGTTCAAAAACCCGCAACACACCCTGCCCCATTTTATAGCGGATGCGTGGTTTGGAAGAATTAAATTTATTGCCCGTTATGCAATATTATTTGTCATTAATGCGTCAAAAAGGAAAAAAAAGTGGGCTTCTGGAAAATGAATTTTGACTAGCATTAATCACGTGCAATATTATTTGTCATCTTTGGGTATTGAAATGGGAATAAAGTTCATAATTTTTGTTTGAATGAATTAATATTTGAAATTCATACCTAAATATTTGCAATTCACCAAATTCTAAAGTATGATGGAGGGTTTTAGATGAAACTAAGTTTGATTCTCAATTAACTTATTAAAAAACTTAATAAATATGTAATACACACGTACACTATATATATATATATATATATTTATATAATATCAAAGATGATGCTTATTTTGTATTTCCTCAAATTTAAAATTACTAAATTAGCCTTATCTTTAAAAAATCTTTTTTTTCTCCTTTTTTTAAATGTATCATGTTTTTCTTATTTCTATTTTTCTTTGCTATTCTTTTTTCATCCAAACTATTTACACTACTAGACTAACCATTTTTTTTTTAATTTTTTTCTCCTTTTTCCAAGTAATGTACATTTTTATCTTTCTTAGATATTTTCTTTTTCCTTTGAACTCATTTTTATATTCATTTTTATTTTCTAATATTATTTAATTTTCAATAATTTTTTATTTAGAATGTTACAATTTTATAACATATTATAATTGACAAAAATATAAAATTTATAAATAATTTACATATGCAATGTTTATTTTCAATTGTTTGTTTTTTTTTAACTTTACATATGTTAAGGATAAAATTGAAAATTTCTCACATTCCATTCCGAAATAGCCAATGAACCAAACATCAATTATTGTAATGATACGTATTCTATGTATCGAACTAAACAGATGTATTGAATTGAATGATTCCATTCCAAGCATAAGGTGAATGGTTTTAAATTCAAATTCAATTCCAATATGCAAACAAGACACCACCTAAATAACTAATATTATGTTAATAATATTAATAATGACATAATTAATAATATCATTATAACCTCATAGTATTATTATTATTAATAATAATATTCTTATTATTATAATATATATAATAAAATAATATTATAGTAATAATCATGGATATGTTATTATTTTATAATAATATTTTAAGCATTCATATACATATTATTTTCTTGACCTGTTTTCTCTCTCAATTTTTTTTCAAATTCCTTTTATATTTTATGTTTTCTTATTTTAAATATTCTTTATACTTTTTAATTTTAAATAATTTTATTTTTAATTAAAATAAAACAATTTTATAATTTATAAATAAATTTGCACATGCATAGAGTGCACCACTTTTACTAGTATTATATTAAAGATATAAGGGATTTTGTTTGCACAATGTGTAATTACCAAAAACATCCTTAATTCTTTATATAATTTTCACTGAATTCCTCAAAATTTATTTATTTCATTTATTTCCCTAATTTTATTTTATTTTAGTTCCTTTCCATTTTCTTATTGCATCATTTTTGAATGGCATATAATTTATATCTTAAAAAGTATTATTATTTCATTTATCTATACTATATATGAAGTTAGTAAGGAAAATTGGTGCACTATATAAAATTACTTATATGCCCTTATTTTCACATATTGACTTTTCTATTCTACCCATTTATTTTTGACATTCACTTCTTAGTTCTAATTTTTTTTTTTCAAAAATTTTAATTCTTTTAGTTATTTTATATTTTATACTATATATAAAGAGAAGGGACGATATTTCAATTGTATATTGTTAAATTATTGTAATGTCTTTATTTAAATATCTTCTATCGTTTCTTGCTTTATCCATTTTATTTCAGCACAACTCTTTTTTTTTCCTCATATTTTTACACCATTCAATTCACTCATTGTATATTTTTTTAATCTTTCTTAAGTTCTTAATTTTTAATTAATGTTACTTTTATTATAATTTTTTGTATAATAGTGTGTGAGTGAGTGAGTGTGAGTGTGTGTGTGAGAGAGCATTTAATTTTAGGTTGAAAATGTATGCCAATTTTCTTTGGTTCTCGATTTACTTCAATTTTAGGCATGTATCTCGTTTTCGGCTATGAAGCCCCCTGCAAGACCACAGACTTCACACAACGATGGCGGACGAATGGTATTTTAGAAAATGTAATTTCGTCATTTCAACCTACTCTTGTATGGCACAACTCCTCTTCTTTTAATAAATCAAAAACCAAATAAAACTATGCAAAAAAAACAAAAAATTTAGATTTTAAGATATAAGAGAATTTGGTGGCTCCATGGAAACACTACAAGAATATATATTTTACTCTACGTGGGCAAAAGCGTAGATTTTATTTCTATTCTATTTTTATTTTACTCCTCACTTGTAATGGATTCTACTTTTCTTTTTATCATTTTCTGAATTTTGTGAATGATATAAAATTTTTATTTTAAAACTATTATTATTTCATTTAATATATACAAGCATTAAACGCCTATTAATTTTAATTTAATCTATTTTTTCTTTTTTCAGTTGGTTCCATTACTTATCTCTTATTTTCATAAATGATATAAAATATTTTTCTTCATTTATATAATTATGTACACATTTGGAGGGTTTTTTTTAATCACCAGTACAATATTTTAAGATTATAAGCTTAATTTCGGTTGCATTCTAATGCCCTTATTTTAATACTATGTATTATTGTTCTTTATTCATTTTCTTTTAACATAATTCTATACATTTTACTCTCATATTTATAACATCTTCTAATTCACTATTTTATTTTTATTGATTTTTAATATCTCGTACACTTTAATATTTAAAATATATATTAAATATCGAGGCTGAGGGCTTAATTTTTTTGCATAATGTTGAAAAACTATAATGCTCTTATTCTAACATTTTGCATTATTGTGTTGTTTTAGTATGTGTAAGTTTGTATATAATGGCTGGCTCTTGAAAAGTAATTTGTGTATGTGCACATGTAATTTTGAAGTGAGATGGCATGCACATCTAGAGTAAATTTATTAGTATTTGTCATTGCACACTTTTAGTGTTTGTTTGTCAATTAAATATATTAAGCCATACATTTTCAACTTGCGTATGGTAGATATGGTATTTCAATTACATATATTGAGCCAAATTTATAGCTTAAATATTGACATCAACATTTATTACAAATGGATAATGGATTCCATATATACGAGATTCACTGGCACAAAGATCCAAACAAAAATGACATAATAAATTGAATATCCAGTATATCATTGAACAAGTTAAAGACAAGCACTGAAGTATAAAAAATATGAGCTTTATTCTTGTAGTTTCAACCATGTCTAAAGCCTTACCCTTCTTGGTCTTTCATTGTAACTTAGATGGCTAAGATGCATATGTACTCAAGGTTGATTGTTGAACAAATTTTTATCCCTTTAAGATGATGGCTCCAAGTTTTTTTTAAGTGATCACTGCCTTAGGTGCTTGAATTGAGGTTGAAAAACATGGCGTAAAATCTAAGCCCTTCATTATTGTAGGTGGTCTAATTAGAACCCTATGATGTACAACAACTTGTTGGGGGTGTGATGATAGATTTGTCTAGAACATGTGTAGCTATTGATACATTAAAAGACTTGCTATTTTAAGCACAACTTCTTGTGTGCATGTGACTTGTGTTAATGTTAAAATTGGTAATGAGCCTTGTACATTCATGACCTCTGCATCTTAAACTTTTTATGTATAACGAGGTAGCAATGCAGGTGGATCCTATTTGAGATTTTAAAGGCGTCATTGTTATTAAGACGTGGGAGCATGCTATTGAATTAAAGATATTACTTTTACAAGGCAAACTTACAATAGTTTAGCTTACCACATTCTATGGAGTTGAACAAACTTGTTTTTCTTTACCCTTACTTTCCAATTAGTAGAAGTGCATTAATTACCCAAAGTAAACAAATACACAAAACACTTGTGTTTGTGGCAAATTCAATGGCTTCTCCAGTGGCCCTTGTGTGTTTTTTCCTTGACTGCAAAATAAACCATCGTTTCCAACATTAATTACCATTTGGGAGTTACTAGTTGTACCAAAGCTCAAGAACTTACATTCCTTTTTCTTGAATCACCAACATCTATATGTGAGTTCCCCATCTATCTTTAGATGTGTTATTTGGCCATTTTATCTTGAGCCTTATATTGAAGTAACAAAATAAATCAATGTCAGCCCTTGATAAACATAAGCTCAATAAGTCTAATAAGTTTCTTGTGTTATTACTCATACTTGTTGTAGAAGAGTACCATGTCCTAGAGCTAGGCCTTGACGCCTTTCCTTTCTTGCTCAAGTATAAGTTAAAATAATACATATACTTAATGAATGAGTTACACTTAGCTATGAACAATTAAGTTATGTGATGCGCTATTTTTAATACCATGCATTTTCCTTTTTTCATTCATTATCTTTAACATAATTCTATATTTTTTACTCTCATACTTTTTTAGCATCTTCTAAGTTTCTCTATTAATCGTTTATATTTTTCAAATTTTTTCATGTACTATTAAATTTGAAATATATTTACTAATCGTTAAGGCTAAGGGTATAATTTTTGTTTCACAATGTTATTATAATAATATTATATTAAATTTTTTGTGATCTTTTTTCTTCATTTTCTTTTAATCAATATTATGCTTTTTTCCTCGTGTTTTCAATATCTTTCAATTTACCCATTTTCTATCTTGTGTTTGCTTTTAAATATTTTTTATGCTTTTAATTTCAAAATAATTTTTAGATAAAGTTTGTCATAATAAATAAGATTTTTTTTTTTTTGCTTATAAAAAAATTTACTCGTGCAGTGAGTGTGTCATTACTAATTACAGCATTCTGTAGTGTTCCTATCAAATGCTCTCATATTTATTATCCTAGGAGGCAAAAAGAGCTTAGTGATTAACAGCATGCAATAATCTTATTTTAATTTCTTTATGTTAACACTTAAAGTCATAATTGTAATACAACTGCTTTGAAAATTAGATGCTCGTCCCCTGAACTGTTGATTCCTTTGATCTTTCTATTTTGAAGATTAAACACAAGGGGTAATTAGTCTGAGATTTAAATAGAAAATTAATGCTAGTTATATTTTCATGTTGCCATAAATTCTTTGCAAAACATTAATCAAATTAGTCCAAATGGAGAAAAGCAGAAAGATACTAATGTAGCTATTGAGATTTAAATAGAAAATTAATGCTAGTTATATTTTCATCCCAATACACAATCCCAAAAAATCTATATTTGGTCTTGCCACTAAAAATCTTAAAAAAGCCAAACTCTAAAAAGAGTGAGATACCTATCAAAAATAGTAGCACAACAAAAAAATCAATGAGAGATAAGTCACAATCTGGCAAGTAAGTTAGCCACAGAGTATTGAACAAAAAAGTCACTGATCGTAGGGCAATAAGCAAGTAAACAATAAATAAATATGAATAACAAATAATGATACAATATTTTAACATGATTCACCTTTCAATAGCTACGTTCATAGGACAAACTTTGAAATTGTTCTATTACTAAATAAGTTGAGTACAAGAGAGGAAGTACTGTAAAAACTTTTAAAAGACAGTACAAACAAGTTAAAACTAAAATAGTGACACTCAAGAGTTTTTCAAAACACTCTCAAAAAATCCTTATTATTTTGTCACGTCTAAAAAACTTCTCACAATTTTCTTTTATCTCTCTTTTACTCTAACAATTTTCGAACACACAAAAATAGCATCACACTGCTATTGCGAAGCCTCACATCTCTCTTGCTCGACTCTTTGCTCGACTCTTTGCACACTGCCTACCTTGTGTTGTCTCCTAACTTAAACCTCCATATATATAAAAAAAGGTACTTTTATCCATCAGTCAAGGGTAGAGGTCAAAGTCCTCCTCCACAGGTGGCCATGGATGGCCACCTAAATTTGCCACATGCTTTATTCTTCGTTTAATTAATATATGGGTCCTGTTAGAGGGACCCACAACAAATACTGAAGAAAATTGACATGTATACAAAACTAAACTAGCATTAAATGGTAGTGTAGAGAGGTTCAAGGCTAGGTTAGTAGCTAAGGGATACAGTTGAATAGGAGGTTTTGACTATCATGATACTTAAAATCTAATGATAAAGCAAAGCACAATGAGAATATTCTTTACTCTAGCAGTAGCCAATGCATGGCACCTTCAATAGTTGGACGTGCATAATGCATTCCTAAATGGAGAACCGGAGGAAGAGATATACATGTCCTTTCCTCAAGGATATGAGTTGAAATGGGAGTGTTTGGGCAGAAATGCTAGCCTTGAAATGCTGTCCATTCTCTCTATATTAAGGAAGTTAAAGCAGGAGCCAATATGGTACTACTTTTGTATGTTGATGATTTAGTGGTTGGGTGCAAGTTCTAGGAGGAAATTGCTAACCTTGTGGATTACTGAAAAAAAAAAAAAAAGTTCAAGATAAGAGATCTAGGTAGACTAACATACTTTTTGGAAGTTGGAATTGCCAATTCAAATAAAGGGATCATAATGTGCCGAGGAAAGTATGTCTTAGATCTATTAGAATCATATGGATGGCTTGGAGCAAGAATAACTAGAAAACCAATGGAGGTGAATTACCATCTGTGCATGACAGATCAAGACTTACTTCAAGATGGAACACACTATAGACAATTGGTGGACAAGCTAATCTACTTAACATTTACAAGACCAAACATAACCTACTTTGTCAAAATTCTCTCACAATTTATGAGCAAACCAGCAAAATTTTACTTGGAAGTAATATATAGATTTCCTAGACACTTGAAAGGAAGTGCAGGGAGAGGTATATTACTGCCTTGTAGCTTAAATGGTCAAATTCAAGCGTACACAAACAATATAATGGAGGAGAAAGCCAAAAACATCATAATTGAATTGTAAATAATTGATAAATGTATGCTTGTGAACAATATAATTGATTGCAATATGAGTTGTCTGTCATACCACATCAAGAACTATTCAGTAAATGATAATTTATTTTTATTTCTTATATAAGGATATGACAAAATCCATCCAGAATAGGAAACAGTCTTATTTATTTTTTCAAGCAACTAATATACTTCTTCAAATGCCTTGGGTGGATGAGCATGATGGTGATAACCATGAGAAGGAGCATGGTGGTGGTGGTGTTTGTGGTGTCCATGGTGGCCGTGGTCATGACCATGATGGTGAGGGGGATGGGCATGATGACCTTGAGGTGATGGAGCATGGTGGTGATGACCATGAAGATCCCCGAGTGAATTAGTTACCCAAATTTCCTCATCGTCTATGACTTGGTCATCCTCGTTAATGGACAAAGTCAATTCATCATCTCTTAAATTCCGAGCGAAAGATGGAGACACTGTAAGAACCAAGAGGCCAAGAAGCAACAAAACACAGTACACACAAGACATCTTGTTAATTTGTTTGTGCACAAACCTGAACACACCCCCACGTCATTTTATAATGGATGCATGGGTTGAAATAATTTAACTTTTGGGTCACTGGTATTTAATTTGTATGCAATGCCGCCATGGATAGTGGCAATTTGACATTAATGCATATTTTCCTAAGTTCGCTACTTAGAAAACTCATGACTAGTATTACTAATGTGGCACTAGTAATTGCTTTTGTTTGATTATTTTTATAATAGGAGTTTTTTCCCTGAAGGGAAAAGGTAATAAATTTTTGAAGCCTCTAAGTTAATATGAATTTAATTTATACGTAACAGTCATACTTTTTTTGCAAGTGTAATATTGTTCGGCATATCCTAATTTCAGCAAGGGAAATCTCTTTCTACTTTGCTGTTGAAATCGTGGATTGCTAAAGTTATTTTTATGCGTTTGATGCTTTTCAATCAAGAATTTGTATGTTATGTATATGGATATTTGCAGTAATAATTTTAAAATAGAAAATACCTGTTTATTCATAATAGGTATTTGAGATTGAAGTATTCAAGAAGTTTTTACAAGATTAAATGATGTTCTCATGAAATCGAAATGGAAAAATCAAAATTAAAAAACTACTTTTTTATTTCAAAATAATGTAGTCCTTCACTCTAGTACAAAGGGAAACTTTTTAATTAATTTATTACAGTAAATTATCTCTATATTTTTGTTATTTATATTCTTTAATAATATATATAGGCCAACGGTCCCAGAAAGCATAAATAAAAAACGTTCGTGAGTTATGGTTTAGGATTTCGTGAGGCAATGGTCCCAGCTCCAATAAATGAGATTATTCTAAATGATGATCTGTGACTAATTAATTTTTTTCACAAAATGATGACTCATATCATCATCTAAACATTCATGCGCTCGGGTTTAATGTTATAAATTGTCAAAAATTTTGGCTATGTTTGTTTCTTAATTAGGATGGGTAAAGAAAATTTAAATAATTTGAATGGGGATAAAAATTATATTTAGTTTCTGAAATTTAGATGAGTAAAAAGCTTATTTTTATACAATTTAATATGTTATAATGATTGAATGATGTGATAGTATATAAATTTATATGATAATAAAAAAATAAATATGTGTAGAAAAAATATGATTTGATTTGATTATAAATAATTATAATGATTGAAAAATTATTACTTAATTATAAAATATATGAGAGGGAATTTTTTTAATTTAAATTTGAATAAAATTTGTATAGTAAGATATTTGGTTTATAAAATTTCAAAATTTTATTAGTATTTGTTAATGCACACTTTCAGTGTTTGCTAGTCAATTACATGCATTAAGGCAAACGTTTTCTATAGGCATATGGTTTATATGGTTTTCAATTACATATAGTGAGCCAAATGTATTGCTTAAACATTGACATGATCATTCGATGAAAATAGATAATGAATTCCATATGAGGTTCACTAGCACAAAAATCAAAACCAAAATGACATGACAAACTACACATCTAGAACATGATTGTACAAGTTAAAAACAAGTACTGAATTACAAAAAATATGAACCTTACCCTTGCAATTCCAACCATGTCCGAAGCCCTACCCATCTTAGTCTTCTTGGTGACTCAATTGGGATGCTTCCGTATTCAAAGCTAACTATTGAACAAATTTTTTTTGCCCTCTAAGACGATGACTCCAAGTTAGTGCCTTAGGTGCTTAGGTTGAGGTTGATAATATAGTATAAAATTTGGGGCCCTCATTGTTGGAGGTGGTCTTAGTAGAACCCTGTGACGTGGCAACTTGTTGGGAGTGTGATGTTAGATTTGTCTTGTACATTTGCAACTATTAATACATTAAAGAACTTGCTATTTTAGGTATAACTTTTTGAGTGCAAGTAACCCGTGTTTGTGTTAAAAGGCATTATTGTTATTAAGATATGAGAGCATGGTATGGAATTGACATTACAAGACAAACTTAGATTGCCACATTCAATGGAGTTGAACAAACTTGTTTTCTTGTGCATTTGCTTCCCAACTGTGGAATGAAATATGTCGTTATTAGAGTCCATCAATTACTTGATTTTACAAATGCACAAAAACACTAGTGGTTGTGTCAAATTCAATGGCTTTGCTAGGGGCCTCATGTGTTTTTTTTCCTTGACTGCAAAATGAAGCATTGTTTTCAACATTAGTTACCATTTGGAAACTATTGGTTGTGAAAAAGTTCTAGAATTTAGAGTCCTTTTTCTTGAATCACCGGCATCTATTTGTGATAGGTAATAGGTGCCGATGCAGTTCTCAATCTATCTTTAAATGCTGTGTTATTTGGCCACTTTTCTCATGATCCTCATCTTGAAGTAACGAAGAAAATCAACTTTAGCCCTTGACAAACATATGTCCAATAACATAGTCAAATAAGTTTCCTATGTTAGTATTCATACTCTTGTGGGAGAATACATTATCCTAGAGCCAGACTTTGGCACCTTTTCCTTTTTGCTCTAGTGTAAGTTGAAATAACACTTACATTTATGAATGAGTTACACTGAGATTAGAACAGAGTAAGTTATGTGATGGCCTTATTTTTAATACTATGTATTCTTTTCTTTATTCATTCTCTTTTAACATAATTCTATAGTTTTTACTCTCTCACTTTTTTTAACACCTTCTAATTTTCTATATTTATTGTTTATGTTTTTTAAATTTTCTCATGCACTTTTAATTTAAAATATCTATTCTAATCATTAAGGCTAAGGGTATATTTTTGTTTCACAATGTTATTATAATACTATTATTTTAATTTTTTTTAATATTTTTTCTTCATTTTCTTTTAATCAATATTATAGTTTTTTTTCTCTCATATTTTCTATATCTTTCAAATTTACTCATTTTTCTATCTTGTGTTTGCTTTTAAATATTTGGTACGCTTTTAATTTGAGAATAATTTTTAGATAAAGTTTGTCATAATAAATAAGATTTTTTTTTTTTTTAACTCGTGCAGTGAGAGTGTCATCATTACTAATTACAGCATTCTGTAGTGTTACTATCAAATGCTTATATATTTATTTATCCTAGGAGGAAAAAAGAGCTTATTGATTAATAGCATTCAATAATCTCATTTTAATTTTTTATGTTAACACTTGGAGTCATAATTGTAATACAACTGCTTTGAAAATTAGATGCTCGTCCCCTGAACTGTTGATTGCTTTGATCTTTCTATTTCGAAGATTAAAACCAAGAGGTAATTAGTCTGAAATTTAAATAGAAAATTAATGCTAGTTATATTTTCATGTTGCCATAAATTCCTTGAAAAACATTACTCAAATTAGTCCAGATGGAGAAAAGCGGAAAGATACCAATGTAGCCACTGAGATTGATAAAGATCAATTCCAAATTCCAGGGATCTGCCATATTCAACAAAATCAAGATGGAATCAATCAATATGGAAAGCTGACATGCTAGATTGGAGAAGGGATTTTTGTAGTTAATCAATATATCAAATTTGCCAGCCACTGAAGAAAGTCGACACGTACCTCATTGTTATATAATCCAATCCTGAATTTTATGAGATTTTAGTACGTGACACTTATATTTTATATGCTTCTGTGGCATGTTGGTCATTAATTTTATTGTAATTTTATTAGTTTTTAGTTTATTAAGTGTCTTATGAGACATTAGAATAAAAAGTAAAATATTCTGAAAACATCATAATAAAATTGTAAATAATTGATAATGTTATATATATGAACGACTTAAATTGAAATATGAATCGTCAGAGATACAACGCCAAAAACAACTCAATGAACAATAGTATTAATTTTATTACGAATGAAATATTATGAAATTAGTTGTAGATTCAATTATATATAACGAGCATGGTCTTATTTATTAATTTTTAAATAACTTATCAAAATGAGAGAGTGCAGAACTGATTTTATTGATGCAAGAAACAAGTCAGAAGCTAGATAAGCTGGAATCTGAAGTGGATTGGAGTAACAACCGAATGCTGATGTAGCAGCAGATATTTAGTTGATTAGTTGATAATCAAGTTAGATTGTAGGGTGAATGCTAGTAGATTCTTGAAGTACTTATATAGGAGGATATAGTATAAAAAGGCACTGACTTTGGATTAGCAGAGTAACTGTTCCATTTGTTTTCTCAAGAATCCTGCTTTCTGATTCTACTCAACTTCTGATAATTCATAGCTTTTACTCCATCATGTATCATTTTGGTATTGTTTCCTTTTCATGATCTCAATTTCGATATGGTACCAAATTCGTAAGGTTCAAGAAGTTCCAACCCAATCCTGTTTCTTGTTCTGCTTTCAGATTTAACATGCAATCTGGTTCAAGAAATTCAAGTAATCAAATGACCTATAATCCAGGGACTGAGGACCCCAATTCACCCTACTACATTCACTCAGCGGATAATCATGTAGCTGTCATAGTCACACCTGAATTGGGAGGAGGATCAAACTTCATACAATGGAGCAGGTCATTCTCCTTAGCCCTCTCTATTAGAAACAAGATGGGATTTGTAGATGGAACAATCAAGGAACCAGATGAAGATGATCCATTACATCAAGCTTGGTCAAGATGTAATGATCTAATAGTTTCTTGGCACCTAAAATCCATGAGCACTCAACCGGCATCGACAGTTAACTTCATCAAATCAACACAAGTTCTAGAGTATCTGGCACAAAAGATTCACCTAGCTCGATGATAGTAGAGTCTATAAGCTCTATGGTGAGCTATTTGCCATCACCCAGGGTACAAAGCCAATTGATATTTATTACACTGAATTGGTGTCTATTTGGGAGGAACTTAGAGATTTCAGGAGATGCAATGCTTCCAAACCTTAGTTGAACAGCAAGAAAAGAACAAGTATATTAGTTTCTAAATGGATTGAATGGAACTTACTCGGTGGTATTGTTCAAAATTGGAAATATAAAAGGTGGTAAATTTTGAACACACACAATCAAGGAAATGGGGCATGAGATTTACGTTGTTCAACTAAAAATAGCTTACGTACACTGATATAAAGAGATGATATATTCTATTAAGATGAATGTCCTCTATTTTAAGTACAAAGCTTATGCTTTAATACTATGCTACTAAAGAGCTGTTTACGTCCACTTTCCAATCGTATTAACACAGATAACAGGTTGTGGGCTCATCATAATGGCATCTTACAGTTACTTTCATCATGGATCTAATGCTACAACTACTCCTGCTGGAAGGATAGAGAGGTTGAGCCCTGTATTCCCAGGGATGTTAGGGTATGGGGATGGCAGAGTCTGAGGGCTGCCAAGCATGGATACCTCAGGGATGCGTTCTCGATCCCGATCCTGTCGCCCATTATTTGTTTCTAGTATGTATGGTAAGTGGTCGCCCGAATCTATTTGCCTACCTGGGTGACCTAGGCATCTGGGTCTGCCATGATGCCACTCGGCAAATAGGTCATAGCTCTAAAGCAAAGGCCATTTCCAACACAAGATAATGCATACAATGCCATCATGGTTGAAGATGCCTAGAGACTGAACAGTGTGTCACATACTCTTCGGGGTGAATCATCTAGCTTGGCAACAGCAGTTGAAAGGAAAGACAAGAAATTGGAAATAATGTGGAAACAAGGGGTACATCAGAGAAAAATGCTACAGGTGAGGAAGCTCTTAACACTGCTTGAATCTCAGAGTGTTTCTCAATCTGGTGGGGCAAGTTCACAAGCTCTGCAAGACCTAAACCGGGATACTTATCAAGCCTTTTCCAACTCTGCATGCAACACTCACTCTACCTCACCTTTTTCTTACAAATGATAGAACGGCACCATTTTTCCCAAGTCTAGGCTGTGTTATTTGTAAAGTATAGCTGAAGCACTTATGGAGCCTATATTGGTCGGAAAATTACCATCAAGGCCTTCTGTAGTGTTACGAGCACGTGCTTGAAATTAAATTTTTCCATCTCAGGAGAAAAATGCTTATTTACAAGTAGCATTTAATGGGATCTCGTTTTAATTTTTCTTCCGCACCTGGAGACATAATTCTGATACAGTTGCTTTGAAAATTTATTTCTTTCCTACTGTTGTTCTCTCTAGTCTTCTCATTTTGATGATTGACACAGAAGATACGTAACCATGAGACTTAAATGATAAAAAATTTTTCTAACTATGCCTCATGTTTCAATTAATTCCTTGTAAAATACTAATCAAAGTCCGAAGAGAAAGCTTGAAAGGCATCAATCCAACAACTCGGATTGAGAAGGATCAATTCCAAATTACGGAAAGCTATCTTACTCAACAAAATCAAAGATGGAATTAATCAGTAAGGAAAGATGACAAGCTAACTTGGAGAAGAAGGCATTTTTGTAGTTATGTATCAAATTTTATTAATGAGCCACCAAACAAAGCCACACTTACACCTCATTATTATATTATTCTATTATGATTCTATGTGATTTAAGTACGTGACAGTTATAATTTATGTACTTATGTTGCATGATTATTATTAATTTTATTGTGAGTTTATTTATTTATAGTGGGCTACTACGTATCTCATTCGATTGGTTGAAAGCAAATAGTCTTCTCTCATTTGCACAAAATTTCAATTTTCATGCTTATGATATTAGTCTTTTTAATACTCTCGAAAATTCTCAATGTTTCTTAGATACCATGAGGTGATTCCTTTTTCCTTTTTCCCTACAAATACCGTATCATACATTACTGCAGTTTATCTTAAAATTATGGTTAATATTTAACCTTATAATCTGTCCATAATAAGGAAGCAATCACGACAATTATTTTTTACTATCCATGAGTGCAAGTTTTTAAATTATTTGTTCTGCATAATTTGGTTTAACGTGTCATATTTCATATGATTATGCTATTAATATTATTCTATTAATATACATTTTGAACCAATACAGATTAAGACCGTATAGCCACGTTCAAGTTTAATTGTGTGATGAGCCTTTGAAAAAAAGGGAAGAGAAAGTTACAAACATCATAATTGAATTGTAAATAATCTATAAATATATGCTTGTGAACTAATCAATTGCAATATGAGTTGTCTGTCATTCCACATCAAGAACAACTCAGTAAATGCTAGTTTATTTTCATTTCATATATAAGGATACGACAAGATCCCTCAATTATAGCAAACAAGATCCCTCAATTATAGCAAACAGTCTTATTTATTTCTTCAAGCAACTAAAATACTTCTTCAAATGCCTTGGGTGGATGAGCATGATGGTGATGACCATGACAAGGAGCATGGTGGTGGTGGTGGTGGTTTTTGTGGTGTCCGTGGTGGCCGTGGTCATGCCCATGATGGTGAGGGGGATGGGCATGATGACCATGAGGTGATGGAGCATGGTGGTGATGACCATGAAGATCCCCAAATGAATTAGTCACCCAAATTTCCTCATCATCTATGACTTGGTCATCTTCCCTTGTCGACAAAGTCAATTCATCATCTCTTAAATTGCGAGCGAAAGATGGAGACACTGTAAGAACCAAGAGACCAAGAAGCAACAAAACACAGTACACACGAGACATTTTGTTAATTTGTTTGTGCACGAACTTGAACACACCCCTACGTCATTTTATAATGGATTTGGGGTTTGGAATGATTAAATTTTTAGGTCACTGGTATTTAATTTGATCCAATGCCGTTATGGTTAGTGGAAATTTGACATCAATCCATATTTTCTTAAGTTCGCTACTTGGAAAATTAATGACTAGTATTATTAATGAGATACTAATTGCTTTTGTTTGATTATTTTTATAATAGGAGTTTTTTCCTTGAAGAGGGAAAAGTGTAATATTGTTCGACATCCTAATTTCAACATGGGAAATCTCTTTCTAATTTGCTGTTGAAATCATGGATTGCTGAATTTATTTTTTTGTTTCATGCATTTCAATCAAGAATTTGTATGTTATGTATATGGATATTTGCAATAATAATTTTAAAAGAGAAAATACCTGTTTGTTCTTAATTGGGATTTGAGACTGAGGTATTCAAGAAGTTTTTAAGAGTTAAATGATGTTCTCATGACATAAAAACGATATATTCAAAATTAAAAATATTACTTTTTTATTTTAAAATAATGTACTCCTTCACTATAGTACAAAGCCAAACTTTTTAATTAATTTATTACCGTAAATTATCTCTATATTTTTGTTTTTTATACGGTCGCAGAAAGTATAAATAAATAATGTTCTTCAGTCGTGGTTGAGGATTTCAGAAGGCAATGGTCCCGACTCTAATAAATGAGGTTATTCCAAATGATGACACGTGTGACTAATTAATTTTTTCACAAAATGATGGCACGTATCATCATCTGAGCACTCATGCACAAATGCATATATATTGTCAGAAATTTTTAACAAGAGTTTTACGACTATAAATGATTTAAGTGGAGATAAAAATTATTTTTAGTATATGCTTTTGAATAAATAAAAAAATTATTTTTATATAATTTAATATATAATAATAATTGAATAATATGATAATATATAAAATAAATATAAATAAAAAATTATAAAAATATATATTAATTTGATTATAAATAAGTATAATAATCTAAAAATTATTATTTAATTATAAAAAATAAGAAAGAGATAATTTTGAATTCAGACTTGAATAAAATTTGTACAGTAAAATGTTAGATTTATAAGATTTTAAAATGATGATGAACAGGACAGGGAAAAAAAAAATAATAATAACAAACAAACATTGCCTAGAGCTGTTCCATCACATGCATAAGCACATGCACCCTCTCAGAATTTTATAAGAATCTCTAAGTGAAGAAGTGCCCTTGGGATAATAGCAGAGAGCTCAAATCCCATCACACGACTCTTTTCAAGATACTTCAAGATTCCATGTTTAGTTTAATAGCATTTACAGGCATCATTTTCTGCAATACTCAACTCTGACATACTAAACAAAATAAAGGAACTGTTCCTGCCTCCTCCACCAACACAAAAAAACAAAATCCCCAGAATAATTTGCTGCTGTATCATTGCACGAACTATTCCTTGCATAAACCTGGGCCGTGAACTAATGTTGTATTAATGAAATAATCACAAGCTACTGTTTTCTCCTGAAAAACGGTAAGGCTTTCCCAAAGCTAAAATTAGTTATGATTGAAGAACTAAAGAGAGGACAATCTCACAATGAAGGAGAAAAGAAAAGCGTCCCACCCAATCAAGGAATGCTGTTTAAATTATGAAGTGATTATCTAACAGTAAATAGTTATAAGAACAAAGGCAGTCCGACCTTAGTCTAATACTGTCTCTGACTTCCATTGCCCATAACTAAGTACAGCAATCACCTATTGGAGTTCCAGTTCTTCTAAAGGAAGCAAAAGTGACTCAAACCACTGAAAAGTAAGCAACCTTAACTTGATCATCTCCATCTGATGTCTGAATTACACAACTGGTTCACCGATGAAAATTGATGCTAGGAGGCATAGGCCTAAAGAAGCCAGTGAAAGGGATCTTGTGAAGAAGAAGCGAGAACGTTGTCGGGATCTGAAGTTTCCTCCGTCTCCTCCTCGAGCAGCATTTCTTTGTAACGACACTCGCTGCTACAAAAGGCCTTCTCACCCCTGAAAGAAAATTATGGTTAAATAAAAAATACTTAGTTCTTCAACCTGAAATATTCCAACTTCTTGGAGAATTGTTGCATAAAAGCAATGGTGTAATTAGTTTTGGATTGACCTGTAAATGTAAATGTCTCTCCCTTGCCCGAGATTCTTCTTGCAAGTGTAGCAAAAACTGAGAAAGCTCTCAGACGGATAGCTCATCGACCACCGATTGGAGAAGAACCCATTTTCCTTTCTTGATTCAGAAAATTTGACAACTCCACTGCAGCTCTCCACAATGCAATCATCAAAAATATGAGTAGTCTTCGGGTTCGGGCCGTGGGATATCACGCACGTGTAGTCCTCTGAAAGCTCCATTTCACTGCCGGAAGGGCTATTTAAAGCACCAGAATTCAACCATTTTTTCACGGGGGAAGGGGATGAGCCAGATGAAGACGAATCCACCTGAGAATTCCTATTCTTGATGCCAAAATCAACAGGAGATTTTGGAGACTCATTCGAGGAATTAACAGGATGAGGCAGGGGAGGGAGTCGAATCTTCAACTGTGAGCCAAGAACCATTCGGCTGTCAGGTTTGAGTAAATTTGAGCCAGATTTCTCATCAGTGAGGGCGTCTAGGAGGCCAAGACCAACACCCCTCGAGTCCCAGAGACTCTTGCTTTCCGGTTTGGGAGTTTTGGGAGTGGTCGAATCAGACCAGAAGGGCTTTATTAGGGCAGACAATGGTTTGGCATCAAGGATTGAAGTTGGGCTACTCATGGTGGATTCAGTGTCATTATTACCCTTCGAGACAAAACAACCTAGGTGAAGTGAAGTGAAGAACGAGGAAGCATTCTGTCTGCAACTGATCTTAGGGGTTTGTGGGGAGCCATTATCTGCCATGACAGCTTAGTTTAGGTAGTGCTCAAGAACTGCTTCTTCAAATCACTTCACTGTAAATCAATGAAAAGGATTTTAGCTTTCCACTTCATGCTTATAAAAATCAAAACTTAAAACAACACGCACACGAAGATAAGGTATGGAGGACACACCTGAAATTATCTTAGGATTCTATGAAAAAAAAACCCTGCCTGTGGCTGCAGCAGCATAAGCCAAAAACATCACCTAAAATGCGAAGATAAATTAAACTACCAAAATATCAAAGACACCAACTTTTTGCATGAAACTAAATAAAATGTTCGTGCTTTAAACTATTTCACGAATCACGAGCTCTGTAAAAGAGACACCTTAAGAAGCCAGGAACAGTTAAAGAGCAAAGAAAAGAAAAGCTTTCATCATTTTCCCCGATTCTCTCGCAATTCTTCTTTAATTGGTTTTTATCCCAGCAAGAATCTTTTACCCTCTCTGAACCGACGCATGAGTCCGCCCTCAATTGGCATTATCAGTATAGGACATTAATGCATCCAAACAAAATAGATAACTCACAAACCCCCCCTCTCTATTTTTTATTTTTTTATTTGTTTTTTTTTTAACACTTTCCCACTCTGTTTTGGTTATTCCCTTCCGTAACCATAATTGGTATTAAAGCGACAAAAAGGGTCTCTATTCATCAAACAGATTCAGCACCTTACATGCAGACAAGGCCAATAAGATCAAAAATACCTGAACAGAAAAGAAAGATAAATCAGAATAAGTGAAGTTACAAAAAATGAAAAAAGACAGGTCAGTTCTTCTTTACCTTTCAACACCACTTTTGCCCCCTTAGTATGAGCACTTTTTCTTTGCCCCCCAGCAACAAAGATGCATTTCTTTTTACTTTGTTTGTCATCTGTCTTTCCCTGCTTCGCTCCCAGCTCTGTGTGCCGATGGCAATGACCGAATGAGATGAGAATAAAAAAATTGTATATATGTTTGTGGGCGTGTCAACAATAGATGTGGAAAGTCTCAAACTTTAATTTCATATTTAAAAATTTAAAAAATCACCATTAGTCCACATCCTCCACTTGCGTGTCTATACTATTATAGTCTTAATTAGTTGTGCTAATTAAAATTTCCACTTAAATAAGCATATAAATTATCTGTGCAACTAATAACCAAACACATTCCACCGTACGCTAAGAAAGTTGATAAGAAACAAGAGATGTAACCATATTTAAGAGAAGAATAATGAGAGTTGAGGCAGAAAGGTTTGAGCTAGAGTTAAAAGAGGAAAATGGTTACAGTTCTTTTTTCTTTTTAGCCAATATGGATATAGTCATTTAAGCGAGGGCATTTTAAGAAATGTACTAAATGTATAAATAGGGTTTCAACCATGATATAATGGTATAGATATGTAATTATTTTAAAAAAAATTGTTTGTTTGAAGTGTTTATGTTTTTTTATAATAAAAAAAAAACTCAAAAAAATCGAACATTGTTTATAAAACCTCACGTATATACTGTGGATAAATGGTTCCTATGGAAAATTATTTTGTGTGTATAGTTTTAAAATTAAATATTATATTTATTATCCAAACAAGAAAAGACTTTGTTATTTTCAAATTATGAATCCTAAAAAATACGTATTTAATTATTATATTTTTTAAATTTTATATACTTCTTTCTCTAACTTTTACATAATTTTCAAAACAAAAAAATACCTAAAAACACCTACTCAAATTAAAAAACAAACAAAGTTATTTCATCTATTCCATGACCAGAACAGGGAAAGATACACATTACACCACGATTTTGAATCAAAATAGAGATTTCAAGAAATGGCAGATCTATTCACTCTATCAATAACTGAGCCGAATCTGGTGTATCATAAGGGATTTGCTTTTTCTATTGATTCCTACAGATTGGATCAAAAACAATTCTTGAACGAGGCCAGGGATGAATTGAAAAACCAATTTTTATTGGTTCTGCTGACGCCCATGATAAAGAAATATCGCATAGTTTATTTATGTGTTAAAATAAAAAAAAAGGTAACGACAACAATATATGTTCTATTGGGAAACCAAGAGTGCGTGGGATCTTCAAACCAGTATTACAACTAATTACTATTTCAAAATGGCATTCAATTATTTATGCAATAGTAAGGACAAAAACCACTCTTTTATCAACGTGGGGAGAAGTAAGAAACTAGAAAAGATCAAAAACAAATGAATTAATTATTTCGTCATTGCTTGTGTCTGTTCCGTTGGGCTTAGATTGAGAATTTACCGAGGGCCTGGGTTACTATTTATTGCTTGGAATTTTGGAAGATAAATATGTATAAAATATATAAGTAAATAGGTAAGACAATGAAGTGATGGTTGGTGAAGACCAAAAAGTTAACCAAAATTAGGCGGAAGGGGTTCACGGGCTGAATGCCATCCTATACATAGATTGCTCCTCGACTGTCGGAAACTCAGGCCTTTTGCTGTGGGGCCCTTCAACTCCTACTTAAATTATTGAATGGTCCCTCATATTTTTCTTTTACGTAATCACCTATCTGCTCTCGTAAAATATTGTACTGTGATCCCACTTACAGACACTAGTGTTTGTACACTCACGTATGGGGAGAAAGAAATTGATATTTATATGTATATGAATATGCAAAACAAATGTAGTAATAAAATATATCTAATTTCAAAATTATTTTTTTATAGTTTTTTGATTTTAATGTTTTAAAACTGATTTTTCAAATGAATAAACAAACGCTAAATTCTTCTTGGAGTATGTTTGAGAATAATCTAAGAAGCGTATACTGTATGATTTATTCATAACCTGTTTTACAAATAATTCAATTATTCTACTGTTATATTTGTTTGCACTTTCTACAAAAGTAGGACTATACAGTTAAGAAAAGATGGGTAAAAATTAAGTATATATTTTTAGGTGGTGGATAATTGTAAAACAAACATAGTCATTAATAGATTTTATACACATTTAATACAAACATATTAGTTAATAAAATTTTTATTTAAATTCAAAAAAATCAATTTTCATATTTATTATCAATCAAATCAATACATATATATAATAACATTTATATATATAAATACTCTATAAAAATAATAATTATTCTTGTATACTATAACATTATATAATTATTATTATATATATTTATATAAAAATTTAAACAAATCTAAATTTTCATCCCATCAAAATTTTATAACTAAATATAATTTTCACACGCCCTGTAACATTTACTTAATCCCCAACAAAATCATCAACTAAAGATAACTTATACAGTTTTGCTGTTATCAAATGATGAAAAAAATTAATTATATGCATATAAGAATAGTT
Source organism: Avicennia marina (assembly GCA_019155195.1). NCBI lineage: Eukaryota > Viridiplantae > Streptophyta > Magnoliopsida > Lamiales > Acanthaceae > Avicennia > Avicennia marina. The sequence continues at coordinate 4,512,191 of CM032759.1, forward strand.
TGAGAGATATATTTAAAAACCAAAAACAAAAAGCGTTTGCTCTAAAGAAATAAAATAGTCTAACAGGGCGTATATATATGTTAAAATATGCACATTAAAAACAAAACATACTAATTTTTAAAAATATTTTTCTTGTTTTTATATTCCCTTAAAATACGCATTAATTTTTTTCCAACAAAGTATATCAAAATTGGCATCCAAACATTTTCAGACTTTTTATAACCCCAGGCTAGGGGAACTAGTTTTTGTGTTATCATATCCCATATCACTAATTACCAAAAGAATTAAAGCTGACTATAAAAAGGCAAACTATATAGACACAAAAATATATGCTCGTTGCTGACATTTTTTTATTAGTTCAATTTAACTCGATATTGAGCTTAGACGACACTTGAAAAAAAAAAAATTTATCTTTTTGTATTTTTTAAAACTGTTATATTGTTACATGTAAAAATTAGTTGTTAATAATATTTATAAGATATCATAGCGTTCAAGTCCTCTTATTTAATTTGTGTGTTTATTATAATTTTTTATATAAGTTTCTAATTTTAAATCTATCTCTTTAAGATTTAAATTACGATCTAGAATAATTGTGAAGTTGCTTTACTCAATGTCGTGGATCATGATTGAGCCTATGATGTAATTTAAAAAGGGAAAAAGAAAATTGTTAGCGTACAAATTGATCGCAAGTGACACAGTACGTTTAGGGAAAACCAAAAAACCATCAATTGAAGAATAAAATATATTATTTGACGTTTAAAAAATGAAGGAAGCATTCAATAATTATGAACAAATACATATATTTAATTCATTGCTCATCAGCATTATCAAGTAATGAAAAGTACTTCAAGATTAATTAACTATTTAATAAACTTCAAGATTTATTATATTATATTAATGCCATTGCAGCAAGTACACACACACACACAAATATATATATATATATATATATATATTATATTATTATAGCCTCGTAATGATGATGCAACTGCACTAAACTTGAAAGCTAATATATACTGCACAGAATCTTACATTAGCTGATGCATGATTATGTTTACTTTAATTATGGTCGATTAGATAAAGTCTGAATATTATGCACACAATTGTATTAATGTAATCGGCATAATTAATTATCACGAACACTAGCAATGGAGGACAAATTTGGAATCCTAAAAGTTTCTGTCTTGTTAATGAACGGGATTTGCATCTATTTTAGGTAGGTTTGGATGTAAATATTGGAGGAGGTGAGAGTTGGTTTGAAATTTTAAAAATAATATAAAAAATAAAAGAAGAGATGAAAAAAAATTATTTTAACAATTAATACTAGTAAAAGTTATATGCTGTGTGTAAATTTATTTACAAATTATAAATTTATTTTATTTTAAATAATAAAAAATATTAAAAATTAAAAATATAAAAATATTCAAATAAGGACATAAAGAAATATCCAAAGAATGCGAAAAAGAAAAAAAATTGAAAAAAAACACAAATAAATAATAATTTAAGAGAAAGTGAGAAATAAATTATAAAAAATGAAGAGGTGGACAAAGAAATACAGCGACAATTAGTTAGATTCATAAAAATAGGTGATGTTCTATACAAAAAGTCATATAGCCAACCCTTCCTTAAGTGCCTAGATTTAGGTAAAACGGATTATGTCTTAAATGAGATCCACGAGATCCTATGGATCCTATATAAGAGGCATTAGCCTGGTAAGAAAGACCATATGAGTTGGGTATTTCTGACTTACCTTAAGAGAATATGCTATGTGATTAGTCCAAACCCATGATAAATATTAGAAACATGTTGATTATTTTGGCATCTTGGCTTAAGAATTGAACAACATGACATCAACAATATCATTTGCTAGATGAGGGCTCGACATAGTAGGGCCTTTCCCTCCAGAAGTCAGATAGAAGAAGTTTATTCTCATGGTAGAAGATCATTTCACAGAGTGAATTGAGGCATACCCCGTAGCTCAATAACCGAAAAGGAAGTAATAAAATTTCTATAGAAGAATTTGGTATGTCGATATAGCATACAACGGGAATTAATCATGGATAATGAAAAGCAATTTATAGATAAATCCACTTAAGACTGGTGTGAAAACTTGAAGACTAGTCAAAATTTAGTATAGTGATAACCTGCAAACCAACTAGCAAGTAGAGGTGATCAACAGAATAATAATTCGAGGTTTGAAGATGAAGTTGGAATGGCCAAAAGGAAGTTGGGTTGTGGAATTGCTCAAAGTATTTTGGGTGTACCGAACAACTTAAACAAATACAACCTAAGAGAATCCATACACTCTAACATATCATGTGGATGCTGTGATCCCCAAGGGAATAGGATAAGAATCTCAATGGATATTAAAATATGACTTAGAATAGATTGAGCAAGTAACGCAAGATGAGCTAGTACTAATAGGAAAAAAAAAAAAAAAGAGGAAGGAAGACTTAGTTTAGGAATTTAAAATATAAACAAAGAATTATTGCATCATTTGATAAACGAGTACAGATAAGGAAGTTTGAGAAAGAAGCAAATGTATTATGGAAAGTGCACGGCATAAGACTCGTGGACAAGCTAGAACCTAAATGAGAGTGACTATAAATAATAAATGAAGTTTTGTTAAGAGGAAGTTACAGATTGAGTGATCTAAATGGAAAAGAATTAGGAAAACTATGGAATGTACTTAATTTAAAGAGATATAATAGCTAAAATTCTCAAATAATCAGGTTTTCAAAATACTATTGAGTTATAAGTTGTTTATCGAGCTACAACTTGTCTAAACTTACTAACTTACAAGTTGTTCAAAACCTATTGAGTTATATATTGTTCATCAGTTTATAAATTACCTAAAACTTTTTGAACTACTAGTCTCTAATCAGACTACAAGTTGCTCAGAGCTTTACGAATTACAAAGTATTCATTAGTTTACAAATAAACTAAAATCTTTTAAGTTATAAAATACTCATCGGGTTCTAAACAACCTAAACTTTCTAAGCTATGGGATACTCAATTGAATTGCCTTAATTCTTTGATTGATTCTTTCCAAAAACATGAATTTACTTTAGCTAGATTAAACAGTGGAAAAAATTTTAAGTTTATTCATACCATTCACTTTGAAATTTTTAGGTTCTCTCAGAATTATTACTTAGGAATAATTTTTGTCACAAGGAATTAAGAGAGAGAGAGAGAGAGAGAGAGAGAGAGAATAGGAAATTAGGCATTGTCCCTCCTTTCAATCCCATCTTCAGCCTTCTCTTTAGGATCATAGACTCATGCTATGGCTTTAGTCTTCTCCTCCACCTCCCGTACCTCCTAGCGAAGTGCTCCATCTCTTCGTTAGACTCGTTAGACAGTTTCGTGTGGGTCAAGTCTGGGAAACTCTCCAAAGGAATATGGTCAAAACCCTTTTCAAGATCTAAGTTGTTGACATCTAAGCTTAACCTCATCATACTTATCTCTATCACCTGGTCTCGCCAAACTCTAAAATCGACATTATAGTAGAAGGCCGCACAATGACCCATGACCTTTTTGAAATCCTATGACTCTTGGAACTTCTTCATTTGGAGTTTTTGATACTTCGTTTGGTATACTTAACCTTCAGGAGTATAGGGGATCCGTTAGGGGCCTTTCTTTCTACGCTTAGCTCGAGCTATCTCTAACTCTTTAACGGAGCTCTTCTTCAGGGTAGTCATTTCTGCAACAAGTTTTTTTGTTCGGTTTCCAACTCCTCTACTTGCTACGCATGGGTTTAAGAGTTGGCTTAAGCTTTGACTAGCTTCTCATTAATGACCTTAACCTGGGCATGGAGAGTTTCATTCTCCAGATTGAATTAATCCCTCTCACTTGTCATATACTTAATTTGCTTAACATATTGATAAGACCAGTAGAGCTCTACCTCTAGGTAACTGATCAACTCATTTACCTAGATAATGTGCTGGGAAACAAATATTCTGAAATGAAATTAGCAAAGCCATTACAGAAAAAAAAAAAAAGTGTAGTGAAGAGGAGGCAACTTACATGGGATACGTTTAACACATTGTGGGGAAGGCTGTAGGCCTATTATGCATCATGGGTCATCACTCCCTCGTGGCCATTCCCCCGCAAATATGGTCACGAGCTAGATTTTTATTTCACATTACAGAGCATATTGCCCTTGGCAAGGGGGATGAGGTGGACTAAAGAGGAGGGGGTTGGTTGTTGGGATAAGACTGGCAGAAGAAGGCACAGTTTAGGAGTGTATAGTAGAAGTCTCAAGAGATTGAAAGAGGGGAGTAGCAATAGGAGTAGTTTGTTTTGCATGGAAAGGGTGAGAAGTAAAGGAAGAGGGGGTAGATAAGATATTCACCAAGTCAGAAGAAGGATCCTCGCCTAGGCAATGAGCATCTATTGAGCCTAGGGTTGGTGAAGTCTAGTCTTGTTAGCCTCCTACTTCTCAATTTCTTTTCTTTTCTTTTTACCCCTACCCTTGCGTTGGTGTCAGACCTCAATGAACAATCCCTTCATTACGTCGTCTGCAAAGCGAAAGAATATAAGTAAATAGAACATTATCTAACTTACAAAAACAAAGAGAACTCACTAAGATCAGTTATTGTTTCCAGATTTATATATAATTTATTTAAAGTACCGACGTTCATCATAATCTTAATGGGAGGATTTTTTGGGAAATTTGGAAGAGGAGGGTTGGGTTAAAAAACAATATGGAAATCCTGGGGTTCAGAACCCTTCAAAAAGAAATAATGTTCCTATTGGAAGGAAGATTTTTCAAGTACTTCATGCTTAACTAAGGGCTGAGATAAAATATTCTTGGTTTGGCAATTTTTAAAATGCAAAAAGAAAGAAAAGCTTAGCTATATATTTGATTAATGATTGTTGGCACAAAATCAAAAATCCCGCGAGTAAATGGAAGGAGAGTTGGAAGTTAGTCATGTCAACATTATTGAAAAGTCTTAGCAATGTCAAGATCAAAGGCTAGAAGGGGAACAAGAAATTCTAGCCTAAGTTAGTGAATAAACGTCGAAATATAACCACTAATGGGAGGTTTATGAAGATAGGATAGTCTACAAGGAATTACATATGTGTAGTCCCTCAGAATCCCGTAGGTATCAACATATTTCATTATAATATCTTTATTACATTTACTCTTTGTTACTAGATTTGATACATATGGTTACTAACCTCCGTAAAAGAAAGAAAACAAAAAAAAAATGATTTAGGGAAGACGTTGCAAATGAAGTTCGCAAATAGGAGTTTTCAGAATGGAATAACAAAATGGTTTTGTTTGGAAGAGAAGGATTTATATAGAAGTAACGGTTGGAATTTAGACTATACACGTGTATAAAGATCATGAGGCATTAGAATAAAAAGTACCGTACAAAACAAAAAGCCTGTGCGAGCATTTAATAAAAACCTTGAAATGACTAATGTCTTAAAATACAAAAAGTAATTTATTATATTCTCTAATTTTAATGTCTCCTCTTAATTTTAATTTCTCTTAATTTTTAAATTTAATTTATTTTTCCTTATCTACAAATAGCATAAAGTTTATTATTTTAAAAAATTTATTTATTTATCAACACATTTGTATTTATTTCTTAGTATTGGGTTCATACCCATTTGATGTTCATTGTGCTATTCCCATTTGCTTGGACCTATCATACTTACTTATTTTCAAACACACACACATGAGCAATTCATGCACACTCAACAGATAAAAATTCAAATAATTTATTATATACTAGTAATTTTAACACACTCTATGTATATGTGCTTAAATTGATAAAATATAAAAATAAAACTAATTGATTAATTTAATTTATTTTATAGTATATATTAGCCTATTTAAATATATATTTTATATTTATGTAAATGATTATAATTAAGAGGATATTTGAGATACATTTGTAAACTTATTTAACGTGACTATGTTAAGGTTGAACTCTTAATAGTATAAATATACAAATAACAAAAATAAGTTGAAGATGGATATACATGTAAATTTACTTGGTACAAACCAAATAGCCTCAAACTTTTAATAATATAGCATAGATATACATAACAAAAAGTTATATATATATTTTTTTTAAAAATTATGTGAATAAATCTTTTATTTTATAATTTATCATCTAAAAAATTATTTATTTTAAATATAATAAAATTATATAATTTTATTAATGATAATAAAGTATAAACTACTATGTTTTAAGAGGCATTGAAAATGAATAAAAATGAAGAAAAATTGAAAAAATGGATAATGATAAATAAATTAAATAAAATTAATTGAAAATAATAAAAAAGAGAAACATAAAAAATGAAAAAAGTAGAACAAACAAACAAATACAAGATGGTATATAATCTTATTAAAAAAGTAGTTATTAGGGGATTTAGTTATTATAGATAGTATACAAGCTTATTAAAATGACATTTTAAAAATATAGTAAATGACCAAAGTTAATTATTTTAGAGGGCTTTCCCGTAATAAATAACTAGGACTTGTTGCACACTCTGTATGCACAAAGTTTGTATAAAAATATTTTAAATAATAAAATTCTAATACTAATTAAAGATATACAATACTCAAATATCGAATTTGTTTTATTCAAACTTTAATATAAATACAAAGGGTTTATATCTTAATTTTCCATTGAAATACAAACTTAATAAAACTACACTAAATTTAACAGTTTATATTTTTATTATACAATGTGTGTCGATGTGTAAGAAAGATAAATAATTTTTGTGTATTGATAATAAAAATGAAATAGCAAGATGACTAACTTTCCATTCCAAATTGAAAAGAAACATGATGGGTTAATTTTTAGTTTATACGGTAGTTATGAAGTTAAAACAAATAATTAAAAGTATAATTGGCAAAGCATTAGAAGACCAACAGCAGTAATTACAAGGGTTAACGTTAATAATATATTATAGATATAGGTATACAGATATATAAAATTAATACTACCAAAATTTGGAAAAAAAAAAAAAAAAGACATTTCAAAGTAATATCCCATTATATTGGTCAAATCCAGTCATTCACAGGACTATACAATAGCTCTTCCATTTGGGATTTCTATAACAAAACAAATATTGCAACAACTCAACACTCATTGGGTGGTCACACTAGTTGCTAAAAAACGAAAATGAATAAGTTGTACAATTCTCAAACACACATTGATGCGTTGAATACAAGAGCCAAGTAGGCTGGTTGTGGAGTAAAATATAAACCTGCTCGAGCAAGTTATGATTTCTTGTTAGAAGGGAAATTCTCATTGTCCTGGAAAGTGATAGCAATATCATAAAATGTAATCTAATAGCAGAAAACGAGACGGGGAAAGGAAAGTTATTGAAGCAGTTAAACTCAGTGTTTTCAGTTCATATAAATAATTTTTAACTACATGAGAGCTTTTGTGGATGCAAATAGTAACTAGTAAGGGCTCACAAATTTAAGGGTACCAAAGAAGGTGAAAGCTGGATTTGTCTGGGAAGGCTGTCTAAGAAGGTCATAATTATGGAGGAAACAAAAATCTATGCATAGGGTTGTTTTCAGCCTACTTTCCTCTGCTTGTCCTCTTGATTCCTCAATAGATTAAGCACTGGACTTCAAATGTTTTCATGTATGCCGATCAACCCAAAGTAGTCTGTAAATAAGATAGACAGTTGAACATTCTCACCATCACCCTTTGCAACGAAAGATCCCTACTGAATCCGACATACAAGTAAGAAAGACCAATACAATGATAAAGCAGCAACATTTAATCAGTTAGCCAACCTGACCTTGTTTCCTACAGTTCACCTCACCATGCAATTCTATCAGTCTTCAAGACACTGTAAATTAACATGTCTCGAATCTCAGCTTTGTTGAATCAACATTTCCTTAAAAACCCTTCCTTCACAAAACCCACCTTTTCTACTCCCTCTGAGACCCTACGTTCTCCTCTTCCACCAGAGCCTCCAACCTCACACGAAAGGGAAACTTCTCAAGAACAATAGGGATTGCCATTTTGACAGCTGCGGTGACAATGCCCTGCCCCCAGTGAGCACTTCCAATGGCGTAACTGACGTGGGTTCGGTGTCTGTCGTCGCCGGATTCCGGCCGGACAGAGATGTACCCAATGGAGCGATCTTCAAGGCAAATTCAGCGGCGCCATGGATGTGGAATGGCAACTTGTTGGATGTACGTTAAGGCTTCTTCTCTGGAGGTAATAGTCTCCCACCTTAGACAACGAGCGACCTTATCACTACTTGCCCATGTTAGAAAGTCATCCACATCAGAAAGTTTGAAGGGTCGGATTGAGATTCTTGAGGAATCCATTCAAATTCAATTCAACGGAAACGGAATGGTTGAGTCAATAAATGGATGAACTTGGAAAGTACTAAATGGGAGGTGATAAGGGGGCAGTTAAGACCAGTTTGTCTGACATATTGATTGGGGTCAATAATGAAGGCGCTGAACTGACATCCCGAGAACTAAACCAGTAGCTGTCTTGACTGGTCAAAGCAGTACTTCCTAATTGTGTAATCCAGATGGATGCACTTGCATTGAATAGTGAATTGAGTCAACCCATGTAATGAATTGAGAGTAGATTTTTTTCTTCCTCATATTATCCGTAGAAGTGTATGCACCCGAAGTTAGGTTAGAACTTAAAAGTAGAATCCTTCTGCCTTAAAGCAGTTGTTCACCTAAGTGCATTTTTGAAAGAATTTTACATTCTTCATGAGCTTGGATTAGCAACTATCTAAAGCACTCACCTTTCATTAACACAAAAGTTTCACATGAATTATTTTTCAAATTAGCTAATCCATTTAGGTGGAATAGTAAATAGGCTTTCATTCACATTTCCATGTAATTTCTTGTCAAAAACCAGTCCACTAAGGCTCCTGCTAAGATAACAGAACAGACAGGAGTAATTCCCTTGTCACAAGGCAACTTTTCCTCATGACCAAGAAAATTCATTACCAGTTGACTCGAGAAGGACACTAGGGAAGAGTGGAGACTAGTTCCAATTTCCATCTCCAAATCAAATTCCTATAAAACGCCAAGAAAAATAACTCGATTTTCAATTGGCCAAAAATTAAGAGGCCATAGATTCATTCCAACGAAAAATCATCCTCCCTTCTTCCCGAGTTAATATGGAGCGGTGTTCCGGCCACGACATCACTCTCCGGCCACTGGATGTTTCCGACGCCGACGACTTCTTTCAATGGTATGATTCGAATACTGATTTAATTTGTCTGTGAGCCGTATGAAATGTTTGTTTTCTCTCGTTCATCTTCATCTCATCGCCTTATTCATTATCTTGGAAATCTCGATAGGTTGTCCGACGAAAGGGTGAGCCAATTCTGCTCATGGGACGCCTTCACCTCCAAAGAGGCCGCCATCGAATACGTCGTCAAAACCATAATCCCCCACCCGTGGCAAAGAGCCATATGCCTGTCGGGGCGGCCGGTCGGGTGCATATCAGTGACCCCGTTCCAGGGAAGCTATAAATGCCGGGCGGAGCTGGGGTACGTGGTGGCGTCAGATTACTGGGGGAAAGGGATAGGCACCCGGGCGGTCAGAATGGCGGCGAACGCAGTGTTCGTGCAGTGGGGGCAGTTGGAGCGGCTGGAGGCGGTGGTGGACGCGGAAAATCCGGGGTCGCAGCGGGTGCTGGAGAAGGTGGGGTTTCAGAGAGAGGGAGTTCTGAGGAAGTATTATCTGCTGAAGGGGAGACCGAGAGACGCTGTCATGTTTAGCCTTTTGACCACTGATGCTTATTAAGTTAATTATTTCATGCAAACTTGAATGTACTATTTTTAGCACTTGATTAATAACAAACAAAATATATGACTTGTTTTGGTTATTGTCTTTAGTTTAAGCCAACAAACAGTGTTTTAAAAAATCGACCAAAAGCAGAACGGTTGAAGCAGTTAGACCGCGATCGAGTCCAAAAAAAGGTCCGGATAAGATTTGAACCGATTGAATTGTAATAAAATTCGGTTCAAAATTGCAGTTCAATTGTTAAATCAGTTACAATTCATATTGATAAATAAATAAATTTTTAAATACTAATTTTTCTTTTCTTAATTTTATTTTTATTTTTTTATTGTTATTGTAGTTTATTTTCCACTATACAAAAAAAATTATATATTGGGCAAACGATTTTTCAAAATGTCATACATTTTGATTCAGTACTTTGATAAGATATAATTCTAATGCATATTTTTATATTTTTATTTATTGTTGGATTAGTGTAAATTGATTTTATTTTTATTGTAGTAGTGCAATATTTTTAGCTATCATAGTTATAAAAAATGTTTAAAATTAAAATTTAATTATTTTTTAATATTTTTTATTTTATGTATTTTAATATATTAATTAATATTTAAAATATAAATACGACATTATTTGTTCGAACATGGTTGATCCTCCAGTTAAACTCTAGACCGGTGTTTTTTTGGATTGATGACCGTTTGATTTTTAAAACATGCCAACAAACAGGGAAAAAAATTATGCCAGTTAGTTCCTTTTATAAATAATTGAAAAAGGCTGAAACGGAAAAAGTTGAAATTCTGAGTTCTGACGCCATTAAAGCACTCCGAAACCATTAACCTTTTGCACTCAAAAAATTCGGGCTCCGCCGCCCTTCTGTCTCCGGTTCCGATGTACCCGTTTTCCCTCCTCCGCGAGTACACCATTAGTAATTCTCCCGAGTTAACGACGAATACCGTTTCGGGCCCGCCTCCGCCTCCTACTCCCCGGCCAAGGTCGAAACGGCCTACCGCTCCTAGATCTTGCGGCATTCGCGCCGCCGCACCCTCGCAAATGGAAACCCTAGTTCATTCCATCTCTAACCGGCACAATATATTTAAAACGCCCGCAACCCTCCGAATCCCCGCCGTGACGTTACCTGATCGAAAACCTGTCCTCGATGTCCTCACTGCGAAAGTCCAATATTCGGATTCCATTCTTCCGCTGGATTTCCATAACATTAATTCCGAGCTGACTGATTTAGAGTCTGCGCGCTGTATGATGCTATGGTTTTGGAGAGGGTAGATAACTTAATTGAGTTGATTAGGGCGAGGGAGAAACCGACAAAATATAGGGAGGCAATGCTTGTATTCAATAACCGGGATTTTTACAGTGTGTTGACTTCAGCTCCAAAGCGGGACGAAGATAGACAAAGGATGGAGGCGTTACAGAGGAAGGATGATATTGTGGCGAAGAATAGAATCGAAAGTAGGGTGGACTGAATTCAGAAGCAACAGAAGATGAGGGACTTGATCAGTAGTTGAGGACTGATCACTTCTTCTATTGAATTAAGTGTTCCATTGTTACATAACGCCACATATACATATACACTCCTTTTTTTCGGTTAGCAGGTGTTCAACCAACTAAAATTAACTGATCAACACTATAACTAACATAACTAACAAAATGCAACTGCTGCACTACATCAATCTGCTGCACTATTATTCTACCAAAAAGCAGCTTCTAAGCCAGCTTTGCCACCACCTCGGCTTCCTTTGTCTGTTTAATGTTTAGTGTGCTCGCATGTCAACACCCAACGCCCCCTAAAGATGAGCATGAATATCTCTCATATTCATCTTGGAGATCAATCTATCAAACTACCTTGTGTAGAGTCCTTTGGTAAGTGCATCTGCCACTTGCTCTTCTATCCTCATATGTTTGGTCTCAATAGATCCATGGTGCATCTTTTCCCGTGCAAAATTGAGAGCCAAATAAAAGTGTTTGGTTCTTTCATGATGTGTAGAATTCCTACATATCTGCAATGCACTAAGGTTGTCACAGTGCATCAACATAGGCTGACCAACCCTTGCCTTAAAGTCATTCAGTAAACTTTGCAACCAAATCATCTCACATAGGCACGTTCCCATTGCTCTATATTTTGCGTCGGTTGAACTTCTTGCAACCACACTTTACTTCTTTGATCTCCAACTGATCAAGCTATCCCTAAGTACAACACAATAGCCAGTCACAAACCTTCTAGTCTTCAAACGTCCTGCCCAATCACTATCTGAGTGGCCAAGTAAGTGGACTTCTGATGATTTCCTCATGAAAATACCTCTTCCTGGTGAGGTCTTGAGGTGCCTCAATACCCTGAAAGCAACTTCTAAGAGAGGCTTGGTAGGTTTGGCCATGAATTGAGACAATATGTGCATTGCATAGCTGATGGTCTAATGAAAGTAAGATATATCTGCCTCCCAATGAACTATCTATAGGAAGGAAGGTCATTCAAAGGCTTCGCTTCTTAAATGCTAAGCCTGTGATTCATTTCAATGGTGTAGACATTCCCTTAGATCCTAATAGGCCATATGAATCTATGAGGTCAAGTGCATACTTTCTTTGGCATAGTACCATGCCTTCCTTAGAATAGGCTATTTCTATGCCAAGGAAGGATCTTGGGACTACAAAGTCCCTCATCTTGAATCTTGTATTAAGAAATTTCAAGATTTTCCTTATTTCACTGTGATCTATACTTCCAATCACCACATCATTAACATATACCAGTAAGGCCCCTATCTCCCTTTTTGTTGTCTTTATGGTAAATAAAGAATAATTTGACCTTGATTAGTGGGATCCATACCCAATCAAGACTTCTATAAACTTGGTGTTCCATTGCCCAAAGGCTTACTTGAGACCATATATTGTTTTCTTCAGTCTACACACCAGTTCTATCCTTGATGAATCAGCCTGCTGTTTCATGTTATGTCCTTGGGGAATTGCCATATAGATCTCTTCCATTAAGTCCTCATTCAAGAAGGCATAGGCAACATCAAGTTGTTGTACTGTCCAACTACAAATTGTGGCCAAGGAGAAGAAAAGTCTCACTGTTACCTGCTTTACAATTGGACTGAGTGTCACCTTGTAATCAAACCCCTTAATTTAGTTACATCCTTTTGCAACCAGCCTGGCCTTGAACCTCTCCACTTCTCCATTTTCCCTCAACTTTATTTTGTATACCCACTTGCATCTAATAACATGTCTGCCCTTGGGAAGTTTCACTATCTGCCACGTCCCATTATCTTCCAAGACTTGCAACTCCTCTTGCATTGCTTGCTTCCAGTGTGGTTTGCACACAACTTCAGTAAATGAAGATGGCTCTTGCACATCATTTAGGGCTGTTAGGTAACATTTGTATGGTTCTGAAAGGTTTGAAGTTCCCGAGTGATTGGCTATAGGCTGAGCTGTTGTGCTGCGACTGGTGTGGTTAGTTTGTGGTAGGTCATGCAGATACAACTTAAGATATTTTGGTAATTTCCTAACTCTAGTTGATCTTCTAAGATCATTGTGAGGTTCATCAGGCAGCTAAGAGGAGTGGTCATTTTGCGGAGGTCATGGCGCTGACAGTTGAGTTGAGTGATCATTAGATGGTGAGTAAGCTTCATGTGACATTGTGTGATCAAGCCTGCTCAGATCATTATGCTACTTAGGAATAAGGTTGTCATGCAATATAGGGAGGCTAACTGTTTGGTCAGGTCTGTTGTGGCTACAAAAATTCTTATCAAAAGGAAAGATTTGTTCTTGGAAAGTGACATCCCTAGAGACAAAGGCTTCATAGGTATCAAGATCATAAAGTTTGTATACTTTGATGTAGGGGGATAATCAATGAAAACACACTTTTGGCTCTAGGTTGGAACTTAGTTCTGTCCCTTTTCAAGGTATATGCAAACACTAAAGGTTTAAATACCTTAAGATGGCTGTAATTAGGAGGTTTCTGAAAGAGTCTCTCATAAGGAGATTGATAGTTCAGCATTTTCGTAGGTAATCCATTCATAATCTGTGTTGCAGTTAGTATGGCATCAACCCCAAATTTGATACGCATTGAAGCTTGGAAAAGGAGTGCTCGAGCTATACAAAGAATGTGTTGGTATTTTCTTACCACAATTGCATTTTTCTATGGGGTTTCAATACAAGAAAGTTAGTGAATGATCCCTTTTTCTACAAAGAATCTAACCAAGGTGCATTATCACTTCTTATGCAAAGAATTCTTTGGTTGAATTATATCAACACCAGGTTATGGAAGGCATGGAGAGTGAAGGCAACATCATATTTATTTTTCATTAGATTGTTCATGTACATCTACTAAAATCATCCATAATGGCTTGGAAATAGTGGCATCCACTTATGGCTACATATGAGTATGGTCCCCATGTGGCAATGTGAACCAACTCAAAGCATCCTTTGGTATTCAATACTTGGCTAGGGAATGGTTTTCTTTTCTGTTTAGCTAGAGGACAAATTTCACAAATCTTTTGAGGGATGGAATCAATGTAAGTAAAAGAGGAGTGTAGCCTTTCTATTACATCATGGGAAACATGTCCCAATCTAAAGTGCCACACATCAAATGCAGAGGTAAATGCCATATTAACTCCTTTATTTGGGGACATCTTGACTAGGAAGGATTTGACAGCAACTAGTGTTTCAGAACTCTGGGGCAGAATGCACAACCCTTGCCTTAGTTTAGTAGTTCCAATCATCATCAATGGTGAATGACCCTGGATGTGACATGCATTGGAGTCAAAAATGAATGTGCAGTTGTGTGATCTAGTGATTTTGCTTACTAAGAGCAGATTTAATTTGAATGAAGGGACATAAAGGACATCATTTATGACCAAGTTATCAAAGAGTCTAACCGACCCTACATGTGTTATGGGTACTTTAGCATTGCTAGGCAAATTCACAAAGCAGTTGGTGACTAATCTATATGAGTGAAAGAGGGTGACTGAGCAACAAATATGATTTGAGGCTCTTGTATCCACTATCCAATCACATCTAGTTTGGTTGGAAAGAAAAGTCATGAGGCAAAAATGAGATGTCTAGGGGTATGAGATAATGGTACTTGAGAAGTTAGAATGCTGTAAGGTTGTCACTATAGAAACAGTTGGTGCATTGCCATTATCCAGCTTCTTTTGTGTGCAAGACACACTATGCTCACTTATGCAGTGGGAGTCTAGCATTTTGATGATCTTCCTGATATGTTCCTGACTCAAAGTGACATCCTTATCTTCCTCCTTTCTAGTTAAAGCTTCTTGCCTTTCTACAAAGCTCCCAATCCCTTCTACGGCAACTTGGTTGATTGAGCCCTGGCTTACCTTTCCCTTGAACTTTGTAAACTTGAAGTTTGATGGGAATCCTATAATTATATAACACTTCTCTTTAGTGTACCCTTTTTTCCCACGATGCTTGCAAACTTCCAACATCTTATCCTTCTTCTCTTCCACTAAGGCCATTGCTGTAGTCTCAGTCCAAGTGCCCTTTGATCTAGTTGCATTCCTCTGCCCTTCCTCGACAATGATTGCATTGTAGGCCTCGTCAAGGGACGGGAAGGGTATGTGCTTGAGCAACTATGATCTATTAGCCAAATACATCTCATTCAGCCTTGTCAAGAATTTTTAAACCTTGTCTTTCTCTTGTTGATCAATGAACTTTTGAAAATAAATGAGGTTACACCTCCCCCATGTGCAGTGTGGTGGAGGCCTATATTGCCTTAATTTCTCCCATAATGCCATGAGCTCTATGTAGTAGCCATCAACAATCCTTCCACCTTGTACCAAACTATGTAAGTCTCCATGTAACTTGCACACGCGGCTATCATCAGGGTGAGAAAACCTCCTAGTTAGTACCTCCCAAATCTGGCTTGCACTGTTGATGTTGAAAACTTTGGAAGCCAAGGAACTAGACATTGATCTTAGCGTCCAAGCCACAACAAGATTATTGTAGCGGGTTCACGCAGCATGTAAGGGATCATCTCTTGGTGGTTCAGTGATAGTAACATTAATGAAGTCCAACTTGTTTCTGATTGAAAGTGCCAATGTGAAGGATCTGCTCTATTTGACAAAATTGGAATCTGCCAACTCCAAATGAGTGATAACAGTGCCATGGTTATCACTTGGGTGCATGAAATAAGGTGAGTGGATGTCCTCCAGCTGCTGATGAGACCTTACAGGTGCCTCTTGATTAATTGATCTGGACGATGACATGATCAAGATCTGGATGCAATGAGGATCAGATGAAAAAGGGAGTGCTGATGCATGGTGATCTGAATGGGATTGAATGAATCAGTGATCATCTGGAATGCTTCTAGGCTCAGATACCATGTTAAAAGCAAGAATTATTAACATGGATCAAGAAGCAAGAACGGTGAACTGAATTCAGAAGCAACAGAAGATGAGGGAATTGATTAGTAGTTGAGGACTGATCACTTCTTCTATTGAATTAACTGTTCCATTGGTACAGAAGGCCACATATACATGTATACTTTCCCTTTTTTTGGTTAACAGGTATTCAACCAACTATAAATAACTGATCAACACTATAATCAACATAACTAACAAAATAGAGCTGCTGCACTACATCATTAATCTGCTGCACTATTATTCTACCAAGAAGCAGCTTCTAAACCAGCACTGCCTCCACCTTAGCTTCCTCTGCTTTTTTGATGTTTAGTGTGCTGACATGTCAACAGAATCGAAAGTAGGGGATTTGGGAATAGCTGGGGATGCAAGCAAAATGCAGAATATTGGGGAAGGGTTGCCCATTATTTTGGTTCTGAGTCCATTTTCGACTCTGATCAGAATACATAATGTCTACGAATTTGTGGAGGATGGAGTTTTTATTCTGATTGATGTGAAATTGAAACAGGGGGTGGGGGGGGGGAGGGGGGGTGAGCCTAATTGCGTGCCAGTGCGGACGAAGTTTAGTACGTACCATGTGGTGACGGCTTATGAGTGGCAGTTCAAAGACTGGCCTTTTAAGGACTATGTTGAGATCTTTAATAAGAGTGAGTTCCTTACTCTGTATAGACCTAACGTCTACTTGTTGAATTAACTTATTCTGTATTTCTTGTATACCATAGTTTGCATTTGTTGCCCTGTGAATGTTGAAATACCCATCAAATTTTACACACTTCCAATTTATGCCAGTTCTTTGGTTTTGCGTGTGATTTGAGGATGACAGCATAGAATCAACAGAGATTGTGAAGCAGTTGAACGTCAAGATAATTTCGGTCACTTTTACAACCTCTAAGCATGTTTATCCCTTTCAGTTAGCCATAACTCCTATGTTATTTACCTCGATTGTTATTCTATTTATGCCCAGATAAGCAAAAAATAAACAACACCAGGACCAAGCTGCAGCTCTTGAGGTGGGGGGACTAACTTGAAGAACTTGTGTGGTCTCAATCTCGTTAGGATGAGTCAAATTCTTCTGATTACAATTTATAGGCTTGTGCCTCATTTCAAGTTTGGAAATAATGCTACCAGATAAATGTTACTGGCTAAAAATGACGACGTATATTCTTTTGCATTTGTCAGGAGTATCAACAAGTAGTAGTATATTTATTGCATAAGCTATGTTGAAATGTTAGCTAAATCTCATTATTGTGATTGCTAATTTGTTTAAAGATGCCTTGTAAACTTAAGATGTATTGATATGCGAGTTAAATCTTATTGTTGTGCTTGCCACTTCGTTTAAGGAAGTTGCTAATTTGTAAACATAACCACATATTTTGCTGCATCAGGTTGGATAATGGAAAACAAAAAGCGATGTTTCATATTTATGACCAAGTTATTCCGTTTATTTTCAACTTTTATTTGGTTTCTCTCGGAGTTGTCATCAGCATTAATTCATTCTGTTCGTTCGACTTCCTCAAGCAGAGTCCTTTCAGCTGAATTTTCCATCCTACTCCTGGTGTTGCATCGGTGCATCCTACTTATTTTCCACCTGCTGTATGCATTGTGGATCTATATCGATAAACAAGAAGCAGAGTGTTTCCTGGTTTTTAATTTGTCATAAAACTACACCTGTTATGTGATAGTATCAAATCAATCGTCACTTTTATCATTGAAGTTGTTGGGTGGAGGATGCGTCATTATTATCTTTGTCTGTTGAATTAAACAGGCTAGTGTTGGCTTGCAGAAACAGAAAACGCGACTCGAAGTCTGTGGAGAATAGAGATAATCAATGACAAGCTTAAAGTAGGTGGTCTTGCTTGACTGTTCGTGAAAAGTCATTAGCACTAGAAACTGGTCCAGTTTGTATATTGACCGTCCTTGCCATTGTTCCCTCTCTTTGAAGTTGACAGGCTTTGGATTCATACCTGTAGAAGAGCTTGCTGTCCGTGTGTTGTAAAATTGTCACGAAATGATATCTAAATTCTGTTTTAGGTTGTATTTTTTGGCCTTTTTGTCCATGCTTGCTTGTTTTCTAAATCATTAGCATCCACAAATCTTTGAGAGCCTGCTTGTTTACAAACCTAGATTATACATGTCTTTAAAGTTCATACTGGAGAAATATGTGAGTGGTAAGATTTGACCTTCTTAGCACATGTGTGCATAATTATAGTGCGCTACAGCGCACCATGGTGCATGATGCTAAGGACCAAGTTTACAGCCATTTTTCATTTTTTGGTGTTGGCCTTCCCTTAGCACGTGCCTTCTGGCGCCTGTTCGCTGCCTTTTTCCCTGGTGCAATGGTGCACCCATGGTGTGCCTTTTCAGAAAGGCCAATACCCATGCTTCTTTTTTAAGATAAACCCTAGACAGTAGACAGTGCTACCCATGTCTCTCCAAGTATCAACATCTCTGCTTCACTTCCAGCCACAATTTCTTCATTTGTTGTATGTCTTCATCCGTTTTCTTTTTCATTTTTGTTCCTATTTTACTTCTTTCTTCTTTTTTGCACTCTTTTCCAAGTTCGGTCCTTTCTTTTCCACCCTATTTAACTCTTTATTTTCTTCTTTTCCCAGGACCCAAGCTTCTTTTGTCTTTTCTTTTCTTCTTTTCCTTTCTGTTTTCTTTTTCCAGCCCTTTCTATACTTTTACCTCTTTTTTTTCCTTAAATTTTAACTATTGAATTGTGTATAATTGCTAATATCTACCACCTATCTGAAATTAATGTTGAAATATTGTTTAATTTGCAACCGGAAATCTTAATTTGTTAAAATAGTGCTTAGACCAGTTCTGAAATTGTTTAATTATTGCTGATTTTTCTCATTAAGTGCTATATTTGCTTAATGATTACTTGTGAAATAGTTGTTGAAGTTTGGTTCACTTAAATTTTGTATTTCAAATTCATTAACTGCGTACAAGTTGCTAATACCACAGATCTATATTTAATGAGTACAAACATGTGCCAAGGTGAAGTTCAACGCTAGTAATGTGAAGTAAATCCAACAAAGTGCATCAATTCCCATAATTCCTTAATTGACTCATATGTTTATTAATGTTCATTCTGAAGGAAATAAAGAGTTGCTTCGAGCCTTCTATGTTGCTAATACAACACACTTTTGTTTGTAAGAAATACTCAATTAGCATGTGTTTATTGCTGTGACATAAAGGTTGCGTAAAAGAATGCTCCTCGTAAGTTTTATTGGTTTCCACAAGCAGACATGTCCAATGGGATTGGATAATGCCGGGGCATAGGTAAGCCTTAATTCCTCTGATTTTATTTTATTATTATTATTCGGGGGGGAGTTGGTGTCCTACCACTTAGTTGTATTAGTGATAAAAAGGCATGTTCGATGTGTGTGCATAATTGTATAACTAAATGATATTTTTAAATGTAAATATTACATCATTTACAAAATAAGAGAGACAGGACATTGGAAAAAAAAGAAGAATAAAATAGAAATTGAAAAAGAAGATTGAAAGAAAAAAAGTATAATGATTTAAAATTGTGGGACACGGTATGCATTTAAGTAAAGTAATAATATTTTTAAATATAAAATTCGTAATGTTTATAAAATTCTTAAAATGATAAAATAAAAGAAAGTTTTTTTTAAAAAAAAAAGAAAAAATGAAAATTGAGAGAGTTGAATACGAAAATATATAAAGAATTAAGGTTATTTTAATGTTCATATTTTGTGCAACCAAATCTTTAATTGAAGAAGATGAGTGAAAAGAAAAAATATAAAGAATTAAACTTGCTTTAATATTTATACACTGTGCAGCCAAATCTTTAACTGAGGGAATAAAGTGAAAAGAAAATGTATAAAAAATTAAGAATATTTTAGCAATTATACATTGTGCAATCTTATATCCTTAATATGTGGAGATTTGGAATGTTCAATCAAAACATGAAGATTTATTAAGCTTTTGTGACACCTAAATATATGACATTGGCAACTTTTTACAGTTAAAATTTTGAACTTTCAAAGGGTTTGGCTCCATTTATATTAACACAGTGTAGCAGATATGGCCCATCAGTTGTAAACTTGGGTTTTGTGGATCATGCAGCTTATAGCAGACTCCAGTGAACTGGAGCCACAATTTTATATGACTCGATAGAGGGGCTCTTACATCCCGCTTGCATGTTCTCATCGTGCTACAGATTCACATCTATATCTTGTTGTTAAGTTCTTTATGACAAAGATTTTACTGCGGATCAGGACACCTGACTTGCCTAAGAGTATCAATACTCAAGTTGTTTTTCTTCTTAGTTTCATTTTCCAACGTGGTCAGTATATCCACTGTAATTTCTTTTAACCTCTAATTTGTGAGAGGGCCCCCATAGGTACTCAGTCTAACAACTTTAAAGAAATAAATATGAATTAGAGAAAATGAAATCCCATATTGAAATAATAAAGAAAAAATAGCTTATATATAAATGGAAACTTGGTTCATAACTCATAACCTTAAAATTTTGAATTAATATATGGTGTTAAGTTCATTTATATACATGCATACGTATAGGCCTGTGGACAATTGTTCTCGATTTTGTTGGTTTCCTTTCCAAGTCCAACAAATGTTATCCACAGGTAATGTTTCTGATTTGGTTGTACTTCCCCTCTTAACCCAACAAGATCTAATTAGAGTATGTAGTTAGGCCCGCTACAAATCCAACAAAGTGATATCAGATCTAATGGTTTAGCTTGGGATGAGTATAAAGACGATTCTCAATGATCGCTAAGAGGTTCATAGTCCACAGAAGGCCCATGAAAGTGATGGCCATACAAATGTACTCGAAGATCACATGAGAAGCCCACATCCTACGGAAGGATGGCCTACGGAATTGATAGCCATGAATAAGCAATTTGATGTGACCGTTAGATAATCAAGAAGTTTCTGATTGAGAGAAAGTAAGTGGAAGAAAGTTTCTGATTGAAAGAGAGCAAGTGGAAGAAACTCATATTTGATAGGGAGATTATTGAGAAACAAATATAAGTTAGAGAAAGTAAAATCCCATATTGAAAGAAAAAAGAAAAAATGGCTCGTAGCCTTAAGGTTTTGAGTGTTATCCCCGATTTTGTTAGGCTCCGCTTCAAGTCCAATAGACTTTGTCCATAGGTAATACTCTAGATTTGGTTAGACTTCTCTTCTTAACTAAACTAGGTCCAATCAAAATTTGTAGTTGAGCTCGCCACGCTCCCAATAACAACATGATGCTTTATGTTTGTGTATTTCTGACAAGGTTTTGCATCTTGATTGCATTTATATGTATTAAGCAACCTGATCAAGCATCAAGTGGGTGATTTGAATTTATGAACTTGCATCTTATGTAATGTGCCTTGATTTATTATTTAGACGATCCATACTTCTGTTCCTTCAAAATTTGATCCTGTTGGCAGTTGCATATGGTGTTTGATCATATGTTTAAGGCTATAGTTCTTTATTCCATTCTAACTATTTTTGTTTACAGCATAGTGGAATTCTTGGGTTCTTGATCCATGTAACGAATGTTCTTTCATGACCCGTAATTATTATAGTTATGTTTGCTTTCAAATTTTAGTGTGTATTTTTAAATGTTTTTATTTTACGAATTGTGTAAAAGTAAAAGATATAAAAAGAAAAAATTTAAAAAGTATAATAATTGAGTGTATGTTTTTCGACTCCAAATTTTGAAAACCAACATAGACTATATCATTACCAGCTCATAATTCACACAGTATGAATTTTCTAGTAACATCTTGCACACAATTCATCTGTACCATTTATTAGTACACACAACAGGAGAATCACAGAAAGGAAGTAGACCTTTACAACAAGAAAAGGACAATGGCCACAAAACGGTACAAAGGCATATCAGAACGAAGAATCAGGCCACATTGAAAGTTGAACCATAGGATGACACAAAGAGAAGGTAGAATAGCATTGGAAGAACCAGCTTATAAATTGCACCAAAGGAAGATGGCCCAAACTGATCCAACCCCTGTATCACATACAGCCAGTGGAACAATCAATAGCTTTGTTAAAACCAAAATAAAACATGGTATTGATAGAGACCTAAATATTTCTGAAATGGCAGTTGGAAGGAAAAGAGCCACAGCACCTAAGTATGTGTTATATGGAAAATTTGATGTTGAAGCAGAAGAGCTAAATGGAAAATCTCCTGCAATTGCCATAAAAGATCAGAGCTTGATCGTATGTATGCAAGCACACGTCTATAAGGAAAGAGTGAGTTGACATTTCTTTGATGAATTACTTGTGAAATTTGTAGGTTCTGAGGGATAGTTCTTACCATTGCATGGGATGTTGTCGGCGTTTGGGACATCACAATTTTCAATAAAGGTTTGAACCTGATCTTCGTCGGTGTTAAAGCCAACATTTGAACCCCCATTGAGCAGTTGACACAAACATTGGGGTTGAAACTGGACCGTGGAGCTGAGCTGTGAGCAGCAGTTGGGACTTGGAAAGTTTGCGTTGTTTACGCAGGGCGACAGGCTGAAGAGGACATTGGAGCAATTGTTTAATTGGCCTGGGATGCCTGCCCAAAGCACGGTGACAATAATCAGAGGTAAGCCCATGACACTTATTGGCGTGCCATTTGATTTAGTTATTGTGGTGAACAAAAAATTGATTTCTTTAATGAATTATGCATGAAAACCAAAGGTTCTGAGAGTCGGTTCTTACCATTGCATTGGAAGACATTGGCGTTCGGGATATTACAAGTATTGGCCAAGGCTAGAATCTGAGCTTGATTGTTGTTAAAGCCAGGGTTCGGACCTCCACCATTCATTAGTTGACACAAACACTGGGGCTGGGACTGGATCACGGAGCTGAGCTGCGTGCAACAGTTGGGATTTGGAACGGTGGAGTTATTGAGGCAGGGCGACAGGTTGAAGAGGACATTGTTGCAATTGATAGATTGAGCTGAGGTGCCTGCCCAAAGCATGGTGACAACAATCAGAGTCAAGGCCATTGGAGCTTCTTGGTGCGCCATTTGATTTGGTTGCGTGGAAATTAAGCGTGTTTGATGGAGAGTTTGGGCGTGTTTTCTAGGGTTTATATAGGGCACTGTGGGGCGAGAAGTTGAGTGAAGATTCGCACATAGTAATTCCGACGATTTTGTTGAAAGCAGGTGAGACGAAATGAAAAAAGAAAAAAGCAGGTGAAGCTGTTGTCATGAAGAGGACATTTGGATGATACTGAACAAGATTCTTACTTTGTTATTGTGCCACTCCAGGTACTGTCTTGGATCCTCCCTGCCGAGTTCACACTGTCACTGCATATTAGTTTTACTTAATGGGACTAAATGTTTTCCAAATTAGAAAAGAAAACTGAAAGTCTTAATGTCATTTTGAGGCGAGTTCACTGTAAATAAGTGTCTATTAAAATTATATATATATATATATATATATATATAATTTTATTTCTAAATATGATGTTTTATGTATTCTTTTTGTTCGTACCCGAAATATTACTTCAATTTGTTCGTACAAAGTCAGCAATTTTTTAAATGTTTTTTGTTATTAATTTTCAAATGTAGAATGATCATTAGCCCTTTTTCTCCGTTTTTATGGCTAAACTTGTTCAAAAATAATTATTTTCTGACCATACTTTCAACTCCCTATTATATTCTCTTTTGATTTTCTTGACACTCCTAGGTTAATGATTTACGCATCAATGAAATAATTATTTATTTGTTAATTTAAAGGCAAATCTATTTTATTATAGTTGTCAATAGCATCGGTACATAATCATGTCTTTCGAAATAAAATTTGTCGTATTTTATATCTTTATCAGGCTAAAAATGGAGAGATTAACAGAGCATTTTGAATCAATGGATGCCGACAAAGGAAGTGGCGAAGCTATTCGCAAAGAAGAAGAGACTCATAAAATGGAGAATAGCTGAATGCAAATTCTAAATTTTTTCACATGTTGATTATAAAATTAGTTTGTGTTTATGTGTGCTGTATGAAAATTAAAATTAGTATTAATTATATTGCTATTTAACAGTTGCAATTTCCTTTTTACTGAGATATGAATTCACATATCTTACAAAAAAAAAAGTTAAATGGTAGAATTCAAGTAGTATTGCATAGGCTTTTTGTAGTAAGAATTTTAAATTACACGATTCTTTTTCTAATTAACATATCAATTTATGAGATTGAAATATTAAAAAATTACCCATAATGTATAACTAAATCACACATGAACCTGACTAATAGATTGAGCAAATCAATCTTGGCCTGCCATATTTAATTAATAATTAAGTTAGGAGCAAGTATGATATACCCAAACCAAGTTGAATAAGATTCTGATCATTAGTATGAAAAAGTAATATAAGGGAGTTTGACTAAAATGTCTGATCATTAGTATGAAAAAGTTAATGTAAGGGAGTTTGACTGTGACACCCACTCGTGGAAGAAAAATGAAGGTCCGTCTTAGTGATCCAACTATGTCGAGTGAAAGAGCCATGCTTAATGCATGGATAAGGGTTATTATAGGATTTCATTGATTTTATTTGAGTATACCTTGTCTTTCCACACGGGGAAAAATGAGAACCGACACAAGAGGGTCAGTTTTGTTTATTTTTAGACAGAATTCCTTCTTTCATGCTATCATTGAAACAAACTTTCTGATTAAAACTTATTAAATTAGGTCAATTGAGATTAAAAGAACTTCTGTCTAGTAAAATAATAAATTGACAATTTTTTGTTATTATTCTGAATAATTTGAAATTCAAAACTTCCAAATATATATTTCAAGATTTCTAAAACTAGGTTTTTATAATACTCTTTTTCATTTATAAGATATACAAACTTAAGTATTTTATGAAGACAAGATTCAAAAGAAAAGAGCTTTACCATGTATACTAAATCAAGAATTATAAATTATAAATCGAATTCTAAAGCTTATTTGTTCATTCTATTCTTCATAAGCAATAGTAAAAAAGAGTCCCATAGCTCTTTAATTTTTTTTGAATTATAGTCTCAAATAATTAGTCTTGTCTCAATTTTAAAGTGCTTTTTTAATTTTACATGTTGACAATTAACATATTTTATTTTTAAATATTAGTGTTTTTTAAATATTTTTGTAAATTTGAAAGCCTCTTGTTATGTAATTTAATAATTTAATATTTCTAACTAAAGTTCATGAAAATGTAATACATAATCATCAGCTAAAAATAAATTAATAATAAAATTAACTTATGACAATCACAAACAAATCTTATTGTATCTTATAGTCTTAAACTTTACAGATAATTGACTTATACTTGTAGTATATTATTCTCTTGTATATTACTAGAATTATCATAACAATGAATTATTGACCTATTCTTTTTCTTGGTGGATATTCAGAACTTTTTGTCCTATTTTTTGAATAAAAGTTACTAGAATTTGACCACGATTAGACAGTTTAAAAAAAATTAGCACCTAATGGTATTGCAATTTGATATTTTGAGTATATTTAAGAGTCACAAATAAATTAACAATGTGAAGCATCCAAGTGGTTTGTATTTTTATAGTTGCACGTGTGAGATACATTGAGTATATAGTTTCAAATATAGATAAACATAAACAATTTGTAGGACTGAGTATAATTAGTTTAAAATGGAATTTACTTAATTGTGATAAGAAGTACATCATCTTATTAAAATTACGTACGGACGTTTGAAACCAAGTACACATTTATCTGCGAGCTCTTGTCTAACCCAGTGAGACAAGGCTGGATTTTCATGGCTATAAACACATTTTTGCAGTCATATATATGTGTGTGTGTTTTGAGGAGTTCTAATCCTCTGAACCCTTTAATTTTCACTGCTGGAAATTGGCCCAAATTATTAATAAATCACAATTTCCACAAAGGGCCATTTAAATTTAGACTTCAGAAAAATATATAGTGGGTTAACACGGACTGAATTTCATACAAGTTCGTGTGCATCATTCTACACATTTAACTCATTTTGAAGAGCTGGAGGGCTAAAATGTACCCTTGGTAGCTTTTATAACATGAATTGAATAAACTCGAGATAAACTTTTTTTACTCTTTTATTCTATGCAATATGTATGTATCTGATCTTCTTGTACCGTAGTGCCATAGTGAAGGGAGTTGGGACTGATTACGTGGCTAACAAAATACATTCAGCGGAAATCTTTAATTGCTTATCCAGCACCCTTAAATTTTCAGCTCTTGAAATAATTGGGATAAGCTTTTATTGTTCACCTAAATTATTCATCAATTGATAACTTCACGTAGGGACTTGTATATCAGTTTAAAAGAGTACGTCAGAGCAACATTCAATGGATTAGCACATACTGATGAATTTCATGCAGGTAATTCATATGCATCAATATTCAAGAGATAAACACTACTGGCAATTAGGCCTTTATTGCTGAGTTGAATAATTTCGAGCCAAGCTTCCCTCACCTTTTATTAATTTAACCATTTACGCAAGACGCATTTATCTACTCTCTTGTGCGGTGTAGTAATTCAATTGGCTCATAAATACATTCTGAGGTAATCCAAATTGCCTATCCACCAAACCTTTGAATTTTTCTGTGCGTGGAACTGACACTGGTTTTTAATATTGGCCTAATTCATTATTAATCGATCAAAAATTTCACGTACGGACATGATCTGTTTGGACTTCATAACAATATATATAATTCACGGGCGTCATTGTTCACGTATGCTTGGCTTCTTTCGACATCATTTTTAAATGCCAGAGAGCTGAAATCTCCTAATAAACTTTTTGTTACACAGAGAGTTACGTACGTAAGTTGAATAAACTGAAGATAGGCTTTCCTCACCTTTTAATTATTACTTTAACCTTTTCTAGAAGACGCATGCTGCAGTTATCAACTCTTGCCTGGTATGGTGACATAATGGTGGGCGGATATTATTGGCTAAAAAACACATTCGTGCAGTTTTATTTATGGTTGCATGCATGTTATGGTGATATAATCTACGTACCGAACCATTAATTTTCAGAGATATGGAGACGGGAGCAGGGTTTTGTTGTTGACCCAAATTATTAATCGACGACAAATTTCACGTAGGGACATATTATTCTTAGCTTGAGGACAAAATTGCTTACTGGGATAATATCTTCTGATGAATTTTATACAAGTTTACAGCCATCATTTTAGCAGCCTTTTAGAAGCTAAAGAGTTGTCGTCTAGACAATAATTACTACTGTTGTTGATCTGGAACGAAGGGAAAGAACGATTCAATTTTCTTGCATTTTCCTAATTTCTTTAACAAATTAGAATCATGGATTTGTTTGGCTTTGGAGTGAAACGGGAAAGGAAATTAGATATTTAAGAAATTTCTTAATATAGTTTAGTAGATTTAATTGCTTTAAAAAATTATATATCATAAACAAATTAATAATTCAAAGAATTCAAGTTATTCGAATTTCTACAAATATATTTGCATATATAATATATAATACCATTTTGTTATATCTATATAGATTCATGGAGGTATGTAGGTATGTATGTTTTAATTAGTTTTTGTAAAAAGAAAAAAAAAATATTGTTGAAGATTACCTGGATTTGGGTATTTAAGAATTGTAACGACTTGCTGCGATTATAAATATTTAGTTGTAATGCGTTTTGCCTTGTCAGCTGTTGAAAAATCAAGTAATGGTGATAAAAATAAAGATATATGCACATTTCCACGCGTCAAAGTTAATTGTGATTGCAGATATATATTTTAACTCTCATACTAGAAAACATCCTTATATATCTCTGTAAGAGTTTTTGATTGAAAATTGTTGTCAAAATCATGATTTGCGTGTATGGAAACCCCTGAGCACACAAGCCATAGCCAAGTTGGACCCGTAAATTTTATCATAGAAGAAATTATAGGATTTCATTAGTGTCACCCTTCTCATTCTTTATAATTCAATTTAAGAAAAAATAATTCAAGGACAAGTGAATTGAAACTAATATGTGTATTATGATTAGAAAAATTAACTTCAATTTAAGTTATAAATATATTTCAACCTTACAACAAATATGTAAGGAGAATATGTACGTATTTTCTAGTCTACATACAAATCTAACCAATCTACTTAATCACGGTAAATGATTGGATAAGTTTGAATTTGAGAAAAAGAATCCAGCTTTTTGAATGATTTTTCTTTTAGAGATGATCCTATTAGTAAATATGATGAATGACTAGTCGTATCTGAACTTTAACATTCAAAAATCTATTTGTCTGGGTGGATTAAAAAATCAACTTTTAGAGTTGATTTTCTACGTACTACTTTGTATATATTAATTGATTGGTGAACTCGTATACCGGTAAGAGCATGCAAATACGACAATAATTGTTAGCTGTGGGGGAGAAAAATCAAGTGAATCTCATCGTTAAAGTGGGTTTGACACTAGGGAAAAGCACATGAAGTTATTCCTTAACCTTTGCACGTTGCCAACTTTTGCACACACTCAAATAGTTGAAAAAAAAGAAAGAAACAAAATACAATCTTTGCCCAGTTCGTACCCAATATTTGTTCTTTCATTCTTTGTTCACTGGCCAAGACAGTTGAATATCACGCACGAGCTTGAAGAGGCTTTGTCTTGCATTGAAAAAAAATGTGAAATATGAGTTATATAGAAGTGAAGAAAGACGACATATAATTTATAATTTTAAGGTTTTGAGTTGGGATATGCTATTAAGCCCGTAAATGTACATGCTCACACTCTAACCTATGAATGTTATCCTCTATTTTGAGCTCTTCACTGACTCAACGAAGTGATATCAAAATCAATAGTTTGCAAGTACATAAGAAAAAGAAGTGCTTTTGGCCTGAGATCTCATGACAAGTTCAAGAAAATAGTGAAGCTCAAAAGCTTGCATGAACAAGCATAAAGAGAAGTAAGTCCTCCAGAAAAGAGTGACTCACATGCTCATGAAGACAAATTCAATGTAAAGAACAAGTACTCGAAATGACGAGTTGTAATCAAGGGAAAACAAGCTCTAATAATGCCCATTATTTGTACGATTACGCTTGAAGAATTTTTTAGTACAATTAAAACATTCAAAGAAACCCTTTTTTTTCTAAATCTTATAGTTTCATAAAAGACAGAAGAATTAGCTTTACGATTAATATCATTTTAGTGATTGCAGTCTGCGGAAGCTGATATAGACCATAGATATACGAACATCTCACTTGCAAAGTGGTTACCTGTCCAATAATTTTGCTGTCTTTCATGCGTTGCCAGGCATTTTCTGCAAGAACAAGTGTTATTATATTATATTACAGGAAGCAGGAATTTCATCTGATCTGAACTCTGGAGAACCCTCATGAGACACGAACAACTGAACAAGTTTGGATCAACTTCATCACATATACGTTAATATATGAGCAGAAATGAAAACCTAATGCTGATCCACCCAGGGTTCAATTTCACTAACAGAAGAACTTATGCCAATTCACACAAAACTGTCTGCTATCAAGCCTCAACGTTGCCACCGCCATTGACAACAGTGCAAAGACGCCACGACTGAGTCTGCACCAAGTGGTTAGCCGCACAAAGAAGGTGGCACAGTTGAGGCGCGAGGCCATGCTAATGAACGCACCGGTGCACCGTTAACAAGCCTTGGCTGGCCCCTGCCTAGGGCATGCATTGTCACTGCTAAAAGTACTATGCTTAGCTGCTTCATTCCTGTTTGGCCCCATTTGATGGATTCAAACCCTATGAATGGTATGTGCTGTTGGAAGAAATGTGAATGAAGACAGTGCCAGGTGTTTACGTGTTGGGATCAGACAAGGGGATGATTTATACTACTGTAATTATGCTTATTAATTTGACTGGATTTTCTTTCCTCATTGCAAGTTAATAATTAGTATTTGGTGAAGTAAAAAGGACTAATGAGATAAGAACTGCAAATTACTTGAGACAGATTCGTCACATTGTGTCGTATTAAGATAATAGAGACAATGCTTACACACGGGTAGTACTTTTAAATCCAAAAATACCCTAATCACGATGGCTATGTTTGGGAAAGGGGTGTTTGTTGGACATCATGTTTGGTAGAAGATATATTGAGATGAGTGATATATTTAGACAAAAGATTTTTAACGGGAGAATAAAATAATTGGGATGAATATATATGTATAAAATATAATAATGATTAAATGATATGATAGTTTATAAGGATAATAATTATATTTTAGGTTATAAATAAAAATAAATATGAGGATATATGTGGTATATGTGGGTATTGATTTAATTATGAATACATATAGTAATTAAAAAAATAATTAGTTAGTTATATATGAAATTGAGAAATTTTGAATTTAAATTTGAATAAAAATATTATTGCATGATATATTTAATAGTATGAAATTTAAGAGGATATGATGAAATTAAAAGATATCTTCCAAACATAACCTGTATTACACAAGTTCAAATCTAAATCCAGACCACTTAATAGACCCACTTTATCAAGTTGGGTCCAGATATGATCACCCAACTCGTCCATTTTCATTTTTTTGGGAAAACAGATGGACACAATTAAATATTTTTATTGATGGCGAACAATAATTAAATACTATTACTAACCTTTTTTTTGTTTGCTAATTTTCGTTTTTATGGGAGCCTGTCTGAAAGAAGAACAAGTGTATTACATTACAGGAAGCAGGAATTTCATCTGATCTGAACTCTGCAGAAGCCTCATGAGACATGTACTAAACAAGTTTGGATCAAATTGATCACATATACGTTAATACATGAGCAGAAATGAAAACCTAATGCTGATCCATCCAGGGTTCAATTTCACTAACAGAAGAATTTATGTTACTCACACACAAAACTGTCTGCGATCAAGCCTCAACGTTGCCACCAGCATTGAGAACAGTGCAAAGGCGCCTCGACTGAGTCTGCACCGAGTGCGGGGCAGCACAAAGAAGGTGGCAGAGTTGAGGCGCGAGGCCATGCTGACGAACACACCCGTGCCCCGTGATCGAGCCATGGCTAGCTCCTGCCTAAACCATTACCAATACTAGAAGTACCATGCCTAGGTACTTCATTCCCTTCTGGCCCCATTTGATGGATTCAAACCCTATGGATGGCATCTGTTGGAAGTAATGTAGGATGAAAACAAGGCTAAGTGTTTTCCTGTTGTTGGATCACACAAGGGGATGATTTATACTACTGTAATTATGCTTATTAATTTGACTGGATTTTCTTTCCACATTACAAAATAATTAGTATTTGGTGAAGTAAAAAGGCCTAACGAGATAAGAACTGCAGATTACTTAAGGCAGATCCGTCAATGCGTGTCGTGAGATAAGAGAATACAGACAAGGCTTACACAGCTTAGTACTTTTAAATCCTGAAATGCCCTAATTACTATATTTCACAAGCTTAAATCTAAATCCAGCCCACTTAATAGACCCACTATATCCAGTTGGGCCTAGATATGATCACCCATCATCCATTTTCATTTTTCCGGCCGAACAGATGGACAGAATTAAATATTCTTATTGATGGCGAACAATAATTAAATACTGTTACAAACCTTCTAAATTTTTTGGTTAGCAAATTGTTGTTTTCATGGGAGCCCGTGATTGAAAATTTTAAAATAAGATTTAGATAATTGGTATTTAACAGTAAGTGGACGTCTTAAGTTTGTAGAAGAAATGGAGTCTCCAATTGTTGCCGAGAGGAACTGATGATATCCACTGAATTCTTTGAGGTGCGGCTAATCAAATTAACTTAAAATAAATCCATCTGTCACTAACAAAACTGTGTGTGTGTGTTCTGCGACAAATTGATTTCAAAAGTACAGATATAAAAGATTAAACCCACATAAATTTTGTCTTATCCATTTGATAGCAGAAATTATAAGGAAAATCTTCATCATCTGTTCTGCATGCGTCAAAGTGGTACCCATTAAAAATAATTAAAAATAATAATGAGAAAATAAGAAAACACAAAAGTTTTTCCGCGATTGCGTGGGATGGTTAATCTCGAATTGCATAATAAATAAATTAAAAAAAATGAGAAAATAAGGAAACAAAAATAGTTTTTATGTAGTTGGACCAATGACGTACATCAACTGAGACGTTCAATAACAGCTATTTCATTGGAGATTTTTATTTTATTATTTTTACCTTAAAGTATCCTTTTTTATATATAAATTTTATGTCTTTAAAACGATGTCATATATCAAGTTATTTCACACTCCTTTCGTATATTTGTAATTGTAAAACATTACTCCAGCTGCCTTCATCAGAATATTTACTAGTTTCATGCATGTTTCTTCTTATATATTCAGTAATTCTGCATAATCACACTATCTTGCTTCAGCATATTTGGTAGTCATAGATAATTTCGAATTAAGTTTTGTAGATGTAGGGATTAATTAAGGGTTAATTATGATCATTTTAAGGATTAGCTTTAGGGATAATGTCTGGAGATATGTATAGGCTTCTCTTTTTTTCCCCTTCCTTTTGATGGAATTCCATGAAGTCTAAAAATAAAAGAAGTGATCGTCATAGCTGTATGTATACCAAAGAAATTAGATGAAGAGTTGTTGTCCACTAATTTTGAAAAGGAGGCAACTTTTACTGTCAAAACGTTGGACTTTGAAAGGTTTGGCTGCGTTTATATTAACGCATAATGTAGCATTTATGTACATTTAGCTCTTAAGTTGAAAACACAGGTTCTATAGATTATGCAGGTTATAGTTGACCCAAGTGAATTGGAGCAATAAGTTTATTACGTACTCACCAGAATCCAGGGATTACCTAGAAGTATCAATGCTCGTTCCTTTTTCTCGTTTGGTGCTTTCCAGTGGGTTAATTTCTCAACTCTAGTTTCTTTAAACCTAAATCCCAATACTCGTTTGACTACCGAATGCTATGCAATTGTGTACTTCTGACCAGAATAGTTTCTTGAATATGACATCTGAATATTGCTTCGGGTACAAGTCGTGCATCGACTTGGTATTTTGAATTCACGAAACTTGCATCTTATGACAATTACAATGTGCCTTCAAATATTAATTTGACAATTCATACTTCTTTGCCTTAAAATTTCCTGTTGGCAGTCGCATATGATGTTTGGCGATTCCCGTGTTATAAAATATGTTGTTAAGATTGTAATCTTCTGATCACACTCCATAACTTAGTTTAAAGTATATTGGTGTTCTTGGGTTCTTGAGTAACCCTATTGATTGTTGGTACCGTCATATCAATGCTCTCATTATTTTGACACAATCTTATGATTCATATTCCAACGTCAGACTGTCAGAGAGACGTTAGCAGGAAGTTAGCAGGAGAAGTTTCCATATATTGATTAATTGGATGCCATTTTGGCAAGCAAGAAAATTGACGGAATTTTGAAGGAGCCCTTAACGTGTTATTGTGCAGATTTTTGACGAGATGAATCGTGGAGGAAATTTACCATAAACGAATTGTCCAAGATGGAAAGAATTCTTGTTTACATATATGTTGGTGGATTTTTGAAGATGATTTGACCAAACTCTATGGAAGTTTTCATCTAATCTTGATTAGCATAGTAGTTATTTAGAATAATTTTTAATTTCCTTTTGGATAAAGATGGTTGGAAGTAATAGATAGGAAAGTGCAATACGAAAACTATTGACAGAATCTGCTGCAAGATGAGAAACATCAATGTGCCATCTATAGTGATTTTTATGAAAATTTGATGCAGAATTTTAGTAGTAGTTATTACATCATGTAATTATATATATTTGGAACGGCTTATACACTTTTTTATCATCTCGAGAGAGGAAGAAAATTCACGTGTTTATGATCAAGAGAAAAAAATAAGAAATTCACGCGTTCATCTCTCAAGAGACAAGAAAATAACTTGGCACATTCTAGGGGAACATTTGATTATTTTTATTCAAGTTTCACTTGCATACCTAAAAATGTTGTTTTTTAATGTAGAGTTGACCAAGAGGAGCCTTTGTTCATGGCGAGACGAGGAAATTTTGATACCTAAGGAAGTTAAAGCAAATTGTGTTAACAATTTCTTATCTCCTTCTTTAATTTTCATACCAGTGTATGTGCATCTTATAGCACATATTATAACGTAAACTGTCACTTAAACCAACAATTATTATATCATTACAAAGTTCGTAATTTATACGACGCGAACATTCAAACAATATATCTCGTATGCATTTTATCTGTAATGTTTATCAGTACGTACACATAACAGGAGATTTACCACGGGATGAATAGATAATTAATTGCTACAACGAGAGAACAACATTATCTTTATTAATGGCACAAAATCGTGTCAGAGAGATGAATCAGGCCACATTGAATGTTGATTCAGCACAGAAAGAGCCAACTTTTGAGTAGCATCGGGGGAAGATGGCACAGATTTTGATTCGGCACCTGCATCACATACAGCTTGTGGAAGAATCAATATCTTCTTCAAGACCAAAAACAAAACATGGTATTCATAGAGACCTAAAAGTTTCCGAAACTGTTAATATGCTAGAAATAAAAGCTTAATTTTCGAGAATTTTTATTAAAAATAAATTAGTTTTGTATTGAAAATTATTTTCTCTTGGATGTGCATGTATGAAGATTGAAATAATGTTTAAATACATAAAGTTGTTGATATATCTAGACAATATGTGTGTCTATATTTATGTAGTTGGTGAGTTAGATAGAGATAGGTGAAATGGTTAAATAGTGATTAATTTCAACCATTAGATTCTTTTAATCACCACCGTCCATTATTGATAAAGAATAGCATAAATAGAAGAGCCTTGCAAATCATTTGTAATCCAAGAAGAAGAAAAAAAATATAGAATAGAGAGAGTTGTAAAAAAACGAGTTTAAAAATTGTTAATTAAGTTAAGAAATATAAAAATTCTTAAGTGTCCTCCTCTCCACTTTCTTCTTTTTTAATTTATTATTTTTCTTAATTTATTTTGTAAATCCAGCATATAACAAAGTGATATCAGAGCCTTATTAAGATAGCTACTACTAGTGGAGTCCTTCCAATTCCAAAACTCAAAAAATAAAGTTATGAAAAATGGAGTATCCAAATGAAGGCATTCTTTGGGGGTCAAGATGTATGGGATGCAGTAGAAGAAGAATTCTATATACCAGAGGATTTGGCTACCGCACGCGAGAATGTGAGGAAGGTCATCCAAGAGGCTACAGTAAAAAACCATAGGGTACTTTCACTTATTCAACTCAGTGTGGATAATTCAATCTTTGAAAAAATTACCCAAGCAACCACTTCTAAAAAGATATGAGATATTCTTAAAAATGCCTTCAAAGGCATGAATAAGGTAAAGAAGGTCCAACTTTAGGCATTTCGAAGAGAATTTGAGGTTTTGCAAATGAAAGACTCTGAAAAAGTGTTAGATACATTTCTCGAGTCACCATGGTTGCAAATCAACTTGAAAAAAATGTTGAAAAAATGCCTAATAGTTGAATTGTGAAGAAGATACTTCAATCACTTGGTTCAAAGTTTGATCATGTGGATCTAGCAATTAAAAAATTTAATGACCTTGATACCATTACCGTCGATGAGTTTGCTAACAAACTACAACTCCATGAAGAAAAAATCAAAAGGGGAAATAAACATTCAACTGAGCAAGCCCTCCAAATAAAGATGAATATTGAAAAGACGAAAGACAATGCTTATTATCAAGGCGAACCATCAAGATCAAAACAAAAATTTTAAGTCAAACAAATCTCAACCATCAAATAGTTGAGGAAGAGGTGACTACAATCAAAGGTAAGAAAAAAAAGAGGTACAATCCTACAATTATCAAAAGTGAAGACACTATTCATTTGAGTGCTAAGATAAGAAAAAGAAAAAGTCTTTTTATTTAGAAGAAACAAATGAAATTGAAAACACAGTTTTGCTGGCACACAAAAGACAAAATGAAGAGTCAATACACACCTGCTAACTTGATATTGGTGCAAGTAATCACTTGCTTGTTAAAATGGATGAATCTGTGACGGGACATATTACCTTTAATGATCTTTCAAAGACTCCTGTCAAAGGGAAAGGAAAAATTCTCATCAAATTACAAAATAGAGACCACCAATTCATATTGAATGTGTACTATATTCCAAATATAAAAACTTACAATCGTAGCTTAGGGCAATTGTTGGAGAAGGGAAATGATATCAATTTGAGGAATTATAGTCTCAATTTGAAAGATAACAAAGAAAATCTCTTAGCTCATGTGCCAATAACTAAGAATTGAATGTTCTTAATGAATGTCAATACAAATGTGGCGAAATGCATAAAAGCTTGTTTTGAAAAAGAGTCATAGTTATGGCACCTAAGGTTTAGACATCTCAACTTTGGAGGTTTAAAAAAGTTATCCATGGAGAAAATATTGAATGGGATTCCATCAATCAATCAACCTAGTCAACTATGTAAAGGTTATCTTGTTAGAAAAGAACATCGACAAAGCTTTCCAAAGAATCAATGTCGAGAGTCAAGCAACCACTAGAATTGATCCATATTGATATCTGTGGACCCATTGAGCCAGCATTTTTGAGGAAAAAAAATTATTTTCTACTATTTGTTGATGATAATAATAGAAAAACTTAGGTTTACTTTTTAAAGCAGAAATCAAAAAGACTTTCAACATTCAAGAAGTTCAAAGCCCTTGTAGAAAAACAAAGTAAATTTGAAATTAAATCAATGAAATCTGATCATAGAGAAGAATTCACTTCAAAAGAGTTCATAAAATCCTATGATTAGAATGGAATTCAGTAACCCTTGACCATCTCATACTCACCACAACAAAATGGAGTAGTAGAAAGAAAGAACAAAACTATTTTAAATATGGCTTGAAGCATGATGAAGAGCAAGAATTTGCCTAAAGATTTTTGGACAAAAGTAGTAGACTATACTATCTGCTTATCAAACCGATATCCATTAAGAAGTGTGTGAAACAAAACAACACAAGAAGTATGGAGTGGATATAAATTAAGTGTATCTCATTTAAGGATATTTGAAGGCATTGCTTCATGTCCCAGATGAACAAAGAAATAAGATTGATGAAAAAAGTAAAATTTACATTCTCATCGACTATGACCAACATTCCAAAGGATACAAGGTATATGATTCTATTAGAAAAAAAGTCATAGTTAGTCAAGATATTGTCATTAAAGAGAAAAGTTCATAGAATTGGAGTTGGAAAGTCAATGAGCAATTCACATTTTAGCCAATAAAGGTGGAAAAAAATCAAACACAATAAAAAGTAAAGCCTATAACTTCATCTCCATCAATTCTGCAATCAAGTTCATAGTTGGAATCAAGTTCAAAATATTCCACATCATCAAATGATGAAGATGCTTTTGGACCACGAGGAACGAAGACTTCGGAGGAAATCTATCAATTTAGCCGAAATCAAAACTTTGTTTTGTCTTTTTACAAATTCTAAACCAATCAATTATGAAAAGCATCAAAGGCAAGGAGTAGAGAGAGGCTATGGATGAAGTAATTGGAATTATAAAGAAGAATGATGCATGGGAGTTGATTACTTTGCCTGTAGGACATAAGTCCATTAATGTGAAATGGGTTTATAAAATCAAAAGAAATGCAAAAGGAGAAATAGAGAGATTCAAGGTAAGACTTGTAGTCAAAAGATATAATTAAAGAGTTGGAATTGATTATGATGAAGTATTTGCTCCAGTAGCCGAACTTGAAACAATAAGATTCTTAACTGCGTTGGTAGCTCAAAAGAGGTGGAAGATTCACCAAATGGATGTAAAGTCTTCCTTTTTGAGTGGATTCTTCGAAGAAAAGGTACATATTGAACAGCCCAAAAGCTATGTTGTTTGAGGATGTGAATACTAAGTTATTAGATTAAAGAAGACACTCTATAGTTTAAAGCAAATACCAACGGCAGAGAACAACTGCATTAATCAATACTTTCAAAAAAATGGATTCAAAAAATGCCCCTATAAACATGCTCTCTATGTCTGCATAAGTAAGAATGGTGATGTGTTAATCATTTGTCTTTATGTCAATAACTTAGCTTTTGCAAGTAAGAACTCCAAGATGATTGCTGATTTTAAAAAGGCAATTACCAAGGAGTTTGACATGGCCAACATTGGGTTTATGGCTTACTTCCTTGGAATTGAAGTAAAACAACAAAATGATGGCATGTTTATTTCTTAAGAGAACTATGCCAACAAAATACTAAAGAAATTCAAAATGGAAGGTTACAAATCCATTAGCACTCCAACAGAAGTTAGAATGAAGTTGTCAAAACATGTTTATGGTGACCAAGTAAATTCCACATTATTTAAAAATCTTATTGGAAGTTTAAGGTACTTGATATGTACAAGGTCTGATATCCTTTATGCAGCTGGCCTTATCAGTTGCTACATGGAGACTTCAACAAATTACCACTTTCAAGTTGCAAAAAGAATATTTCAATACATTAAAGGAACTATTGAATATGGTGTGTTCTATCCTGCAATTGGAGACATGAAATTGAAAGAATATAGTGATAGTGATTGAGCTGGCCATCTTGATGATAGAAAGAGTACAAGTGGATTTGTATTTTATTTTTAAGACACAGCATTCACTTGGGTGTCAATGAAATAATTAATTGTAGCTTTGTCAACATGTGAAGGTGAGTATGTTATAACAACTATAAGTGTTTGCCATGCATTATTAAGAAGTTTACTTAAAGAACTTCACCTTGATGTGGAGAATGGGACAATAATTTATGTCAGTAACAAATCAGGAATCGCTTTAACGAAGAATCCTATGTTTCACGATCAAAGTAAACACATTGACACGTGCTTTCGCTTCATAAGAGAATGCATTGCGAGGAAATAAGTACAAGTGAAGTATGTGAATATTAATGAGCAAGTAGTTGACACCTTTACTAAACCCCTAAAAAGAGAAGTCTTAGAGAAGTTGTGGCATCAACGTGGGATGAGAAAATCAAGCTTAAGAGGGTGTGTTAGAAATAAAGTTTAATTTTTTAGAATTTTTATTAAAAATAAATTAATTTTGTATTGAAAATTGTTTTCTCTAAGATGTGTATGTATGAAGATTAAAATAATATTTAAATACATAGAGTTGGTGATGTTTTTAGACAATATATATATATATATATATATTCATATTCATATGATTTGTGAGTTAAGTGGGACTAGATAAAATGGATAGACAGTGATTAATTTCGACAATTAGATTTCTTTTAATCAATACTGTCTATTCTTAATAGAGAATAATATAAATAGAAGAGTCTTGCAAATCATTTGTAATCCAAGAAGAACGAAAAATTGTCGAGTAGAGGAAGTTACAGAAAAGTGAGTTTGTAAATTACTAATTGAGTTAATAAATATAAAATTTTTTGAGTGTTTTCTTTCTCACCTTATCTTCTTCCAATTTATTTTTTTTTTAAGTTATTTTGTAAGTCCACCACGCAACAAAATAAAAATAAAACTGCACCTGTTTTATTTGGCGAACTTGGTGCTGGACTCAGGAGGAGCTAATGTGAAACCAGCTGCAGTTCCAGCAAAAGATCAGAGCTTGATTATATGCATGCAAACACACAGGTTTGTAATATCGCAACGATCAGATGAGAGGAACAATTAAAAAATTGATTTCTTAAATGAAGTACTATCTTCTTACAGCAGCATTGGAAATTAGAGGCGTTTGGGACATTACAAGCTCCAGGCAAGTCGAGAATCCGAGTACGGTTAGGAAAAGGGCCTTCATCACCATCAAGTATTCGACACAAACACTGGGGTTGGCACCGGAACACTGTTTTGAGCCGCGTGCAACAGATGGGAGATGGAGAGGAGTCGCCGCTAAGGTATTTGAGGAAGGGCGACAGGCTGAAAACACATTTTATTTTTACACCCAAAACCGAGTTCCCAAAATGCCAGATGCTGTTTGCTGAAAAAAATACAAAAATCTAGAATGGAAGTCACCTGGCAGGTAACCTAACACTAGTCATATTTTGACTTAAAGAATCGTTACTTTAGTCTTTTGGACAGAGTTCTAATAGCAGTTTATGTAGTTTGTACAGAATCAGGTAGGAACAGCAGGTTTAACAACTTATTATCCTTGTTCAATCGTCTTCTATGGTACCCGTTGAACTCTTTTATTTGTTTATCAGTATATGTGCTGTGTTAATGCATAATGAACCTTAATTTATCTGCCAGCATTTCAGGGTATTGTTGAGTATATTTCATGGTTGAATGACAAAATCTCCCCATCCAACCATCAAGGGGAACGTGGCAGTTATTCATGAGGGATGACAACAACTTTTGCAAGGTGTAAGAAGGCAATAAGCCATAGATGAACTCCTCAATTCACTTTCCAAAAAATTAGTTAAGAGTAGTTGACCCCCAAAATCCACTTTCCATCCATCTTTTCTTCCCTTCCTTGCCTTTGTTTTGCTTAGAGTTCCCCATCTATAAATCCACCCATCTCATTCTCTTATTCATTATCAAAATCCAGGAGCCAACCACAGAGATCCTTGTCTCCTCCAACACTTGTACCCAAAAAAACCAACACAACTATATCATGATGTCCTTCAGGTTCTTGATCATCTTGGCTCTCGCAATTTCTGCATTTATGGTGTTTTCACCTGTCTCCGGGCAGATCACCACACCATGCACGCCTTCGATGATCACGACGTTCACGCCTTGCATGAATTTCTCCACTAATAGCAGCCTCAACGGCACATCCCCTACTGCAGACTGCTGCAATTCACTCAGGTCCCTTATGAGCAATGGAAAGGATTGCTTCTGCCAAATTGCCACAGGCAGCATTCCTTTCCAAATTCCTATTAATCGAACTCTCGCCATCTCTCTTCCTCGCGCCTGCAACATGCCCAGTGTGCCCCTACAGTGCAAAGGTGAGAAAGTCATCACCTTTCCTTCGAAACAGATAAGAGTAATAACTAATTCAACTTGAGTTCGCTAATCATTTATTTATATATTCATTTCAAAACCGCAGTAGCTGGTACCCCGGC
The DNA here is from genome assembly GCA_019155195.1 of Avicennia marina. Taxonomy (NCBI): domain Eukaryota; kingdom Viridiplantae; phylum Streptophyta; class Magnoliopsida; order Lamiales; family Acanthaceae; genus Avicennia; species Avicennia marina. The sequence continues at coordinate 4,553,345 of CM032759.1, forward strand.
TCCATCTCCAGCTCCAGGTACTTAACCCTACCAAGTTTTTCTTTTTTATTCATCACCATTCTGATGGTCTATGATTTGATTCACAATATGCAACTATCGACAGGGCCTGTGGCAAATGGACCTTCACTTTCTCCTAATGCAGCTCCTTCTCCCACTCCCAGTGTTGCAGGTATTGTTTGAGCCCCTTTACTAGCATTAAACTCGATCAGTTTTGCCATCACGTATCAAGTTAATAGAATTGTACGTTAGGCCAAAAAATCCAATGTACAATTTATTTGTTGCAGGGGCAGCTCCACCGGAACCACTGTCTCCAGGATCGGCACCAGGCGCCGACGCAACTCCAACTCCACCAGCTCCGGCTACTACTAGTGGCGGAACTCCAGGGAGCAATACAGGTAGCAGGACGGGGGTGACAGCGTCAGCAGCCCAGCCTTCGTACAGCATCTCAGCATTGCATCTTGTGGCTGTGCTTGGAGTCGTTGCTTTGAAGTACTATTAGCCAATCTACTAAGCAATTTCTGTCTCTGTCATTGTGGTAGCTAGGGATATATTCTTTGGGTTGTTCATATATTTGAGTGATTGCATTGCATTTGTTAGGAAAGGTGATACTTATTCTTGCTTTTTTTTTTTTTTTCCATTTGTAATGCTAATAGTTTGGTGAAATAGTGAGAACATCATTTATTGATTCTCTAATGAATCAATGGCATGTGTTTATGTCAGAAAAAAAAAAATTACAATGTCATTACAACATATTGAAAATCACGGTCTGGGAAATTTTGTATTCTTCTAATCACCAGTCTATGGTTGCCAGATGAGACATTGTTTGTATATATTGACAAACTTTAGGCCTACCTACATAAAGGAAAAATGAAATAAATTGCAAAAGTCTACTCAATTGATGCAGTAATTCCTTGAATTCGTAGTAAGTTAGTAGTTCAAACTTGAACACAGAATAAAATTTGAAGACTAATATAATTCCTCATCCTGACGACATTAGCAGAATATTTTTCTTACTCTTGTCTTAAAAGAAATCATCCAGCTTATCATGCTATGTCATCTCTTGTAGGATGAATCTTGAATATATCTGTTGAATGCAGAAAAATAGAATTTATAAAAATAAAACAATCGTTTAATACCCCATATAGTTGCCATTTTAACGGAAATCATTTATGTGAACTATAACCAAACATTGTGGAAATTTTCACATATTTATCATTCCCGGTTTTATATTTCGCATTACCAAATGAAGGGTATTTTGGTAAAATCATAATAATTCATATTCCCCGCCAATACTTAACTCACTTCACGGTAGAGTAATCACAACCGCCATGAATTATATTCTGCGCATCCTCCTCCTCCTACTCCTCCACTGTCTCACCCTCACTTCCGCCGCCGCCGATCGGCCACTCGCGCTTTCTTCAACTGTCTGTTCCGAAGAGCTGGTCGTCTTCTCCGCTTGTCTCCCTTACGTCGCAGTATTCCCCAATAATCTCACCGGCTCCCCTCCGCGGCAATGCTGTGACGACGTTTCCGCTGCCTTCGGGAACGGCTCTGCCATCTGTCTCTGCTACTTCGTCCGACGACCTAAAATCCTAGGATTTCCCCTCAATTCTACGAAGATCATGTCTCTCCCATCTCTTTGTCCCCTGAAAGACCGAAAATCCGAGGATAACTTCTCTCTCGAAACACTCTGTTCAGGTTAGATTGAAACTCGTGCTTAGATACGCGAATACAAGTATCTTCTGTGAATGAAGAGGCACAGAACTTCCTGAAGAATATCATATTTAATTTTTGTTTTTTTTTAATTCTGCTTGCAAATTTATATTTCTTGAAACTGATTGTTGCCGATTTGGTTCAAAATTATGTCTGCTGTTGTCAAAACTAGGTGCTTAGTTCATTCCATCATTTTTTTACATGCTTGAGAGACAATTATTCCTGTTGGAATATATTTTGTAGAACACTATAGAGAGACACTTTACCATTCCTTGTGACTATGAGTAGGACCGATCTCTAGTATATTGAATACATGTGCCATTATCGTTTCCATCCATCATTTTTTCGTGCATCAAAAGAAAAAAATTTTGAAGTCAATAAACATGCACTAGAGCCACTCGACGAGCACCATGCGAAATATTTAGAGGATTAAATTGACTATTTCCAACAATCATTATGACTTATAATGCGATGTTGTGTCAAGCTTGTTTTGTTTATAAAAATTTCCAAGTAAATTCCATAACGTGATTTTAATAAGTTTTGTAATGTTGATAGCTACTTTTCTTGTGTTGGAAATTTTGTTTAAGAAAAAGCAATTATATTGATACACCTATTATATATTTCAGCAATTAACCATTAAAGTGACAATCAAAGAATGTACCGATTTCGTTAGCTCAAAATTTAAGCTGATTATTTCACAATCAGTTGTATAATAATCATATCAAAAAAGAACACAAAATAAAAATTCCATTCATAAAATTAATCTTTATTATATTTGCGCCTAATTTTTGTATGTTGCTTAAATTTTTTTCTTGTTGGAACTAAACTTTTATCAACCCATGTGTCTCATTCTTCCCTGTTCAACCTAATGCTCATTACTCTCTCGTCTCTCATTACTCTCTCGTCTTTTGAAGCTGAGCTTACCAGCAATAAAGTTTTTTGTTTCCCTCATTTTGTCTGTTGATGGATGATTGATCAGGATCAACCGCCTTGCCTCCTCTTCAAAGCATAACAGGTGATCTACTATCTTTATAGCTGCGGTAATGCCATTTTTTCCTAACCCTTTTCAAAATTTTATGCGTGCATCAATGTGCAATTTAATATAACAGGTCGCAGCAACTCAAAGCCGCACAACTCTGGTAATAATCGGCAAAGCTAAAGGGAGTATAACTTTGCAATTCATATTCATACTAGAAGATAAAAAAAATAAAAAAATAAAAAAAAAACTAGACGATATAACTGTTACATCATTTTCTTATTATTAGTGGCTTTAAGTTTTTCACAAACAGGTTCTGTTTTAGAGGTCCATTAATAAAAATCATAGCAAGCCCCGGTCATTGTGTTTACTGGTGGCCGGAAACAGATAAAGGTCATCAAGCGTCACACGAAAACAAATAAGAAATTGAAATATCAAATTTCTGATTATGCTGTTGACAGTTGCGTATAGCCCTCCACCCCCATTGATGGGCTCACCTCAAGAATCGAGTAGCAGTCCAACAGCAGAGCCAGACAATGAATTAACTTCTCAGCCAGGCTTGTCAGCAATCCCTACGACTATTTCGCATGGAACACAGAGGATATACAGACTCAGCTGGACTCTGCTAAGTTCTCTGTTTACAGTTTCGCATCTGTGCATGTCACCACCAGTAGATAATCACCAACAGTGCCACTTAGTTTGACACAGACAGAATAGTCCTGCAAAAGGCAGTGTTAGAATGACGCCAGCTTATATCTTGTCTTTCAATGCATTGATTGAAATATTAGCATCTGACTTTATCTTGCACATTCACAGCCGGGTATTAACTATCCGAACATCCACGAGAAATTCTAATTAGAAGTCCATGGAATAAATGCGAACGCAGGAGAAATTTCCTGATCATTTTATATTGTTTTCTTTCATTTTTTCTTTTTAAATTTCTGTAACTTTCTTCATATATTTGCAGTTCCAGATACATGCACCAGCATCAAACATGCCTGAATTTTGGCTCATCAATTCTCACCGTATCGATATGACAATGCAAAAAATTGTACTTAGAAGGTTTAGAGAAGCATCAATCCCATGAAATCTTAAACCAGAGAACAAAGTTGGAAAACAGAAGTTGGGACAGATGAGTTTCTTTGAAATTATAAAACGATATACATAGCAAAATTAGTTGCAGTTTCCACTACATCACCATTAGAAAACAATTTACTGCCTACCATCTGACCCCTGACCTTCAGCTTCATCAATAACAACTCCTGAAGCCTCTTCTGGCTAATTTCATGCCCGTGGCACCTCGGATGGCCGAAGATGATCATCTTCCTTGTCACAAGGAACCCCAAATGGCTGGTTGATATGCCCATCCAGGCCCCACTGAACTTCAGAAGGCTTCCAATCATCTCCCTCCTCACCCCATTGATCTTCAGAAGGCTCCCAATTATCTGCGCCTTCACCCTGTTGTGTTTCAGAAGGCTGCCAGTAATCTCCTTCCTCACCCCATCTCCCTTCTTCAGCACTAAAAACCTCTCTTTCTGGAAGGAAGCAACCCTTGTAGGAGCCATTGTCCACACAATACCACACAAGGCTATTCCAGTTTGGGTCCTACCATATTAAAACAAGTAAGAGTATCAGCATAGAGAAGAAAAATAAATTCTTTTCGTGATGCCATGACTCCAACTATTCAAATTAAAGAACATTAGTATCCAGTTTTAGCTAAGATACCAAAGAATATTACGCTGGGAACTCTATATCAAAATAGCAAATGTGGAAATGGCAGCATTGGGGAAATTGATGGTGAGTTTTAAAACCAACTTAAAATTTAGTTTATCATGTAGAAGATAAAATTTACCTTACAGAGGATGTGTGGATTCCCAATAACTATGAGCAACGATCTGGCTCGAGTAATGGCAACATTAAACCTCCTTGGGTTGCTCAAAAATCCCAAATAATGAACCTTGTCAAATTCGTTATGTTTTACTGTTGACCGGACTGTAGATATAACTATAACTTCCCTCTCTTGTCCCTGAAACTGTTCAACACTTCCAACTTTAATGTTGGCTGTACCAAGACTTTCCAGCGCACCTCTTATTTTGCACACTTGCTGCCTATAAGGTGTTATAACCCCAATGTCTTCCTCTTTCAGCCCATTCTCGATTAGAAAACTAATTATGTCAACTACCTTGCTCGCCTCAATTCTATTGAACCAAGACGGATTACTTCCTTCCCTTTCATCACAACCTTGAATTCCTATAAAAAGCAAAGGAAACTCCTTGTCTGGGAGGAGGCCTTCCCAGGAGGGTGAGACGCTTGTACTTTCTTCTTTGCAAGGGATCAATTCCCCATCATAAAACAATTCTGAAGGAAGGTGTAAAATTGCCTCATGATTCCGGTAATTTCTGACCAATTTGGTCATATAATTTTCATTTCCACAACTATACAACTCGCAGTCAAAGAGTCTCTCCAAATAGGAGGTTCCCAGTCCATAGTTTTCAGCATCTCTAGAAAATACTACAGGACCTAGCTGCATTGGATCCCCAGCAAGAACAACAACTGCACTCTTTGAATAAAGGTGGGATAATGGAACCATTGTTTCTGGCTCTGAAGCTTGACCAGCCTCATCCAAGAAGAAATATGAGAAATGACGTCTCTTAATGCCTTCTGAATAGAGCTGAGAGGCACTTGTGTATGTTGATATAATTATCCTATACTGTGCAAGCTCCCAGCGTGGAGGACACTCGAAAATGAAATCTTCAACACAGCAAAACTCAATGAAATTTAGGTGGACATCCTCAAAAGGACGTGTATAGGCATTAAGCCTAAAGATATCATTTTTCTCGATTTTTGCTGATTTCTGATCAATGAGCCTCTCCAGAATATGATCTGCTGCGCTATTTGAAGGTGCACAGACAAGAATCCGAGCATGTCTTTTTGTAGTGTAAATCTGAAGGATAGCTTCAATAAGCGTCATTGTTTTGCCTGTACCTGGGGGTCCATGAATTAGATATGGACAGCCTCCTTTGCAGGCAAGGATCATCTCAATGCAACTCATTTGCTCTTCATTCAGGGTACAAGATATTGGCACCAACGGTGTGGGTTCTGCTAGCCTCATTTTGGATGACAAAGATGGAAAAAGAAAGTCTCTCTCCAAACATTCGGCAGCTTCAACAGCCTGATACAACCGTCGCCTAGCCTTTCGATCATAGGTGAATTGCACATAGTAGAGGTTACTTTCTCGGTGATTATTGTGAAATTTTTGGTCAAATTTCAAGTATATTTCTTCAGCCTCTACTCTGTGTATGTAGCCCTGCATGATAAACAACCCATAAGTTCATCTACACAAAGAAGATCCCAGATTACAGCAAAAAAACAACCCAAAAGTTAATCTACCCAGAAAAGATCACAGATTGCAACGTAAGCCAGAGAGTGGGGCTCCGACATTTTATTGGGAAGGCAAATGCAAAATTACATCAGCCGCCACATGGCAACAATCATAGTCTTCACACAGATCCAAAATAATGAACAGCTAAAATAATGTATGCAAACTGCAGAAAATATAAACTACCATATGAATTAATTTCCTTCCAACATGACTGGTTCTCATAGTTGTTATGTCATAAAATAACAAGCAAATATTAATTAATCTTCGATCATAATTCAGCTGCTCAAGTGATTGTGTGGCAATTTTGGGGCATAATTTAATACCTCACCAATAATAAAAGGTATAAAAGGTTGGTTGCGCAGTTATCTTCATTTACACAGGCATTGTGAAATGAAGGTAAAGAAAGTTTGTCATAAGTGCTGTTGCGGATGAATTTGACAATATATGATTCATTGTAGCCCACACGTATGTTTCCATGGAACATAGGAAAAGGAAATTGAAAAACAGAGGTTTTGCCCAAGTTCTTGACCTACAATGCTGAAATGTGGAAAATTCAAAATAAAAAATCGCATGACCTGTCTATTTGAAGAGGATCAAAAGATCTACTTGGCAATAAGGTTACCGAGTAAATTAGGAGGTGTGGGAATGACAAGACTCTTGAAAACATAAAAAACCGGAGTTTCAAGGTGCATCAGAATATTGCTTTCTTTAAAGCATAATCCGCCCCCATCCCACCTGCAGATTCAGTAACCAGATGTTATTTCAACCATAAAAATTCTATGGCTATGTTTTGTAGCTCAAAAACTCACACTCAATTATTACACTTTTTAAATTTTATTTCTTTGTCTCTCTTTCTTTTACATAACTTTTGAAACAAAAACACTTACAAACACACATCAAAATTTAAAAACAAACATAGTCTATGACTTTAGTGCTTAATTATAATTCAATATTTCCCAGGAGCCATAATGAGACAATATCTATTATGTCATCATAAATAGTGATGAAAGGCCTGCAAATAGATTGGTTTTGCCACCAAAAAAAGGCTGACTGTAGGAACTTAATACAGATATGACTTGTCTAGATTATTTAGCAATGGCGGTGTGATCAATGCAGCACCAAGATCCCAAAAACATAAATATTACAGTTGGAAAGCTGGAGGCACTTTATTACTCCATGATGCATTTTCTATGCATCAGTGAACGGAATCCAATAAGCTAAAAAGGATCTGGGAAGTTTTGGACAAACCTGGTATGCAGCATTAGTAGTTTCATCATCGGTAACAAGCTTCACAAATATGAAGTCCCCATTAACAAGTGAAGGTCGTTTCTCAGCCAATCCAGGAACCTCAAGAGACAAGAATTGGTTTCTCTTGTTCCTCATGGTAACACACTCCATGTCATATGCCCCCATGTCTTCCTGAATAAAATAGTAATATCAATTCCAGAAAAAAAAGGAACAAAACCACACAAGGGATATACAAGTAAAAAAGGATTTGTTTCTTGCAAGGAACTGGGGCAGACCTCCAACTTTATCTCTTCCATAGCCAATAAAGTTTTGAAGAATGAACCATAGTTTATCTCGGTTAAACCCTCATTGACTGTATCCGGAATCTTCTGGTTATTTACCGTTTCTCGAATATCAACTGGTATAGGATAGTCAGGCAGCCGATATTTAAACCCACGATTTGAACCCCTGGAAGGACGGCGTCCGACAACATATGCAGCACCTGCAGCATGCCCTGCCCCCACATCCTGTTTCCTTCTCCTAGCTCTTTGGTAAGGTTTAGCAGATGACAAAGACTTGGATATTTTATCTTCTGCAAGCACAAAAACCAGCCTTTCAATTGTCTCATCTCCAGCACTGAAGTGCACAGCTGCCGAGTGCAGGCCTATTTCCTTAGGTTTGCATGACAACCAGATGGTCAAAGCCTGATCTGTTCTCAGCACTCTGTCTTCCAAGGAAAACGATTCCATAAAATCTTGAATGCATTGCACATCAGAATTGACCGTTGGAGGCTCCATTATAGAAATTGTGAATGAATTCTCAGGTTTAGAGTCATAGATACTGACTGACCAGAGATCTAAAGGTTCGCTGGTAATGTTTTTTATAGTAATAGAATCAAACATAGTTTCTCCAACAAATCCTGATTGAGGTTTTCCGTTAACTAAAGGAAATGGGACAGATATGTTGACTATTTGACTCTCCTCGGAAGGGTTGTAACTACAAACAGATCTACAATTATCAAAATCGATAAATCCAATGTCGCCTTTATCTCCAATGACCGAGTATTCTTCATCTGATTTATCACATACTGAATCCATAAATAATGGCAGAGAATTCCCTAGAAGCTCTGCAAGATTCAATTAAACCCACTATGTGAAAGAAACTTCATCTTTTCACGCAGAAAATCATATATTATGTTAATGCAGTAAAGATAATATCAATGGACTGAAGTCACAACCAGACACATCCAATGGAAAGATTGGACAGATAGCGCTCATTTATTAAATAGTTTAACACTACAGTCCTTAGCCCCGAACGACTGAACAAGGTGGAAAAAGGATAAAATGTAGAATTTAATTTATAAAAACTTGAAGAATGGGTCACGGTCTAAGGGAGATAACACAATTTATCTTTTGATCTCAAGTCAAACTCATACTGTCATAACTATAATTCATGAACATACTGAAAATACGGGTCAGAAATAATCAAAGAAAACAATCAGCCAAATACACTCGTTAAAATTCACTAAGATAAGTTCAAAATAAGATTGCACTTCAGTCCCCACACACTGCTACATTCATGCACTAAGGAGCGAGCAAAAAATAAGTGCTAGGCCTAGGCCTCATCACATACCGCATGGAAGAAAGAAACATAACTTATTTCTAAGTTTCATATGCCATAGAGAAGACTCAATGCCCATTATTGAACACAGACCTTTTGTTTATGCTAATATATCTGAAATAGAGCTTACAGTGCGTGCGTGCGTGTGTGTGTGTGTTGTTTTCCTTCTCCTTTTGGCAATACAAGTAGCACCTTCTTTATTTTACACACATTATTAAAAAAAGAAAACACACGCGCGTGGGCACGTGCGGCGCGCACACACACTCAGAGACAACTCAAACAATAAGAAATCAACTGATAGAGCGGGATGCTCCTATTAAGCTCAACCATGGAGAGAAAAAAAATGTTAATAATATAAGGGAATTCAATCACTGGTAGGCAAGGAGAATTCACGCCATGTTTCACTATTTCTCAAGCCTAATCCAAAATCAGTCAATTTCGCGTGGAAGAGGAAATCCACATCAGTTTAAAAGAAATCAAAATCGTGATGCAGAATGTCTAACCCAACAGCGTAGTACAATGATTACTGGAGTATCCCGACTCCACATCACAGGAAAACAAACATAAGTTCATCAATCAAACTCCTACCCAATTTGTTCCCTCCTTGACAATATCACAAACACAAAATGGCACAAACCAAATCGAACACTAAAAGGCGTAAATGCCGGTTCAATCAAGAACAATCAACGACCAATTAATCTCCCCGAAAGGAAAAAGAAATACATACATACATACCTCCAACTTGGTCTGGAGAAAAGAGTGATGCAGACAGACCCAAGACAACCAAAGGTTCTAAAAGCACACTGATTACGCGTCGTAGAGTAAAGAAAAAACAATCAAGGGATCTCAAATAAAAAGGAAAAGGAACACAAAAAACAGACACATAGCATGCCCCACTGCCTCAATCCGGGAGAAAATTATTGACGAAAATCGCAATGGCATAAAATGCAAGTGGCCTGACGGGCCAAGAATCGCGCCGGACCGAAGGGCGTGCATATGAACAGATTTATTATCGGTTTTTCAGCCAATAGCGAAGAGCGCTGAAAAGCCCGTGTGACTGATGACTGACAAACGAATGACAGTGTTTGAGTCGTCCTTAGTCGTCGAGAGGGTATATGGGATGGGACTTACTATTTTTGTTTCCATTGATTAATGATAACAATTACCCTAATAAAACAGGGGGAAAATTTTAATTAATAATGACCAATCATTATAAGTATATTGATAAACATGAATTTAAAATACGGTTTATCATTATACACCTGAGGCTTGCTTGTATTGTGTACTAAAAATTTAAAATTATGTGTACGTGTATTTTATGTTATAATTTATTATATAAGGAAAATTATGTATTTTTAATGTAATAAAATTATTTAATTTTGTTAATAACAATAAAATATAATTTGTTATATTTTAAAATCTATATAAAGCGAGAGAAAAGAGAAAAGTTTGACAGAACAAAAAAAAATCAAATGAGAAGAGATAAATTGAATGAAAGTTAATTCAGAATTATATGAAAAGAGAGAGAAAATATAAGGGAAAATGTGAGAGAGAAAAAAAAAGGTAAGAGTAGCAAAAGTAGCAAGCTATAATAAATCGTATAAATTTAGATTTATTGATGAAGGTATTTTGAAAATTTTATTAAAATGTCCAAAAGTAATTATTTTAAAATTTTTCTTTTACTCACGCCAGTACACATGTTTGGTGCGAGAGAGGCAATACTAAAATTAACAGAGATATGAGTTTCTTCAGTTTTAAAGTATATATTTTATTCTTATATAGTTTAATATTTTATTAATTTTGTTCTTGTTTACTTCAAAGGATAAGTAGAAGCCTAGAAGTTTGCTGCATCTCAATCTATTTATTTATCTATTTTAATGACAACAATTTGGTAAAACTGCTTCTATCACCCAAACAATAACAGAGCAACGAACTGATTCCATGTGTTAATTATTCCATATTCATTTTAAATAATTGAATTTCAAGAATTATTATATACAAGTCAATCGTGGTTTTTAAGAAGAATTATAACCCATAATTGAATAAAAGTCTGACACAAAATAACTAAATGCGATGAAATAATCAATTAGAACAATCCCTTGCAGGCTTATCCACCAAAGGTAAGTAAACATGGCTCAAATGGTGCGATGCAAGGTTGTAAAAACTGATTGGGACTGAACAATTGAACTTAGCTAAACCTGTCGGGTAGAAATCAAAGTGATAAATAAATAGATTTTTGAATCACATTTTTCATTTTCTTAATTGGGTTTCCGTTTTCATTATTATAATCTGCCTTTGATTTATTCTCCTTCTTAAAAAAAAATCATAAATCAACAAAATTATTTCTCCAAATGTCTAATAGTTTTTACTTAAACACATTGAATATATAAAACCTTATTAAAATTCTACAATATTTTGATTAAATATTTCAATAAGACACAATTTTGCTGTATTGTTTTACACATTTATTAATTGAATTGGTATTTATTGTTTTTATTTTTTGGTATTTTTATTATAGAAGTGCAATTTATTTAACTATTAATAATAATAATAATAATAATAATCTAAATTAAATTCACGTACTTTTTCTTAAAACTTATAACTTTATATTTTTTAATATATTAATTTATATTGATAATATAAATGTGACCTATTCATTCGACCACACTAACCTAATAACTCCAAGGCTTTGTTTAGAAGCCAATTGCAGAATTTAGGCCTAATGCTCTAGATGTTTGGCCTCGTCTGCACAGTCCACCCAAAGAATCCTTCAACCAAATCTACACAACCATCACTCCCTCCAACTGTGTGTGCAGACCTACTCTTTCTATATTTGAAGATATGACCAGATATGGCTATAGTCTCAAAATGCAGGGAAAAACTAGAGGAATGCCTCAGTAGGAATTCAGACCTCCCTCCACGTGGCCGCCTATGAGTAGACGACAGACTCACTTGAGCCCAATGGACCATGAGGTGTTCTAGTTGGTGGCGCGCCTCTAAACATATAGACACTTCGGCAGCTCAAACCCACCGTCTCTTCTAGACATTAGGGCATATGAGCCCTGCACGCATTGGGACTTGGCTAGGGCTACCAAACATTGCCTTAAAGTTCAACCCATAAAACTCTTTTAAGTTAATTAATTTTTTGATTTGATAACCAATTTGAAACTTTTCAATTTTTTAATTAGACAGCCGGTCCAATTTGACATTAGACTGTCCATTTGACGTCTGGATGCATGCCTAATGAGAGCTCACAGCTAAGAGAAGTTCATGCTAGGTGTAGATAGATTTTCCTAAAACCGCAATGATGCAGGTAGAATACAAATTGAAAACAAAGCAACTCCATTATACGGATATTAAGAGTCTATTGAAGTTTTCATAGCAAACTCAAGTTTCATACACAAGTGAAAAGGCCTCAGGATGCAGGAACAGGGGCATCCTTGATTGACTCGCGCCATGCGTATTCTCTAGCCCCGTCCTTGTCAACGATTTTGATTACGAAATTTGGAGGAGCTACGACCAGCCTACTTCGTATTTCCATTATGCACTGATCAACCAACTCAATGGCCTCTTCAACTGTCATGTCCCGTCGGTAGTGCCTATCCATCGTTGAGAGTGCAAAGAAGGATCCATAACCAAATGCTGCTTTATCAAGCTTGTGAAGGGAAGCAATGTAATCAATGTAGTAGAGAGAAGGGCCTGTCTCCTTGTCATATCCAGCCAGAATGATATTCACCATGTATGGATTCTGAAATAACCATAAAATAGCAAACATTATCAAATTAGCGACAACAAAAAAAGAAGAATGCAACTATTCATAAAATAGTTTGATCACTCTTGTACTCCAAATAAAAAGTCTTGAGCACCCTTCTTGCCGTGTCCGCTCTCTCCGTTAAAAAGCAGGGAGGGACCTATCTAAGTATTCTCTGAGTGCAATACCCAAAAACAACGCAAATCCTATTTAAATATGTCAAATTGTGAACAGCATTATGTTAAAAAAGAACACGTCAAGTCCTTCTAAGCAGAAAGCCAAACTGCATAACTTGCAATCTAACACTTGCCAAGGATGGGTACCCTCAAGTGTAAATTTGAAAGATGAGCAGATGACACCGGCACGAAAAGAAAAATATAATTCCTTCATAAGACATGGATAAAAGCAATTAAATTCCTCGTGGATTACGATGCTCTTCATGGAAAAACTATGCAAACTTTGTGCTTCACACTTTTTCTGTATTTAAAACTGCAATAGCATAACCTATGGTTTGATGAATAAAGCCCAGAAAGTTTAAGCATAATGGTGAAACATTCTTCATGAAACTTTAGTAATTAGATAAAGCCATCACCACAAGCAGTCAAGCATTCAAACCATAAAGTCAGAGTGAAACTCAAATTAAGAATTGTTGTATGCAACAAATATATTCAGGTAATTGTTTGGAACAGTCTCTTGAAAACTGCATTCCATGGATCACTTCTAAAAAAGTTCTACAACAGAATCAAACAACTATCTGGACTGAAGCTAGACACACCTTTTAGTGTAATTTTTTAATATGTGAGACAAAATTATAACTCACATTTGCGTTCAATCACAATTACAAGTACCGTAATCACTTGAATGACCAAAAAAATGAAGCATGAAGAAGCCAGAAGCAACTCCACCACAGTAAAAGATCATTATATTAGAAGCAGCAAAAGGCCCAAAAACATGCTCTCTTGTGCAAACCACGCACAGAGAGAGAGAGAGAGAGAGAGAGAGAGAGAGGTAAGCAAGCAATCAAGAAGTGAATTTCCGAGATCTTAAATTTTGTATAACTTAAAAAATAGAATAGCAACATAGCAATTTTTAAAGAATATTACCTTCCGCAAGGCAGTGGCAAGCTCGCCCCTAGTGAAGTTTGCAGCAGCTGCAGTTGTCAAAGGAATGCCATTACGAAATTGGTACAAGGCTACATTCTTCTGTATGTACTCTGTAAACTGAGCCCTAAGACATCATTCTAGGAAAAGTTAATCACAAAAACTTGTAAAATTGACATAAATAATAGAGCTTCAGCCAATAGAAAGGGCACCTAGACAAGTGAAAGAGACATTAATATTAACATGAAGGATTTCTACATAGAAAGGAAACACAATTTGATAAACCTGCATTATCAAATGATAGTGAATGAACAAACAAATCACTTCAAAAACAAATTATATTATGGCCCAAAAAAGTAGACAAAATGTTACAAGCTCAATCAATTTCCCATTTTCAAAAAAATAAAGGTCAATTTCCCCAAAATAAAAGAGATAGCACAAAGAAAGCTGTTTTAGCATAAGAACTACCACAAAATTAGACTGGAAGCATTAGCAATGTCTATATTTTCTAATTTTGAAACTACTATTTGCCTATTATTACCACAAACAGAATTCACCTACATTACACAAGAGTCAAATAGAGTAACCACAACCTGTTATTTAAGATAAAACTCAGTAAAACTATTATCTAATTAACATAAATAAAAAGAGACGTAATTTCTGAATCAATTATAGTGCATCATTTGCTAGCATGTAGACATTCTACCGAAACCTTCATAGCACAAAATTTGCTCTTGGCTTGACATTGCTTGTTCCTTTACACTTGAACCCTTTGTTTGCTAAATGAACTTCATCAAAAAAATATCATCCTAACCACAAACGCTAAATTACACAGGCATTCCATGCTCGCCTACAAAATGCAATATAATAAATAAATAAATAAGAAACACATATTGTTAAGCAAATTGGCAAAGAAAGTTTCACCGGTCGCCAGTCTCTCCAGCAGCGCCCATGAGCTTGTGAGAATCTAGTATCATTATCTTATCCTCGTTCGTCTTGTGCACGAGGATGCTGTGAACAGCCGACGAGTCGGCAGCCACTATCGCGAAATCCTTACCCACCAGTCCGAACACCGACTCCATTATCGCTCCTCAATCTACTGTTTATGCAACTTGAATCGATTATCTTCTGCTATATCTGCTCAGATCTGCACCTGAATTTGCCTTTTGCTGGCGATGTTCCTCCCTCGGGGGATTATGCGTGGTAATTATTAACAGTGCTTCTCGCTAGACAGGGGGAAAGCGCCTTGGAGAGCAAGAAGGCAAGAGCGTGTTTCCTGAAATGAAACTCGCGTTTTGCATTTAGGCCCAGAGTGTCACGCCTGTTTAATATTTTATGAGCATTTCATGACTCCTTTTGAGAATTTCAAATGCGCAGCCCATTGGGCCAACCTACAAGTTTTGCTAAAAAAGACAGCTAAGAGTGAATATAAGTGTGATTGAGTTAAGTTTGAGAAAAATTTTCAACTCAATTAAATTTTGTAAATTTTGAATTCAAATCTAAACTTCAATCAAGTAATGAGTTCAAGTTTGAAATCCATTAGACTTCAAAAAAATTTTTGAGTCGAATTATTTAATCTATTCATATTTTCGAATATAACAATTAATTAACACAATTCATATAACATTGAAGTTCGATTGTTCAATAAATCATTGATTAGACAGACGTGACAATTAAAACAATAGAATCCTCATGTAATTGTAGTGCGACTATGCAATCAACATTGAAGTCTTGCGCTACCATAACACCTCACATAGATATCAAGAATTATTCTAGTTTCCATTAGTCAATAAAAATTAAAAGAAAAAGAAAAAGCCATCCAATCATTCGAGAAATATTGCACGAGAGACACATTGTTTTTCTTTTGGGGGTAGATATTTGCTTCGAGAAGATGACACTAATTACAAATGATAGTTCAAGTTATGTAGTTATAGGAAGTTCTACCCTATCTAGTTGTGGCAAGTTCTTCGGCAAAATAGGGTTTGTTTTCAAATAGTTAATTTGAAAAAACCCATGTCGATGTTTGGAAGTTTATTTTAGTGAAATTTGATGATTAAAAATAATATGTAATTTTTGTATAGGCATTAATAGATAATATAATATTAACAAGTGCATATGTTTGATTTAATTATTTTTATATATATTGAATATTATAAATAATTTAACAACATAATGTTATTATATCGAGATAATAATTGAATGTTAAAACATAAAAATATGTAAATGTTAATATGAGTGTATGAATATAAGTAATGATTTGACTTCAAATAAAAGTAATGATCATTTAGTGCCTTAATTTTCAATTTGCTTATACATAAAAAATATTTTTGAGTATTAATATGTTAGTATAGTGTAAATATCTTATATAATGAGATGAAAATTTGTCCAAACTACTTCCATGCATTGTGACCATAATCCTACTGCAACTTGAATCTGTATCAATCCACATTAGGAGTGAGATCGAGTCGAGTCGAGCTCGAGTAGTGGTATACTCGAGTTCGACTCGACAATGTAACGGTGGAGCTCGAGCTCGAGTAGGTGAAGTCAATTAATCGGAAATATATTCATAAAATAACAAATGTCCAAAATGCCACGGGATGAAGACTTATTTACAAAATTGCCATCGAGTCGAGTTACTCGAAACTCGTCGAGTCAACACAGAGTTAACTCAAGCTCGACTCGATAAGCCACTCGAGTAACTCAAGCTTGGCTTAAGCCCGACAATGCTTAATCTCGAACCGAGCTTTGAGTCGAGCTACTCGACGAGTCGAGTCAAGTAGCTCGACTAACTCACAGCCCTAGTCCACATAACACAGATCACGTACACGTGTCTTCTTTTATTTCATTACATTACCTGACATTTTAATTTGAATTTAATTTTAAATAGGTTTTAAATGTTTAAAAGAACCCTATAGCTCAAAATCAATGCGTACAGCTTATACAATCCAAGTGGCCACACCTAGCCAAGGGGTGTTTGGCTAAGTTTATTATTAAAACCTTATAAGATTTATAAAATGTTTTTAAAGATTATAAATTTATAGATTTTACTTTAAAAATAAGTTAAAAAAACGTTTGAATAAAAATAATAAAATAATTTTATAGAATTTGGTTGAAATTTATAATCATAGATTTACAATTTTTTGGCATAAAAATAAACTATATATGATCGACATAATATAATTAAAAATAGTTATGTCATTTTTTGTACAAACAAGAGTAACTCATAATATATCTTAAAATAAGTCAGAAAAAGTTAGCTTATTTTTAAATAGTTTATAAGTTACAAATATTTTATATTTGAAACTTATAACTTCTCGTTACAAAAAAATTACAAAATAGTTTTTAGAAACACATCTTCACCTCACCAAAACACCCCCTGAGTATCACTTGTCTCGTTCCAAAATTTTATGCTTAACTCTGTCAAGTATGTTTCTATATTTGTACCTATTCAAATAATAGAGTAGGAGCCTTTTAACAACTTTGTTCTAAATTGGCCTCTCATGCTAGTTGTCTTGCTCTTGACATCTTTCACAAACATGCCCCAACAAACAAAATCACACGTGACCATTGGAAAATTTTAAAGTAGCTTCACTGTAATAGCTCGAACCCCTCATGAATTTTTGTAAAAATAAATTTAATACTGTCATAGATAATAACATGCATCAATTTGGTTCTGCATGGCAGATGAATGTAAGGAGTGCATGATGAATGTAAGGAGTGCATTGAGAAATAATCAAACCACACCTTAAATGGGGTTGTCAGAGGAATGAATTGTGGCTGATGAGAGAGGGTTGAGGCTAGGCAAAGCTAATCGTAATAGATAGGGGAATATGGTGGCTCATTTGTTGGGGAATTAAAGTTAATGGAATGAGGTTTTGGTAGGTCAAAACTTAGCCAATTTCATCTTAGCCTTATACACCAAGGAAGCCACTCAAAAGTGTTCTAGAATCATAGGCTATATTTGTTTTCAAATTTTAGTAATGTTTGTTTTCAAATTTTGTAACTCACAAATATACACTAAAATTTTAAAACAAACGTAGCCATAAAATTCTTATCCCTAAAAAGGCCGGCTACAAGCACAAAGGAGGAGAAGTGACATCATCGTTGAGGTAGACCACCAAATCGGAACCCTTATTTCAATTCGGATTATGTAGAAAAGTTGAGAATAGAAATTGTAGATATATTTGTATAGATTTTTCCGAGCTCATTAGATAATTTTCATGGGGAAATTCAAGAGCATATGCCTACACATGGACAAGAAACTTGGATTTTGTGTATTTGAGTCATACATACTCATGTTCGTTAACATTTTATCAAACCTCATTAATCGTAGGTGTCAAACATGAATAACCATATATGTGTGCATAAGATGACTTTAAACATGGATTTGGACTAAAAATTTACCCAAAAAAGGGGATAAAATTGGAATTTTCAGACATCCAGAACAATCTAGATGGATTTCAAATCGATCCCTATCAATCTAGACTATGTGATCGAGAGGGATCAATCATTGGAGGCTATGATCATAAAAGCAATGGCCTCCGAATCGACATTTTAACCTACGAGATCGATTATAATCGATTCAAAAATTGGGCGGTCGATTGAGATTGATCATGAGTAGATGATCATAATTACTAAAGGCCTCGAATCGACCACCCATGCATGACACAATCAATCCCAGTTGATCCATAGAGTGTAATTAGCAATGATTGAACGTAAGGTCTTCAGATTGTAATTTCAAAACTCCTACAAGTTCATCACAATGTTGCTTGATCGATTCGACCTAGTCCTAATCAATTCAAAACTCACCCAAATCAATCCAACAATGTCAAAATCGATCATAAAACCTATTTTCATTGCCTTTTCACCCGTTTGGTGCTTACACCCAATTTGCACTCACAAATATCCACCTTGGACAAATGAACATCATTATTCACATAAATCAAGAATAAAAAACCCAACAATTAGATGGAAATTACTAAGATTATATGAGAATCGATGCAATCCATATAAAAATAACCACTCTGACAAATTGAGGCACTAGGGTACACTTAGGAATAGGATAGTATAAATAATTTATTTAATTCGATATTAAAAGAATTATTTTATTGGATAAGAACCTAAGGACACGAATATGATGAATGACAAAGTTAGTGGTGCTAAGTCAAGTAAGTGAGTTACTTTACAAATTTTGATAAATGCCTTATTCTATAATTGATTTCTATCACACAAATGAAATTTTACTATGTGAGTCCGATCAATTGCTATTCTTTAACTGTCTTATGAATATTTATCGAGCCGATGAATTTTTATATTGTGATACGAAACAATTTTCCCCATTCTTTACTGAAATCAATTATCCAATTCAAACATGTTTTACATGCGTTTGATTACGGAATTTATAATTTTCTCTTGTTATGAAAATTATAGATGTGAGTAAATATGTTTATCCGTCTTACTTTCAATACAAAATCAAGTGTTTGACTAAAACCGAAGTTAACAATAAAGTGCTAATAGCTTGGTTAACGAACACTAGTGTTAAGAAATGAGTTCCGACCCTTAAAAGTTGTCAAATAATCCTTTCAATTGCAGTTATAGATTGAGTCATATGGTCTTCTTAATAAAGGTTATAAATTAAATAAATGACATTTTCAATCGGAGTTAAATATTGTATACATGACCCTCTCAATTAAGGTTAAAATTTGAGCCTGCCCAATCAAGGTAGAACTATTAGGGTCTATAGTTGGCAAAACTATCAAGTAACCATCTTAATTAAAATTATAAATTAAGTCACATGACTCTCCTTAATTAGGGTTATAAATTAAGTCATATGACTCTCCTTAGTCGAGGTTATAAATAAATTAAGGCTTTGATAAATAGAAAGTAACACATGATGTCCAAAACCCTTGAGCAAGCAAATAATCACATGAAAGTAAATGATTTTATTGTTTTACTCTAAAAAACTCTATGTGGCTATAAGATTTTCTTCAAGATAATGTAAGTGAAAAGAATTGTTTTATACTTACATCCCTTTTTTGGGAATGATGATTATATGTTTCTGCTGCAACATTGTATTAAAAATAAGATTAATATTACTTTAGTGTAGATACTCTTATGATGAGCTTTAAAATCCTCTAAGAAAATTGTCTCGATGGTATCGCTATGTTGCGCTGGAATAGGGGGCATGACATTCAGTAGGCTCTGTTGAATGGCGTAGAGCTCAAAGGTATAAGAAATAACTTGTAAATTTAGCACATTTTATATTTTAAGTAATAAAAATTATATTATTTTAAAATTAAAAATATTTTAAAATAAGCAAATAAATAAAAAAGATGAAAAGAAATTCAATATAAAAAATTTGGAAATAAAATATAAATAAAGATAAATTAAAAGAAAATGGAAATATAAAGGATAAATATATGATTCTATATTGTGTAATCAAAAGGGGTAAATATGTTGCGTGCAAACTAGCAGTGGCACACTCGTTTCACATGCGAATTTTTACATAAATTATAATATTTTATTTATTATAAAAATATAATTAAAATAATGTTAATTTAAAATTAAAAGCATATAAAAAATTGAAAAAAAAAAAGAAAGGAGAGATAGAAAGAGTGAATTGAAAGCGATAAAAAAATCAGAGAAAATTGAATTATATTAAAAGAAACCAAAGAAAGAAAAAATAAAAATTATTTAAATAAGGGTTCTTATAGTAATTTAACATTGCACAACAAAAATTCTGTCTCTTGTCTTAATGTCTAATATTGAATATAACATAGATAAATTTAAAGTTTAAAACATAGAATAAATTAAAATTAAGAAGTGAATAATGCGATTGAAAATTAGATGAATTGAAAAATGTAATATGTAAAGAATCAAAAATACCTGAGTAATTTTATATTCGGCAGCCAATTTTCAATACTAAGTATATCTATCTATCTATATATATATATGAAATGAGGACCCATTCAATCATTTTCTTTGGTAGCACTAGCAGCATGAGAACAAACAATGATGGAATTCACACTTATTTTGTGCAAATCTGGTTATCATAGCCTAAATCCAATGATTATTCAAACTTGTTTCACCAGACATCTACAAAATGTCTTTTACTCCACAAAATGATTTTAATTCTCATCTTGCATGCCACCACAATGATAGGATGGTTGCCTGGTGGTATTTCAGATCACCCTTAGTGTAGTATTAATTACTTGTGTTGCTTATTATACATGTTTACGACACTGCCTTCACATCAACGCATGGATTCGAGGACACAACTTTTTGATGAGGTGATACATGATAATGAGTGGGTCCTTTGTGTCAATTGAGCCAATACGACTCTTTAAATATGTGTTTAAATTACGATTTAGGTTTTATGACTCTTTAAATATATGTCCAATTGTTATGAAATATATATATATAAGCAATGTAATAGGAATAGTGGAATAGAGAATTTGAACCCGAAATGCCCTTAAAACCAACCCTACTCATCATCGAAAGTAAGTGTGATTGGATGACACTTTATTTGTAAAAAGATTCCAAAATGAAAAATCCCATCCATCCATTAAATTCTTTGCATACTCACTATCAACATTCTATTTCCACAAAATATCACGGCAATATTAAAAAGTGCATATAACAACCTTTTATGTCACACAACAATCACTATTATTATATAAAAATATTATCATTATACACAAAAGTCATCTAATTTCAATCAAATTTTAACTATTATTTCTGAATTTTTCATCAAATGTTTCAAAATAAAATATACATTACAAAATTATTAGCCAATTACACCTATCACATTTTCGTGTGCCCTTTGTCTTCTCACTCATGCGATACCAAAGTACACATAAGAATCTAAGTATTATTATTACTTCAAAGAAAAAGTCGAACTCTATATAATTCTCTGCAATGCAAATTGCCATTCGGTTTGATTCAATTTGTCCATCTCTTGTTCTGCAGGAAAAATATAAATAAATACCAATAAAATTTCACGTTCTATGCACATACAAGTTTATTTATAAATTATAAAGGTATTAAATTTTAAAATAAAAAT
The DNA here is from genome assembly GCA_019155195.1 of Avicennia marina. Taxonomy (NCBI): domain Eukaryota; kingdom Viridiplantae; phylum Streptophyta; class Magnoliopsida; order Lamiales; family Acanthaceae; genus Avicennia; species Avicennia marina. The sequence continues at coordinate 4,575,176 of CM032759.1, forward strand.
ATTTTAAATTAAGAAATAAAAGTATAGAAATATTTAAAATAAGAAATAAAAATGATAAAAAAAGAATTAGAAAAAAAGAGAAAATTTGACAGAGAATACATATTAATTAAAATAAGAAGTTAAAAAGGGAAGAAGAAAAAAGAAAAGAATAGAAAAATAAAAGAATTTAAAATAAAAATAATTGTGTAATTTTACATTGTATACCAAACACATATTATTTTAATAATGATATAATATAAATATGGTATAGAAAAATATGTGCTTGGTTTGTTTAATTAAAAATAAGTGTATAAATTTGTTAAGTAAAGACAATATTGCAAATTTACTATGTCTAACCGAATTAACCCTAAAATTTTAATAATGTAGTATAGGTAAAAGAGGCAGTGTCATAATTAATCAAGGGCATGACATTTCAGCACGGCATAATTGGAGCAAAAGAAAGCTGCATCCCTTTATGATTAAGCTTGCACTCCACAAAATTTTATCATTATCAATTTCTCACTTTTCTTTATCTTTTTTATATTTTCATAAAATGATATGATTAGTTTAGGCTATGTTTAGAACTCAATTTTCCATCTGGACTCAACCCATCAAACTTTATCATACTAAATATACTACTCAATAAAATTTTTATTCGGATTAAATTCAAACTTTTCTCTTATATATATATATATATATATATAACTAATTAATTATATTTATTTATAGTCATATTAATACCTATATATAAACACACATAAATTTATTATATATATTCATATGCTAAAAACTAATTATTATTTATATATTATCACACTATTTAATTATTATTATATATTTTATCTACGTATTCAGATAAACCAAATTTTCAAAAATAAAAAAATTTTACAATTAAATATAATACTCATTCTAATATAGGTTACGGCAAATGTCAAACCCAACAAAACCACTCTCCGAAGCATAGCCTTAGAGTCTTGCTTCTTGGCATGTCAGTTTAATGATTTAATCTAGTTTATTACTACCAATAATCTTTAAACTAGCATATTAACTGGATTTATAACATAACCAAAAAATAAAATAAAATAGGGAAAGCTCAAAGATAGAGAAGCAGAGAAGTACATGATATCTTGTTATTCATTTTTACTCATATAGAATGTTTGAGCCCTTCAAAAGAACAACTTTTTGGCATTTTAAAATATGTCCTAAACTATTCTTATCTATATGTAGTTAAATTTTCTATCATCTTAATAACATAAAAATGATATAACTATTTTTTCTCGTTTCCCAACTTGCACACCCAACGCCCACAAATGCCCTTTTTCTCACTATACAAACCCTATTTCTATATAGAAATACAATAATAGAATAGTTGGAATATTTATGAAAAGTATTATGAATAAATTATGATATATGGTTCTTGAATTTGCCTCAAATACTTTAAGAGAAATTTAGTGTTTATTTATGCTGGTGTTACGTGTGTTCTGTTGACAATACATGATACGTGTAGATTTTTGTTATATTTGATTTCTTGTCATATTCCATAGTTATCATATAATATTTAATTATCATATAGATAAGGATATTTGTTTCCATAGTTACGATGGAAGGCTGAGCCAAGGAAGTAGGTCAAGGCACTACACAAGTTAACTTATTATAGCTGTGCTAACTAACTAAGAACTGGAGAATGGGGTATTTAACTATTTCAAGTGAGGTGTTGATTTTTTCATGTAAAACTTGTTAAACATAGTGAATATGTTTAGATTAAGTGATGCCTTGCAAATGTAAGAGAGTAATGGCTCTAAAATAGATGAGCATAATATGTTTTTGCCTCATTTATTCTGTTGTTGTAATTCGTGTAAGTTGCAACATTATTCCAACTTTTTGATCAACTTAATAATTGCTTGGTAATATTGGTGATACAATATCAATGCATCATAGACGAATCGTAATGATCTTTCAACACTATTAGTACCTCGTCCAGACCATTTCTTTTTTCAATTTGAAAAATAAGTTTAAAACTTTTAAAATTAATGCTACAAAATATTAATTTTTACTTCATAAGTTTTAGTTTCAACTTAATTATTCCAACTTTTTAATAAACTTAATAATTGTTTGGTAATATTGGTGATACAATATCAATGCATCATAAACGAATTGCCATTGTCTTTCAACCCCATTAGTACCTTGTCCAAACCTTTTTTTTTTTTTTTCAATTTGAAAAATAAGTTTAAAACTTTTATAATTAATGCTACAAAATATTAATTTTTACTTCATAAGTTTTAGTTCTAATTGAATCAAATTCTTTTATGATGTATATACACATATATATACTAGAAAAAAAGAGCGTGCTTTGCACATATAGTATAAATAAATATTATATTTAATAATTACATAATTTATTATTTATTATAATATTGATTCTTAATATTTTACACAGTATCTTATCTTATAAATTTACATAATTTTTTTTACTAAATATATGTTATCAATTATTTAAATTTTCAAATTGCACATGTTACTTAATTAAATTTTAATATTTTTAGTGAAATTACTATATGAATGCATTCATTTTGGTTTATTTTTAAATGTGATTTCAATTTGATAAAATTTGTAATATTTTACTTACAAGGTGAATTATCTTATTAAATAATATATATTTGCTACTTTACTTTAAACTATAGTTTATTTTCTTATGAAATATGCTTCTATTTACATATGTTAAATAAGTACATGTCATATGGATAATTATTTGTACGTAGCAAAATTATTTATTTATTTTTATATTTCAACACATTATTTTTTTATATTTTGTCTCCATTATAATTTCAAAATTGGTATTAAATTATATTATAATCTATCAATAATTCTTTAATATTTATGTGCTAATTTTTACGTTTTTAAATTTTGTCCAATTTATTTTGTTTTATTTTATATTTTTAATATATCTTTATTATTAACTATAGCATATTTATAGCATGTCAAATTGAATCACATAAATATTAAATTTGACAACTTATCATGAAATTTTTTATATTTCTAACAATCTTTTATAAAATTATCTTTCTGTAACATATCATTTTATTTCTCAAAATATAAATTTATTTTTATATTTTCAATGACTTTTCATAATATTTTATTTAGATGAATCTATATCTTTACAGGGTTTCATGTTTTAATAATTGTTTTTCTATCTCTGTAGTATTGCATTACAAATAATTAAATCTTAAAATAAACCTAATTTATATCAAATAGATATCACATGTGTAAAAAATTATAGTCAAAGTTCACACAATTAAAATAATTGATAACATATTGTTTATTTTTACCATAGTACTTGTTTCTGACAATGATATATTTAATTATTTATTTGAAATTTTAATTTGTTGTATCATTATTTATATCATTATTTATTTTACTTTTTGTATTTTTCTTTGATTGATATTTATTTATACAATTTCTTACATGTTAATTTATTTTATATTTATTGAGTGGTATAGTTTTAACTTAGTATCCTTCAAAAAAAATATTATTTAATTAAAAAGTAATTAAGCACTTCGTATATTTATAATACAGATAATTTATAATTAATTATGTAAGTAGTTTAGATAATTTAGAATTCTATTAATTTTTTATTTTAAATCATATATAAATAACCATACAAGAAGTTTAGATATGTTACAATTATATAAGTATTCTAGTACTAAAAGTTTTAACTTTTTAATTAAATGTTATATTTATCAAACAAACCTTATTTTTAATATGATTATTAATATAGATGTATATTCACAATGTGTCAAAAACACATGCTTATGCATTTTCATATTTACAACATTATTTAATAAATTTCTTTTAAGTATATCATTTTATTTCTAATACTATAAATTTACTTTCTGTATTTTAAATGTATTTTAATTAATATTAATTTAGATGGATCTATTAATAAACTTTCAAACAAATGATACATTTTAAAGTTTCACATCTTAATAGTTGTTATTCAGCCTCTATATTTTAAATAAATAAACTTTAAGATCATATATATATAATTAAATTTATATTCAAATTTGGCACATTTAAAATTGTTTGTAAAATATTAATTTATTTTATATTTATTATTAAGTAATATTGTTATAAGTAAGTGTCTTTCAATAAATTTATTATCATTTGATTAAAACATATAATATACATAACTAATATTTATAATAACTATATAAGTAGTTTGGATAGTTTAATGTTCTACTAATTTAATTTATAGATAATTATATATAAATTTAGATGAATTAGAATTCTATTAGTATTTGATTATTAAGATGTTTATATTTTAAGTAGCATCTTATTTTTATCTAACCAACTTTATGAGTATTTAATTAAGTGTACACACACACACATACACGCACATACACACATATATATAGTGTGTGTATGTATGCATGTATGCATGTATTTCACAAAGTGCCAAAAACATATAATAAGATTTATACTTTTATAAGTAATATAGAAACACAAGAATCAACTATTCATGATTTACATCGTAATCGTTTTCTTTAAAATTTGTAAAGATCAGTATAAGACAAGTTTTTATTATTTTTATAAATAGAAATTAAATTTTCAACATAATAATATTTCTTCTATGCAATGCTAATTTTACTTCTATTTTTTATTAATTTCTTTATGATGTCTTATCATTATAAATTTATTTAATATTTTTATTAGACATGTATTGTCTTTATTCAATTGATCATATTGCACGTTACATATTAAAATTTATAATATTTGTATTGTAATGACTGCAAGAATATATTAATTTGGATTTTTGTTATAAGCAATTCAATTTGAAAATATTTATGAACTAAATTTTCGGTTTTGTTTTGATTTTTTAACTTTGACTGTATCATGTAGTATTTTATATTTTTTATACATTACTAATTAGTGCATAACATAAATATTAAATTTGACTATTTCTTACAATATTTTTTTGGCATATTTATCAATTTATATATTTAATTATTCTTCCATAGATTTATATTTATGTAAATATATCATTTTATTTCAAATGCTATAAATTTACTTTTATATTTTAAATGCATTTTAATTTAATAATATTATATTCACATGGATTTATTAATATGTTTTAAACCAAATAATGTATTTATACTTACAATGTAAAATTTCACATTATAATAATTTTTATCTAGTCTCTATGGTATTATCTTATATATAATCAAACTTTAAAGTAAATTAACTTACATCAAATAAATATCACATATTAATAAAATTTATAGTCAAATTTTGTACATTTGAGATAGTTTATATCATATGGTTTATTTCATAACTATAGTTGTTTTTATTATAACTTATTTATTTATTTGAAAGTTTTACTCATTGTGTTAGCATTATTTATATTGCTATTCTTTTATTTTTTGTAATTTCATGTGATTGAGATTTTGATTTTTATTATTTTTTAACACATCAATTTATTTTATATTTAATTATTTATTAATTAAGTGATATAGTTATGAGTTAGCATCCCCCAACAAATTTAATATAACTAATTAAAAACAATTAAGCACTTCATATACAAGTAGATAATTAATAATTATAATAACTAATAAGTATTTTAGATAATTTAGGATTCTATTAATTTTTTAATTTTAATTAATTAATAAATTTCAATAGAAGAACTCTAAATAAGTTAAAATTCTATCATTATTTAACTACTAAAATCTTTATATTTGAAATAGAATTTAAGTTTTACCTAACTAACCTTATTTTTATTATTAATAAATATAGTTCCAATGCCAGGTGTTTTTATTAGAGCGTGATGTATTTCAAATGATACATAAACCTCACGTAAGATGGATTATCCCAAAAGGGAATTAAGAAGCATATAGCAGGATTATTAGGCAATGGCAGCAGTTGACCATGTCTCCATTCCCCTTGCCTTTATAGCACCAGTGCAGGTGGTGCATGCAGAGCAGAAGGGTTGCTGGCTCAGGTCAAGAGTGGAGTCCCTTTCTGCGTTGAAGTGGACCTGCAGATTGCCTGCTTGCTGCCAGTTTAAGACAACCTATTGTCAAAACACAGAAGTTGTTCCCACCATACCTGTCATGTCGGTCAACGACGTATGCATGAACCAATATGCACATACTCTCCCTGGTCTCGGTAATGTCAGAACTCCAGAAATCTTGATCCTAATTTTGCACTGTCCTGTTTAGGGACAATGTCACAGTGGCTCAAACCAGTTGTCTGAAAGATCAAAGTTTAGGGACGCCAGAGCCTCCCACAATCCACATAAACCAATCTTGAATAGCTTTGGAATCAGCAAATTTGAATCCTGATATTGCTAGTGGCAGTGGAAAAAAAATTGATACATCACCAGAATATACGTGACAGCAAAAGACTACTGTAAATAGCATATCTTCATGGAAACTGTATTTTATTATTATTATTTTCTTTACTTTTGGGGTGTTGTTGGGAGGCCAGTAGCTTTGTTTTCTTATTTTTCAGAGGAAAGAAAAATCAAAAATGAAGAAGTAGACAAATTGTATGATGAGAGGCAGTAGCCAAGAAAGCAACTTGTCAGCAAAATCACTGGGCTACATAAAAGAGTGCAAAGGGCATCTTCTCTATCTTTTTCAGCATCCAATGCTGTGCTTTCTCTATCACGGTAGCATTGAGTGTTACATCACACTCTCACTTCTATCTTCAACTAAAAAAAAAGGCAAAAAATAACTGTAAAGGTGAAGATGGGAATTATTATTTTGACCATCTCTAATTCTCTTCATGTCTAGAATCTCTGCCCTAACAAATAAAGAATCTTCAGAGTTGAAAAGAACAAAAACCGGTGTTGTGTTCCCACTTGGCGGTCTTCAGAGCCTTGATAAACTTTTAATTACATCCTGCAACAGAACAATGTCTAGTTAATTTAATACAAGCCGCTGTTTTTGGAAAATGAAAAGCAACAGGCAACAAACACGATACCTGATCGCTGAGGACAACAACTGCCTTTATAAAACTTGGAGATGCCTTGTGGGAGTTTTACATGAATGTTGAAATTGAATTAGACTCCAAACAAAATGCAATCAGTTAGGAAGAAAATGCCGTTGTATGTAATCAAGCCACGTCACAAGAAGTTAGCTGTCCAAGTTATACATATCCACATCTGATCAAGGTATGAGGGAGCAGATTAGTGCAAGATCGCAAGTGTACCATTGGATGTAGAAAGTAAAGGGAAAGGACTAACCTTTTTCTTGATTAATGGGCAAAGAGATGTCCCCATTGTTCTTCGGGATGAGATTCTCAAAAGAAGATGACACCTGCAACAGAGGATCAGCAATACATAAGACAGATGCACAGAGAATCTCAACAAAAAAGCAAAAAAAACAAAAGTCAGCAAAAAGATGAATCATATCGTGTTAAGACTTGCACTAGGCTATGATAACATTCAGGACACAGCACCAAACATGCCAACCTTAGTTGTTAGAGGGAGAAAGAGGGCATACCCTTTATAAGAGTCATCAATGATAGCCTCTTCAAAAGAATAAGAGTTCTGTATAAACATGTGAGTAAGGTAACAGCTCTTCCACCTCAATTCTGGAGCTCGAGCAACTCATGCTTTTCCTCAACCGGTTGGGGACTGACTCAATTTCTGCCCAGAACACACTGGAAACTGGTCTATGATCTGAAAACCTAGATTCCCCCCGCTCGTATGATAATTGATGAATGCCACTTCCGTACCACAAAATCCGGTCACACCTTCAGATACAAATCAGCATATTGTTTAGCAACTGATACAAATTGAGCAACCAACAACACAATTCAGAGTTAAAACATGTTTTGTTGAATCACTTAACTAGTATTGTTCTTCAATATAAAGCAGCTGCAGGAAACTAGAAACAGACAAACTCTTGCTAATTCTTACCATGCAGGTGTCCGTCGTTTCTCTTTTGGGTGCATGTCATCGCCAGCATACCTGTCTGAATTATGTGAATACTTGTACGTAGGTGGGAAATATATCTTCCCTTCTCTCCAACCATCAAAAACTCTACCTCGTCTCTGTTCTATTCGCAGCTGTCATGAAAAAGAAAGCACAGTTCATTTAAATGGTATTTGCAAATAAGCAAAGAAGATCGAGCCAACTAATTTTCAAAGAACAGATCAATTATCAATAAGAGTATCAGTAACGTACTTGGTCTTTTTCTAACAGAGCCCTCCAGTTTTGCATTGCAATAAGTGCTTTGGCAGATCGGTACGGCAGTGATATTCGATAATTTAGATCTCCAAGCCAGAAAATTCGGCTGCATCCAAACGTTTACTATCGGTAACTAAGGAAAAGAGAGGTCATTCTCGAAACATTGTTGTTCCAACTTTACCTTGCATAACCGTACAAAAAGACAGAACCACAGACCATGTGCACTTGACTAACAAAATGAGCCCATTTCTCATTGGGACAAACCAATGATTTCATTACAAAATTTTCTTCAATGTCCCCATTCTTACACTACAATTTATCTCCCCTTTTTTACTTATTCTAATAAGTAGTTGAATTAGGACAATAGCAGTGATAAAAAGGTTGGTTTAGAAGAAAGGCAATCTTACTCATGTTTAAGAATTGTCTCTGGGGATTTCTCATCGTTGATGCCATTAACCCGTGGGAATCTTGTTTTCCTTAGGATCTCCATAAAATCAGCATTTCTGCGAAGTTCATCACCTTCCTTCTGACCAGATGTCAAATGACTACACACAAAGCAAAGGCTGGTCTGATGCAACAACATGCTTATTGATATGGATCCCTGCAATAAGAAGGATGACCCTGCCACTTAGTTAATTGTATTAAAAACTACACAACTACTAGTTAATGATGACTACCTTGTTTCCAAGGTAACCCATCAACCCTCTGCCAACACACGAAACCTTTATGTTCCTGACATGTTCCGTCAACTCATTTCGAACCCAAACTGTGAGAAAAATACCAACCATCTGCTTACTAGCAACCAAAGAGTATCTTGAGGTACCGCACACATCTTCCACTGGTGCGTAAGCACTGTAGGACATTGGAGAGTGCAAAACAGTACTGGGTGAATCTCCTGCCAGATAATCCTCATCTGAACCCCATCGAGAAAAATCACTTGCCCTCTGACCCCAGGAATAGTCACTTGGACGCCGACTGGAGGAACAGTCACTAGCCCGGGGACAAGAGGAATAGTCACTCGGACGACGACCAGAAGAATAATCACTTGGCCTTTGACTCGACGAACAGTCACTTGGCCTGTAACCACATCTCATGCTCGGGTCGAAGTCGCTAGGTCTATGGCCAAAAAATACTCTGTCACATACACTGTATCTCCTATCAAGGCGAGGTTGTGAGGCTGAAATGTCATTCTCCATTCTCGAGCCTCGTGGTGTTTGAAACGAACGACGGGGCAAGAAGGTTGAGGCTTTGTGCCTGGTTGATCCTTCAAAATCTGCATCCCACTCAGCAACTGGAGCAGGCATGGGTGATGGGGTATAGCTCCCACTGCCACCGCTAGCACCAGGACCATTGTTCAACGTTCTCTTAATCAGACCAAGCCACTTTTTGGCAGGACCATTGTCTTCAGCGCCCAGAATATTACCAGCATTCAGAGGAACTATTTCTTGAAATCTATGATGTTAAAAGAAACAAAAGTCAGGTTATAAAATAAAAGGTAAGGTTGGACAACATCTAGTCGCTTGAATCAAACATCTAAAGCATACCCAAGCACATATATGTCTGCAGGAGGTGCAGAATGTAGCCAGTCATCTAAATTCATATGGTTTGGTGGTGACTTTCCTCCCACATTCCATGTTGATACAAAGATACTACCCAAAAAAAAGAAACCAGAACTTTAAGAACAGAAAACAAAATGCTGAGTCCTATAAAAAGAAAATTGTTTGTCGAGGATCAAACCTGTAGTTCTGTATATTTATAATTTGAGGGTGATCAAGATAACCTCTCCCCCGCCTTGAACGGGAACGTGAGCGTGAAAATGAGCGCTCCGTGTTCTTTGTTGATTTTTCTGCAGAACCAATAGAATAATGTCATCAACACGGAGAAGAGGCCTAATAGTAACCCATCTGCGAATGAACAAGTTGCTAATAACATATCATACTACATGTCTTTTAAAGTAACCTAAACTTTGACAGTTCCAAGGATTTTTTCAGCTTTGAAAGTGCAGACTAAAAATTAGAAGTACGATGATACTAACCCGTTTTGATTTTCTTGATCGTAGACGGTTCCCTCTCAGAAAAGCTGTTCCTCCACTCCACATCACCACCTAATGAGAAAAATAACGGTTAAACTTCAAATCTCAGTATCAAACAGCAAGCCCCTGCAAATTAATTAGCATTTGCATATTTGCCAACAGAAAACAGAACAGAATCCCCTGTAATTGAGCCCAGGTCCGGAAAGGTGGGTATCATATGACAAGAAAAAAGGGGTAGAGAAGGAGCAAGCAGCATATATTTGCCATAACAGACTCATTAGCTTTCATCCCTTTACATCGCAAGGAACGTTTCCAAATTATGAAGTATTGTTCAAATATAAAATAATTAATCAAAAGGCAATACTCAAAGGAGCTAAAATAGTATTGCGGATAATAAGACAAACCCGTGAATGACAAACCACGACAATTACAAATCAATAAGATTTTCTTTTTCATTTGGATTTTTGAGCACCCAACAACAGAAATATTAGCAAAATAAATTCTTAAGGTAGTAAAGGCAGAAGTAACATGAAATCTCCAGAGGAAGAAGAAGAAATAACTCTAAAAATTTAAAAGGGAAATTGGCAAAAACTCAAGGTGCTGCCCCAATTTAATAAGAAATCAGAAGAATAGAACTCAATAAAGGAAATCCAGAACATCAAAACATTGTAAACCCCTTGGACACAAGAAAATTGAACTCGCCTCCATTAACAGCTTCATGTGCTCGGAACTCCGCACTTTTGCTCTTGATACTAAACCATTTTCTGAGCAGTTTCTTAGACCATGAAAGCTTCACACAAGCACCAAAATGAAGCCCATATCAGCACAAAATTATATAAAACATTTTTCAAAAAAAATCTAAAACAGGGGAAAAGCCAAAAACCTTGCTTTTCTTGGAATTCCCATCTTTCATTGTTCCACACTATACTTTCATGCGTCAATCAGTATACAATTCACCTCCCACCCTCCAAAAAATTTCTGATCTTTGTCCAAATCAACCCCCACAAAAATCCTAGAAGACAAAAGCTCCAGCAATATCAGCCCTCTCAAAGCTCCCAACTGTTCTCTGCATTCAATTGCTCCAAACTCCAACTCTCATGCAAGAAGTGACAAAAAATTTGTGAATTGGCGTTTCCTATTTTCAGAATATCTTCAATTTCCCAGCATTCTGTTTATGGGCATCTCACCGCTCAACCTTCACCAAGATAAAATCTTTTCCCTTGAATCACCTCCGTAATACTCATAGAAATAGTCTACAGCACAAGGAACGTGACCATAGAAGAATAAACGAAGAGAGTAAGAGCCAACTTCAGAACCCCCAAAAATGCGAGTAAACAAGAAATGAGACAAGACTGACTTAAGAATAAGACAATGCAATTATGAGAGAGAGAGAGAGAGAGAGAGAGAGAGAGGGAATGTGAGGTATCTCTGTTTTTTTCACCCTTTTTTCTTGAACGCAGCCTCGTTCTCAGCAGCAAAATAGTAACAGCAGAGCATCGAATTTGAAAAGAATAAAGTGCAGCTATAACAGCACCCACTCTATCTCACGCACACACCCATATTGGTGTGTTTGTGTGTTGCTTTATTTTTGAACCCAAACCCCAATGAAGGCGCAGCATGATTGATGGGGCAACGGGCACGTCGTTTTGCAACGGTTCAAGGCCTAAAATGACATGAAGGGCTGCCCAAAGACCAGCCCTTGTTGGTCAGCAGTGAATGTGAGATTCGGTAAAAGAAGGCTACATACAAATTGGTTTCCCCTTTGCCATTTGGTCTTTGCTACCAAAGCTAAAGCAGACATTAAAGAAGGCCAAATAAAGAGAAAGTTCAGTCCGTAGCAGCAACAGAAACTTTCGTCATATATTTGATTTTTGTATTGTGTAGTGAAAGGCTTTTTTGCCTTGAACAACAGGTTTTTTCTTTCCTTGGGCTTTGGATTTTGTTGTCTGCATGAATTCAAGAATGGTTGGGTAAAGTATTGTCAATTGTTCGTGCGTAAAGAATTCACTCTTCTGGGGGTTTGTGTTAATTTTAGAACCCTCAGCTGTGTCATAATTTCTCCATTGTGTATAAGTACGTACGTCATCGTGCTATTACCCAATAAGAAGAAAACGGGAAATCCTCCGTACCATGTCATTAGGTGCTTTGTCTATTTACATTTTCCCGTAAGATTCAGACACTCTGTACGTTTAAAACTAGATAAGATACCCATATGATTGATGAGCAAATAAGTCTATTGATCTGTAAAAGTTAATTGTTGGTATGATAAAGAAGAGATGAGAAGAAAGTAATAATTCTCGACGTGGGGAATGTTGTTGAAGAATTTAAGGCTCAAAATGGGTTTGCATCGGATAGAGAGAAGCAGATGTCTCGTTTTCAGGGAGACGTGGTCCTTCCCTTCTTCAGTGCATGAGTTGCTATCAGAAGCTACCAATTCTGTGGCCTACTTGCATGCATTGGCTTTGCTTGACTGATGAATCTTGTGGATTGGATTTTTCCTGGCCAAGAAACTTATTAAAACATACCTCAAGCATTCATGTTATTCATCAAAGAATTTGATGCGTCATTATGGTTTCCATGGCCTCAACCAAAGATCGAATTTTATGTCATATTCTCTAATGGGATGCTTGCTGATCATCGTTTTCTTAAAATCCAGAATTCAGAATAGCTAGATCATTGTGCCGTGCCGGCGGCCGCTCGGCCTGCCGCGGCCCTTCCCTCGAACGAGATGCAACCATCTGGCTGTCCCACTGCTCAATACTCAAACCCATTATGCTAAGCAAGAAAAACCTCGAAATCCTGCTCAAAAAAGAAATCAAGAAAGAGCACTTAGCTAAAATATCGTCAATCTATCTACCAAATTAACAAATCTTAGTTGACTATTCTTCAAAATCCTCACGAGATTTTCATTATTATATTATACATGCACCACACAAAAAAGGGATCAATTGTCCAAGTGTTGTGCTAGTCTACCATCACCACTCCTAGTGATTATTTTGGGGGCAAAGCAATTGATTAAGGAGTGGATGATGGGGTTATATATATTAAGCTGACGGCGCAAGTGCTTAGTTTTGGTCCCATGAAGGCACAAACCGTTAGTCATGAACAAATTACAGAACGGTCAACAAGCTTGAGAAGAGCCAAACCTAATCAGTGAAGCACCCACCAACATTTATGTCATATTTTGGGACCCAAAAGAACTTGTGATCATTAGGGTTTTGTATAAAGCCGCATATAGAAATTGCGTATAGGTGTCTTGTCAAATTTCTTTTTCTTGGGTGGGTGACTTGGCTGTCAAATTTAAAGCCCTTGTGTCCCACGATGTGAATTGTTAACATGCACAAGGAGGGACCTTTTTTTTTTTCAATTTTAATTATTTCGTTTTTCATTTGGTCTCCCACATTAGAATGTGTTACCACTTGAACAATTATGTCCTGAGAACGATTAGAAAAATTTAATTTTAATTTTTTTGGAATACGTATTCATTGGAATATTTAGACTTTGGTTTTGTTTTGAGCATAAAGAAGGTCAATTGGTTAAAATTTCAATCCGATCCATTAAATGCACACACACACACACACGCATATTGTGTGTGGAACTATTTTTTTAATTTTTTTATTTATCGTATCCTAGTTGCGTTTTTAATGGTTTCCTTGCCTTTTCCAAGAAATTTTTATAATTTTTTTATATTGTAAATACGATTTTATTTGAATTGAAATAAAGGATTTTATCAAAAAGAAAGCCCAACTTAAAGATGAAATAGAACTCACAAAATTTAGAGTAATCAAGTGATTAATTTTTAAAAGTTATTATCAATTAGATGTATAATGAACTCAATCAGTTGGAAACTTATTACTATTTAAACACAATGGATTACAGTATTCAAAAAAAGATTGAGTGTAACTATCAAACATACAGTTAATAATCAAGTTGATATGAGTATAAATTCAAGTATCACCAAAATGTCTTAAGTACATAAATTTGTTATTTTGTTTCTTATTGAGTCAGATGTATGCAATAGGTTATATGGTGTGGATATTCCCTAAACATTGGAATGAAACCAAATAATGAAATTAATTGTATTGATAATTAATGATAATAATAAAAAATAAAACGTTCATTCATGGGATTTGATCTGTACATTTCATGGTCAACTTTACTTACACAACCATTATTCATTTTTAACCAAAAACAAGCTTTGTTCACATTTTGACATATTTTATTATTTATTTATATATCAAATTCTACTTAACAGCCAAATTTGAATTTTTTGTAACTGATATTACAACTAACATTATATTTAATACATATGTATTTACGTATATAAAATATTTTCTTCATACCCAAACAACAAACAATTTATACATATTGTTTCCACATTTCCATATAACATGAATTTAATAATAAAAACATTCATGCGCGGAAAAAGGGGTTGCATCATCGCCAACTGAATTTTAGGTCAATGATTCCATTTAAGATTAATTACACCAACTGGTCTAATTTGATAGGTGACTCATCCAACACCTTGCATTGTGATGAAAATGTTATTTCATGGGGTCATCGTATCTTTTCTTGGTCACACTAATTGCTTCATGCCACTAGTTTTCGTACACTGCAAAAAAACCCAAATAACGACAAAGGCCATATTAATGGTGTGATGCCAATTGAGAAATTTATGGTAAGGTAACCTCATATTTTATCAAGAACCGTATTAAAATTTTGTGGTCTATCGACTGCTATTTGAACATTAAGAAATTTATCGTAGGGTAACCTCATATTTTATCAAGAACCGTATTAAAAATATGTGATGTATAGACTTCAATCTTGCTGTTTGAACTGCATTAATTTGACTGACCTATGGGCTCTAAGAATGTCCTACACAGAACCCTGGTTCATGTCTTATTAAATGTATCAAAAATCTGGTATCATTTGTGTATTATCCCAAAAATTAAATTCTGTAAATAAACGTTATATTTTTTATAAGAAGAATGAGGGAAAAAGGAAAAAAAAAAAAAAAAAAAGCATACCCAACCAAAATCTTAGTAAATCACTTATGTGTTAATTTGCTTAGATAGATGATATTAGTTTCCCTTCTTTTGGACCTCCTACCTAAAAAATTTATCTTCAATATATTTGTGTTTTCTTTTTAAATTTCTCTTGTGAGTTATGAGAGTGTTAATTGGAATGATTTTCAAATGGGAAAAAAAAGTGTAGATTGAATAGTATAAAGGAAGTAATAAAGTAGGGAAGTGTCTAAAAACAAATAGGGCATGGGCCATAATTAGCAAGTGAATATCTAAAGGGCAAGAAGATATGTCGCACTTTACGTTTGACAAAAAAATAGTGATGAAGATTTCATTGCAAGTTCCCAATACCTCACTAGTAAATTAGGCTTACATACAATCAAAAGCATGATTGAAAGTGCACGTCTTCAGCAACATTTTATTATTGCCTCATTGTTGGATGGTGGAAAAGGGTCCAATATTTAGAGAAACAAATATATATTTTTTGTTTCGTTATTTTCTTTGCTTGGCTTTACAGAAAACTGAAATGAAAATACAACGACACATATATTAAAATTATACCTGCATAATCAAATCGGGATGATAATGGGTGCACCTAAAAATTCAAAATTTGTCCCTTCAAGTTCTTTTAGGACTAGAGACCCCACCCACTTCTGACTCAAAATAGGTTCAAATTAAACCCCATAGATTCACTTTAAAGTTTTTAATTATTAAAAATATTTTTGAAAAATATAATACCAGAACCACTTTTTTGTTACATAAAAAATCTTATTGCTAACAAACACCAATTATTTTCAAATTCGTACATAAACATAAACTTTTAGAACTATCAAAGTATTCAAAATCATTGTTGTCACTTTTATACATAATGAAAGCATGTTATCTTATAAAAACAGGTAGTATCTATACACTACATATGAATGTGTGTGTGAAATAAAACTATTTTCCTAAACACGTATATAAATTTAAACACACACATAAAAAAATAAAAAAATGTATAGAAAATTAAGTTAGGCTTTCCAATATGCGAATTCAGAAATCAAAACTCAAAACCTAGTCCTATCAAGATATAGACTCAGGTTGTCCTGACAAACCCTAAAACCCATATTCATATCTATATAACGGTTAGTTTAATTTGAAAGATAGCTGTGTCTATACTTGATTATCGATACATATATTTCTTTGTTTTCAGTTGCAAAATATATAATTCTAATTATTGCAAAAAAGCGGTTTCTGATAGAAGAAATTATATAAATGGAATCCATCTTTCATGGAGTTTATGAAATCCATGATAGACTTGACAGGTAATGTGTCAATTGAATTCATACCCATCCTTTCAAAATCTAATAAAGAATCTAGGTATCAAATATTCCCATGTTATGAAATCATAGAAAGAATCTTACTACAAATAATTCTTTACAATGTGGTATCTATCTTTGAGACAATAAGGTTCTCATATTCAAAGCCAAAATAATGAATTTTTTGATCTTATAAGATTGACAGACACATTGCATGTCAAGCTTCAAATTCCCCATTTTTCTCTCTATTTTTTATGAAAGGAAAAAAATTATATATATATATATATATATATATCTTACTGTCATATTTCTCAATCACTCTTTTATTTTATTTGTGCTACTATTTGACTTGTGACAGAAGTTGTGAACAGAAATAATATGAAAAAAATTGACATTCACGACCTAGCCTTCTGTCAAATTCCAACCTAATATTCAAACATTGAGCTCCCAAAACACGACAATTTCATGTATCTTTTCATTGTTATTTTTATTTTCGAAATCTAGTTAAAATTGATCAAACTAAATAGCGTTTGAAATTTGTGCTTCTATTCCTATGAAAAGTGCATTAATTGCACATTCACCTTTGAAGTTCTATTTTCTTTACATGCAATTATTTGTAATCATAAATAACAAGTTTTGATTGAGAAATGTGGCGGCAACCGGCAATTATAGTTTAAATTTGTGGATTTTTGACGACTAAAACATTTCAAAGGAGTCACACAAACAGACAATCCGTACACTACGAATTATCGTCATAGTCCAATCATCACAGAGATTAAAGTCCCAATGCAAATTTATGCATATTGATAAATATTTTCATGTTATAAATTACCATATGACATAATATTTGTCTAGCTTTATTCACACTTCGTAAAAGCAAAAAATTAATTGTCCTACAGTTGGTAAAATAGCGTATTAATTTCACATAAACCGTTTCATTTTTTTTGGAATTGGGAACGACTTATGATACAACCTTGCCCGCATAAAATTTTAGAAAATTGGTCAGAACAAATTTCACTTTTTTTTTTTTAATGTCGATATCATTGATGAAAAAAAGGCACGCAGTCAAAGAACAGCAGAATTTGATCTTCTGCTTTTTGGGGTTTTGTGCCTTTGGTGGCCCCATTGAATAGCTATCTCTTCTTTTGCTGCAATGCATTTATCCTTTTCATAGTAGATCGGTACATTGCTATCACTTACTCGAATTCTATGCTTAAAGCCCTTCAAACCCACCATTTATTCTCCAAGACTGGTTGATCACCAAAAAGGGTAAATAAGGCTGCTGCAGATTAATATGAAAATTAAATATTCACCTTACATATTCCTTTACCAATTCTTTACTCAATCCATTTTAATTGGAGATCTTTTTACATTTATAAAACTAATCTTGTGTTGTCATCAACACATGGCAAATATGCTTTTCTGGACACACAGAGTCTCTGGCTAAGGAAAGATACAGACTGATTACATTAAAATTAACCCTACTCTATCCAATAGACAACGGACCAATCTTCTCTCGCAAACATATCCTCCGTTTTTTTCAAACTGGGCCTATAGCAAATTGGGCTGACCCAATAGGCCCGTAAACAGCGGGGGGCATGATTCTTTTTTCTCGGACTGGGAGGAGAGTGGGAACTGCCGAAGCCCAAGCCATTTTGGGACCATTTAATTCAGGAATGGAACCATCAAAATATTGACAAATTTATATATTCTAATACATAATTTTATTAATAAATTTTTAAAATTCAATCATTATACATATTTACAATCAAATCAATATATATATATATATATATATGTATACATGTGTGTATCTCAAAAATTTTATATACTATTGTATCATCTTATCAGTATTATATTGTTGTTGTTGTTGTTATTATTATTATATATTTAAATTCAAACAAATTCAAAATTTTATTTTTGGTTAAAATTGTAAAACTAATTAAAGATTTAGATGTGCGTTGTTATATGTACTTTATTGAATATTCTGTAAACTAATAGAAAAAAAAATGAAAATATAACAATTAAAGCATGTCTATTTTTATAATAAAATAAAATATTTGGGGTGAGCCCGTTGGTTTTCTAGACGTGGCGCACAATAGTTTTTCTTTGGATATCAAAAAACGTAGAAAACAATAGCCGAACAATTTTTTGTTAAGCAAATCAAATCCAAACAGAGCCTAAGCAAGAACCGTTTTTAAGAGGCGTTTGCGCTCTCTGCAACCGCCAAGCAGCGCAAAGTACTCTACTCTCGTCTCCCTGACGCTGGACTGCAGTAACTCGTAACGTATCACTCCCTCTCTTTACCGTTTGCAAGAAATGCACACATGTGCAAAGTGTCCGTAAATTTGCTGCTTATTAATTGATTACAAAACAAATCTTTAGAGCATTTTCATATTTTATTCATCATGCAACCATATCAATTTAGCCTTTCTTGATTTTTTTTCCTCTGTGGTATGTTTTCTTGATTTTTGGTGTTTGCGATAGCTGATACTGTGCTACGGCTTAATTTCTTGAAATGTTTTGTCGCTCTTGAAATTTTATTTTTCTAGGTTAACTACTGTGTGTTTGATTACTCAAATGTTTATTTTTGAAGATGGGTTCAGTTGAAAAGGAGGACTGCAATTATTTTCTCCAGATAGTCTGCCTTCTTTTTAAAGTAATTTTTGGTTACGGACAGTGGGCTGAGGATAAAACCGTGGCGACATTGCAGTTTTTCAGCATATTGTAGGTTTTTTAAGGTGGTTGTGTTGGATGTGAAGTTATTTTTGTTTATTAAGGTATATGATTTGTTTCTATAGCATGATTGTTTGTCCTATTGCTTCTATAGTATGTCTTCGGTGGGAATAATAAAAGTTCATCGAACTTGTTGGTCTTCACAATACATAGGGAGGCATGGCTTTTCCTTCTAAGATTTAATTGAGGTATGAAGCTGGGATAATGTCAAGTATTTTGCTCCTATCTTTGTTTTTGTTTCGTGAGATTTTTAGGTATTTGTTGCTGCCTCTTTGATAATGGTGGCTTAAGTGTCTAATTATATATGTACGTCTTTGATGTAGTGCCTAATAGTGATTCAGATCAAAGATCACACTTAAACAGTGTTATTTCTAAGTTCATGACTTTAAGATTATGAGGAATGCATAAGTATTAAATTCTAACAAATCTGAATTTGTACCTTCTGGATACAAGCTTCTTACTGTGAGCACTCGGAAAACAAAAAGCAGATTGGCTTACCTTGAATGGATAAGATTTCAAATTAAGGAAAAATGTCTGTCAGCTAAACACATGGAAAATTTTCATATCGAGCATAGAATACAGATAAATTCTCAGTTTTGATGGAGATTTTTCATTGTGTTTCCAGTTATTAGTGGCTGTTGTTGTGGTACATACATGCTAATGCAGTTTTCTAATGAAAAGATAATTATTTTTGTATCTATTTTCTTGATAACAGGGGCCCCAAAGGAAACTGGCAAAATGTCTTCCATGGAAATTGAGAAGGAATCTTCATAAATAGTTACATTATGAGACAAGGATAAAGAAATTTTCCTTTGCAGTTTCTAGGGTTAGGCCTAATTATTTGAGTAAAAGTTAAGTTGAATAATAGGAAAGTAGGCATTGAAGCATATTCCTGAGATTGGCCTGATATATTGGTCACTTATTGTATTGTCGGCATCTGATGTCAAATGTACCACGTGTAGGGGCATTGGCAGCCAACATCTCCTGCTACTTTGTGTGTCATAACCAGCCCAAATGGTATTTAGTGGTTTATATGGACAGTGGTTTTTAATTGGGCTTGAGGATTGTATCTGCTTATCTTCACAAGTCACTCCGCTTTCGGTTATATAAATTTCACCTGCTTCCCCAGTGTCAAATAAGTAAATTTAAGAAAAAATACTATCGAACATATAACTAGCAACATCATGTGAATCGTCTGAATTTTATAACCCTAGATCCATTTAGTTTCTTTTAACTGCCGTCTCTTCAACCCGGCCATTACTCATCCTCCACTGCTTCCACCTCTGAGAAATCATGTATCTTAGTACACCTTATCATTTGCGAGGTATAGCCCCTTCCGTTCCTGAAGCTCAGTTTATCTTGGTCTTTTCTGACCCAACTAGTCACACATTCCTTCGTATTAATCTCAAAGCCCAAGAACAACTATCAGCATCTTGCACAATATAGATCTCCTGTATTTTTATTTCAAATCTGCATTTATTTCTTCCTTTTATTTACTTAATTGAACCCTATCCGTTAGCAATCTTAATCGAAGTTGTTAATGCTTTAATTCATCCGAACTGATTCAGCTTTGGATTAGTACCGATCAAAATACCACGTCATTATTTTTAGCAATAGGCCTCGGAGAATAGACTAGTATTTGAATTACATTCAAATTTAGAATTGTGATGAAGAAATCAAAATTCTTTATATGAATTGTATTTGATCAAATCTAGAATTTATATCCTTATATAAATTGTTATTTTCTATAATATTCAGTATTTATTGGAAATTATAGATTCCATTCTTTTCCATATTTCTCTAGAGACGCACTACTATAGTGTATTGAATTCCTATGGCAAATATTCACTTTCTGTTACATTGGCCTGCGTGAGCAAATTAGCTTATCCGCTTCTCAGTTTTTCCTTATTTTAATTTAACAATTGTATTTCCCATGGTTTATGCACAGAGTAATATTGACTACCTCTTAGGATCTGAAGAAAAGAAACAGGGAATGTTTTGAATTTGATTGGTTTTGTTAGAGTTTGTTTCAATTGATGAAAATTCTCAATTTGAACAAAATGCTGTACCTGTTAATACCAAACCCGCTGGAGTGTTTGATAGAGGGCCTTTGGAAGCTTTTATGCTGCTTTTGTTTGGGTTTGAATAATGTCCTTGCTGTTTAGACCTCTTTTGATTACATTGAAGTCATATTGCTTGACTGACTTCAAGCAGAGAATACCCAAAAATGTTACAAAACAATTCCTTTTTTTTAAGCATCTATTCTAGGTTTCTTGAAGCATGTTGTGTTCATCCGTAAAATGGCCTGGGCTGGATTGCTGATCTTTGGTGTTATTTGATTTTTATGCTTCCCATTGTGGAGATTGCTTTCTTGTGCATTTCATCACATAAAACTATTTTATTACATTTTTTTTTCTCGCCCAACCTCTTCTAGTTTAGAAAAGGAACCTTTGTAATGCAACTTGTATGTGTAGGCAAGAAGAGGCCTATGGCATCTAATGAGCAAGTGGAGATTTCATCAGATGATTCTTCTTCCTCTGATGCAGATAATGATATCTTAAGGAGTGAAAAGCAAAATGATGAACCTGCTTTAGAATTATCTTCTGAAGGTAATTGGATTACCCATTGCTGAAGTCTGGTATGCTTCAATTATCAATGCATTATGAATAGCCTTGTAATTGTCTTCCTTTTTTTCGAATGTTGTGCAGTTTATATTAAATATAAGAGTTAGAGATTTGCAATCTGTAACCTGGAGCAGCAATCTAAGTTCGGTTTTTCTGTTTTAATTTTCCTAGGATGTTACAGGCAGTCCTTCATTGTTGTGTATATTAAAATAAAATTCGTATTGTTTCATTACCGTATGCATTTATGACTTAACTAGCTGTTAAAACTTGCATTACACCTGATCAGGTTAAATCCATATTACAAGGTGAATCATATGCTAAATAATGTTGGTGTTGGTGTGAAACTCCAAGGGTTGTGAAATTGATGTGTCGTCACCATTGACTCGACTTAATCTTTTGGAGTTCCTGCCAGATAAATTCCAACAATCACTATTTAAATCTTGTTTCCTTGCTTTAGTTGACCTGAAAAGATTCTGATGCATAAATTTTGCCTTTTAATGCAGCATGGCTGTTCAGAAGAGCAAAGAGTTACCAAGAATACATGAAGCTGATCCCAATACCAACTAAGCGTGGCACTGTTATTCCCTATACCTCATGGACTGGGTTGGGCAGATCTATTAAGCAGATGTATGAGCAGCCTCTGCACTACCTCACCAATACTCACTTGAAACGGTTGGACCAGGAGAGACTCGGAGCAGATGATGAGGATGTTCCACTGGACATGATCATCCATCCTTCTAAAGCCGAGGCCAGCGTCTGGATCATTGAAGAGGTCCACCGGCGCACTTCATCTCCTCATCATCTAGCTAAGCTCTGGACGGCTGATCCAATGTATCATTCCTTCATTGATGCCATTTTTCCTAAGCTGGGATCATGAACTCCAACCACCAAGAAGCAGGAAACCACGTTTCTGTTAGGGTTGGTGTATGATTGCTTTGAATTTCTAACTATGGATGCTCCTTTTTCTAATTGGGACTCATTATTCCTGTTGTTATTATCGTGGTTATTTATACATCCTCTTCATTACTGTCTTTTGACAAATCAGCCTAGATTCTACAGCATAGGATGAAATTATTGATAAATATTCATTTGATACGAGAAAAAAGATGATAGCTTCTCTGCAATGTTATTGGCAAAACCCAACGTAGCAAAACAAAACCCGGGCTCAGACCCCTTTGGTTGCTATTGGAGATACAGGGGGTCATTGCAAAAAATTGTCTAGACTCTTCTAAAAAATTTGTCCTATAAATTTTTCTCTCCCAACTCTCATGTAGCTGCAATAATATTTTCTTTTACAAAAATCTCTTAACAAACTTTTTCCATGAATTAAACCATATATACTCACAATCAATATTGTATTCAAACATGTTAATTATTAGTAAAAACATAATAAATATATTTTTCTTACAAACCCATCGAAATGCCTAAATATAACTATTTACCTTCAAAAGTCTCATCTTGTCATAACTTTAAAATGAAATGTATAGTAATGAGTTGTCATACAATCGCAACCTTTATTTCTATTACCAATAATCACGGCAAGAACATGAACCCTGCTGGAAAAAGTGAAACCTGTTGTTATCTCGAACAACTATTTCCCTATTATACACTTTCGACACCATTTTTGCAAAGGAATGGCAATCCGAGCACATTCGCAGATTCTTAACAACTCGTAATGGCATTCCAGCACCAGAGGAGACTAGGCCAAAGGCAATGGCTAGCTTCTCACTATGGCGGCCGAGCAAGATTTCTTTCTCTTGCTCATCAACGTCCATCAAAACGTTTGTTAAATCTGGAACATAGCCTGCATCTCTAAGTCGGCAGTTCACCTCATGAAGCATGGAGGCGGTGAGGGCATTCTCTGAATGAGACTCATCACCAGAAGTGAACTCATGAACTACGCCATTCACCTCAATTGAGCTTGAGCCAGGAATTTTCTTCATACCTTTTTCTTTCATGTGCATCCTCACTTTGGCAACATCATCCCATTTGCCTGCAGAAGCGTATATGTTTGATAGGAGAACCTGGATTCCTGTTTTGTTATTAGCGGAATTTGTTATCATCGCGGCCGCCTGAGTTGCCATTTTTTCGCTCTTGTGTATTCTACAAGCAGCTAAAAAGGCTCCCCAGATTGCACCATTGGGCTCCATGGGCATAGTCTTTATGAAATCAAGAGCTTCATCCAACAATCCTGCTCGGCCTAGTAAATCAACAATACACCCGTAATGGACAATCAGTGGGTTGATACCATGTTCCTTCATACTGTTAAATACGCGCATTCCCTGCTCCACTAAACCCGTGCGGCTGCACGCAGCCAGAACTCCAGAGAAAGCTAGTTCATCTGGGACGACTCCTTGCCTGCACATCTCGTGGAATAGCTCTAGTGCTCCTTCCCCATTTCCTTCCATGGCCATTGCTCCAATTGCTGCTGTCCAAGCAGAAACATCCCTCTCCTTCATCACGCTGAACACCTTCATCGCACTTTGAGGGTCCCCACATCTACCAAACATGTCAACAAGAGCTGTACTGAGCCGCATGTTGCAGTGAATGCCATGTTTTTCAATGTAATTATGAGTCCACTTTGCCAGATCCAGAGCACCTAAATATCCACAGGCTGATGCAACGCTCACCATAGTCACCTCGTCTGGCATTGTTCCTTCGTTCTGCATGGAATGGAACAGTTCAATCGCGTCTCTGAAGGAGCTCTGCCGAACCAAAGCACCAATCATTGTGTTCCACGATACAATATCCCTTTCCGGCATCTCATTGAACATTCGTCGTGCCAACTCCACATCATCGTTTCTTGCAAAACCCGCCAGCAGAGAATTCGATGAAACAATAGTTTTGTTGGGCATCTGATCAAAGACTCTGCAAGCCCATTCTTGGCGGCCAGTCTTGGTATACATATCAATGAGTGAATTGCCAATGCCATCCCCACTTTCAAGCCTATTCCTTAACACATAAGCATGACATTGCACCCCTAAGCTAAAATCACCCAGCTCAGCTGAGGATGAGATGACCGTCAACATCGTAACTCTATCCGGATTTGGACCTCCATCAAGCATTTCACAAAAGATATCAAGTGCTTCTTTCACCTTCCCCAACTTAGCATAATTCGACATGATTGTGTTGTAAAGAACTACATTTCTATCAACACAATCATCAAAAAGCTGCCTTGCCTTGTCTGCAGCTCCACATTTCATATACATGTCAATAAGTGTGCTTACCATAACAGCATTGACTGTTAGCCCTGACCGTCCAACATACTCCAAAACTCTCTCCCCCAAATCCAAATCCCCCAACTTTGCACAAGCTGAAATCACACTCGCCATAGTAACCTCATTGGGCTCAATTCCGTCGTCCACCATCTTGAAAAACAAAGAAACAGCCTCTTTGTGCCAATCTCTTCTAGCATACCCACAAATCAAACTGGTCCACGACACTACATTTCTTTCACACATTTTATCAAACACTTTTCTTGCCCTATCAGTTTCCCCACACTCTCCGTAAAAGTATATCAAAGTATTCAACACGAACACATCACTGTGGAATCCCAGTTTCAGAACAGAGCCATGGATTTGTACTCCTTCCAAAAGCCTCAAGCCTTTTGCACAAGCACTCAAGATAAATGGAAATGTGTAATTATCAGGCTTAACACCGTCGACAAACATATCCACATAATGCAAAATGGCCTCGTGAAAAGCCCCCGCTAAGGAACTTCCCCTTATCAAAGAATTATACAAGTAAATTGTACTGCTACCGCGATCCTCTGGCTTATTCTTGAATATCTTGAACGCCTTTGTTGCATATTCTAAGCTTTCATAAGAGCCCGCTTGTGAGTACTTGGCAATGAGCTTCGTTAGTGTAGCCGGGTCGTCTATCAGGCCATGCTTTGCAAATTGGCCGTGTAATTGTTTAATTTCTTGGAGATTTTTGCAAGATTTCAGAGATTCGGTTTTACGTTTGAGATTGTGGAAAACCGGTTCCGACTGATTTTCAATTTTTATGTCGAAAATTGGAGCGTCTGGGCCGGAGGGGCTGGTCAGGGGAGGAGAGAAGACAACAGTTGTGGAAGCCATTGGCGTTTCAAGTGTTTGTGAAATATCCGGCAAAGGTATTTAATACAAAACTGTCTTGACAGACGTTGACAATTTGTGCTGAAATAACCCTCAGCAATAAGGCGGATAATTATGTTCGAAAAAGTTTGCGTTTCTTAAAATCTGTCTTCCACCTAACCCGAAGCAAACTCATCTTCCCTTACCTAATCTCCACTCAATTAATCACTGATTGCCTGTCATCATTTCGGATGTCCTAATGAGAGTATTTCAGAGGATTTTGACCAGTTCCTTGCATGCCCTGTTTCCTGATCCTCTGTAACCACTTGATCCCATGTTAACGTCCGTATTGATGACTTGAATGCATTGCCATGCATTTAGAAACCATATGGCGTTGCACGTAAAGGGAACTTGGAACAAATGTACATCATAATTACTAGTTTCATGAGGTTCTTACATAAGCACGGAAACCTGGTGCAGGTGAGATATTCTAACTTCAATGCTGCTACTTGGTTTGTCTCCGTTGTCAATCTAAGGGTTTTTTAAGCACTCAATACAATACACTAATTGCATTTTCAAATGGACCCCTGAGACCAAGAATGAGTTAAAAAAAAAAAAACTTGTATATTAATAGATGTATGACTTTTAGAGTTTAGATTTAATGTGGTGCCATCTTCCCTCCCATCTTGTGCATTCAGATATATTGCACATTATGACTTGTTTGTGGGCATCTTTTTATTTTTCATATGGAAAAATGTTAGTAAGAACAAGCCAATTTTCGACATGAAGAAAGATGCTATACTGCTGTGCCACGGACCCAGGAGTTTTGGTGTCATTAAGTTACCCTTTTATTGAAGTAGGGAGGTAATTTTACTCAACGGGAAATTTATAGTTTGTAGCTTAGTATCAAGTTCTAATTTTGTAAATTTTAGGCTCAAAGTTGTATCTATTATTACAAGAAAAAATTTAAGAACTGAATACCGACCAGGCTTCCTGGATTTTTCCACTACAATTTTACAAAATAAGACCTCTGTTCATCCCACATAATTAACAGTGCTGTGTTTGGTGAGATCGTCCAGAGTGGGTATTACTCTTTTGAGGATGCAGAAGAGAGTTAAAAGGATAAAAGAAGAGACAACAATTAATCTATGGATAAAAACGTATGCATCCCTTCATCAAACAATTGGTAGGCTCTCAGATCTACAAAAAATATATTCATGAAGGAAATGCGGACAATCATGAACCAGTGACCAACTCTTCATCTAACTTGAAGAATAAGTTTTTATCAAAGTAAGTGCGTATGTGTGTCCAAACATCTCAATCAAGTGAATGAATATTTTAGGTAAAATTGGAAAGAGGGGGAATTTCAAGGTCCGCGGGTGGGAATGAAGCAAAAACAGCGTCCAGCCTGGTCTTCGGGTATCATGCCGCCGCCTTTGCTGGTGTCGATCGCTTCCAACAACCTCACCACCTCGTCCATGTCCGGTCTCTTCTCCGGGTTTGCATCCCAGCACTTTTTCATGATGGTTGCAAGAGAACTTGGACAGCATCGAGGGATTTCTGGCCGCAAATTCTGTAAAACGAAAACACAGAACACAGTGATGCCAGTTCCCTTGACAGAAAACCAGCTGAAACATTATCTTCTTCCATGTGAATGTGACCGCAGATCGACAAACGCGTCTGAACGTAGGGAGGCGTGCACTCATGTAACGGAGAAATACAATGAAATACGGTTCACTTCGGATAATAACGTTTACCTGTCTTACAACAGCAGAGGAAACTTCAGCAAAGCTTAGGTTCGTGTAAGGGAGATCACAGCAATATATTTCCCATAAGCATATTCCAAAGCTATAGACATCGCATTTTCTGTTGTAGGGTTTCCCTGAAAGTACCTGAGGGATCGAAATATACGTACATTAGAAATCAGTGAGGTACTTCTGTTTCAAATTTGTATAAACTATCTTAGATGCTACGAAAGAATGCATACGCCATTCCATGTAAGTAACCTCCGATTAACAGGTTTAAGTCTCTCATATCAAAATTATCCGACCAGTTTGAGAGGAATTGAGTACCTCTGGTGCCATGTAGCCAAGGGTTCCCGTCTCACCGGTCATGTCCCGAGGATTTTGTGCCTCAACACGGGCAACACCAAAATCGGCAATTTTCAATCTTCTATTAGAATCTAACAACATGTTTTCAGCTTTGACATCACGGTGCACGATCTTCTTTGAATGTAGATAGCTTAGCCTGCATATCGTACAAGACAAGATAAACATTCATGTAAAGAAGCCCCATCAAAATATATTCAAATGGATAGGTACCCTCTGGCCAGGTCCAAAGCAAGTTGGACAACAATTTTGAAGGCGAGCTTCTTCCTCCTATTCTTGTACAACAAGTTCTTCAGTGTCCCTCCCTGAAGAAATTCTACAACAACGCAGCACGCTCTCGATGGAAGGGTGGTATAGCCCTCGGAAGGGTTTTTGGAAGGAATTTTGAGTTGTGAAGTCCCCATTGAAGCGCCGATGAACTGTGAATAAGGATAAAAAAAATAATTAAACTTGACAAGACGGGCACATAAGTGCTTTTAAATGCGGACACGCTCGTTAATTGGTAGGAAAATGACAAGACTTAAGAAATCTTAAGGACTAGGATATTTACTTTGGTGACATTGGGATGATCGAGTTTGTGCCAAACAGCAACCTCCTGTTTGAATGATGCCCGAAGTGCGGCGGTTTCAGCAGCTGTGGCCATGCCGTCCTCCCCCCAGTCCAACAGTTTCACTGCAAAGCAAAGTTGTAGATATTTTCCAAGAAAAATTTCAAGAATGGCCAGCGTTGTAACTGAAATTGCAAGGAATGGGAAAGTGAAAAGCGCCATGCAAGATTGTTGACCACACAGAATTAGGTTTCATGAGCTAGCAAAATTGATCAGACACCCATTGTGCCTGAAAAGGGCGTGGATTTGATTGTAGAAAAAATGCCTTCAAAAACCATGTCATGGATGTCTCTAGTATAAGAGAGGATGAATTTCTATGTCAGAACTCATAAAAACATGGGACAGAAAGAAAAGAAAATAAGTAGGATAGATGAACTCAAATGGAACGGATCCAGGAAGAACACTTCTCGATAATTTAAAAGTAAACATGTTTTCCCGTATTTCATGTAATGTACTAACTTTTGTCAATATAAAGATGTATTGACTGTGTTAGTGAAAATAATAAATTGTAGGTCGAATCATATATCTACCAGCTGCAGAATCTCCGAGAATCAGACTATCTGACGAGAGAGTGAGAAAGTAACTGCCTGGCCAAATAGTAGCCTAATGTCTCTATGTGTTTTCATCATTAAACTATTCAATCATTATGATCAAATGGAAAAATGGACATAGCGTAATCTTTTTGAAGCCCAGGGTTCTTTCCGTCATAGGTTCAACAAAAAAATTAGGACAGACAATAATAAGAAAAGCATGGTAGGGAGAGTACTAACACAAACTAATGAGATGATATCAACAGACTCCACATATTTCTACCTCAAAAAAAGAAGTTAAAAGGGCAAATCATACAATAAGGCCTAATCATATCATACAACCAACATCTTTCATCCATCTCCTCAAAGGATTGGATGCAGGGTACTAAATAGAAAAGATTCTAGGAAAAAAAGAGTTACCTGCCACATCTTGAGAATTGTAAGTACCCCGATAAACTGTTCCATAGGTTCCTTGAGCCACAAGATATCGAATCTCCAAGTTCAAAGGATCGATCTCCCACGCTTCCTTAGGATTGTGCCTGTTCTGGGCTTCTGGGTTTTTCGACCAAACCCTGGTCAGATGCTTCTCAAGTTGCACATCTAGGCTTTTGAGATCAATTTTATCAGCCCTGAAAATCATGTCTTTGCTGCTAATGCTTCCGGGGCTCTTCTCAATCAAGGCCTTCTCCCTCAAACTTCCTGTGCCCTTCAATTTCGAACCCCCTAAGGTCTCATCCTGAGTTAGTGATTTCTCGGCTTTGGGCACCTCGCCACCTTCCTCACTTTTTTTTATATCCATGTTACGCTTCCGGCTAGACAAAGAACTAATCATGAAATATGTTTTTGAATCAATAAATTGAGTGAAATAAGCAAACCAAATCCACTTATAAAGAATTCATAAGAATTTATATTTGCTTTAGTAAATATAAGAGGTTTTCTGAAGAAAGAAACTCATCATCATCGTCATCATCATCATCGCCATCGCCATCCTTAGGCAACAGGATAATAAAATAAGCAAAACGACACAAGATGTAATATTCAACTATTTACCTGAATTTTGTAATAAAAAAATCTCAAAATAATGTTCCTAAGGTGAAAGCTTTAATATAGGTTGGAATTGGCAAATAAGCTATTCAAACAGAAACCTTAAGAACCAGAGCAAATTGTATGGCCTATTATAAACCTGTAAGGATCTAATATAAAAGGGACCAATCATTCAAGATAAGAAAAAAAAAATGAATTGACTTTTGAAAATTTCAAAAGCCTAATAATTCAAACGTTACCAACCAGTCTAGCTAAACAACACCAAAAGTAAATGCATCTAAACCATCAAAGTAAACCCCCAAGAAAATGATCTTACCTCTTCTCTCAAGACCAAAACTCTAAACCCACCAGGAGAAAAGAAAAATCTTTTGTTAAGAAGAAGAGAGAGCAAAAGAAAAAAAAAAAAAGAAAACGAACTAATAGTTCCCAGAAACTTATATGTCTCGGAAAACCCAAATACAAGATTTAAGAAGAAGAATAAAGCAGGAAAGACGGGGAAGGTGAACCAAGACGCAACAATTGACCGAACACTTTGCATACCTTGTTTGTTGGTTGGAAGAGGAATCAGGAAAGAAACTTCTGGTCAATGTATCTGTTGGAAGCAATCAAGAGATTAAGAATATATGGCGACAGGAGAATCAAGCGAAAAGGAGGTTTCCGAGAGAGAAAAGCGCGGGTTTGTCTAAAATTGAGGCTTCTATTTTTGCATCCTCTTTTATAATAAAAATACGGAAAGATTCAGAGAGAGAGAGAGAGCTTTTAACATGGAACAGCATAGGAAGAAACATACTACCAAAGAACAAATGTACTGTTCCGTTCATGTCCTTCCAACTAAATTACCTGTAATCCGTAATCACTGTGCGGACCAAAATGCCCTTCTCTCTTCCTTCACCAGAACTGGGATTCTTCCCTTTAATGGAGTTTGCAATTAGATGGGATGGGACAATAATTTGATGAGGGTTTGATTTTCTGATGAACCTTTTTCGTTTTTTTGGAGTAATTCTTGAATTTTAAATGAATGTGCATTATATGTTATTTGTAACTTAGAAAATGAATGGAATTGTAGGAACCCCGTCATTTTCAAATTTTACTATAGGAATTGTATATAGAAAGTCCACGAAATATTTAATATGAGAAAGGGTTAGTGCATTTAATTATTATATAATTATATTAAAATATTATTTTTACTGGATTTGATTGTCAAAGGGAAAGTCAACACAAGATTTTGCGCTGTCCTCGTTGGATTTAGAAGATTGCAAGAATAGAATAAAATAAATTTAAAAATTAAATAAAATTAGAAAAGGAATGAAATGTTTTAACACATTCATATTTGATATATGAATGAGAAACCAATAAAATTGTCATTTTATTATTTTATTTTATATTTATGAATGATAATAACAATAAATAGTATGAATTAAAAATAAATATTTTTAATCAAAACAACATTTTTTCAAATATTAAATTAATTTTTATACTTTTTTTACATGATTATATATATTATGATATTTAATAAGTGTCTAATTGAATGGTCATTTCTAATCCAAAGTTATACCAATATTATGTTTAGGAATAAAATTAAGAATATCCGTTCCATTTCCATTTCTCTGTCATTCCATCATACCAAATATACTCTGCAGATAATCAATAAAAAGATAATTGTATATTTAATACAAGTTCAGACTAAAGAACCAAAATTGATATGTAACAAAATTAAGAATAACATTCAACCACTAATAAACCATTTTATTTTGCTACCATGAGTCACAATATCTTATGTTATGTTATTTAATAATAATAACTAGAAAAAGTGACACTGTATGCATGTCCCAATTGATTTTTAAATTAAAAATATTTTACTTTAAATATTAAATATTATTAAAATTAAGAATATAAATAATATTTAAAATAAGAAAAAAAGATTTTGAAAAGAGAGAATATAGGATTGAAAACAAACAAAAATAATAAACTAAAAGAGAAGAAAAAAAGAGTAGGATAGAAAAATAAAGAAATTAATTACTAATAGTTGTGTAAGTTTATAATATGTAACCAAATATCTTACTTTGATACTAATAAAAATAAGTATAGATATATAGTATAGAAAAGAAGTAATGATATATTAGTATCTATATAAAAGTGCATTTAGTTTATCTAATCAAGAGTAATGGTGTAATTTATTAATTAAATGTAATGTTGTAAATTTAGAACTAAATTAACTTTAAACTCTTAATAATATAACAAAGATAATCGGTCACAGGTAAACATGACAATTACAATGGATGACTACAAACACCTGTCTCACAAGTTACAAACAGGGCGAAGATTAAAGTAGAACAGTTGTAGGGGTGAGGGGATATTTTTTCCCAAACGAGGAAAGGGATGAGACCCCATACGCTACGCCAACCCCCCATTAATTATATATTTATATATATATTTATATATATATATATTTATCTATATTTATATTTTTAAAAAATAAGTTGTATATGAAATTATGTAATTATTTTAATTTTACATTAAATTTTTAAATATTTTCATTTTCCTTCTATTTCAATTTATTTTTATTTATATTTTATCTTAAGTTTTCTCTCTTTATAAAATTTTTTAATATTTCTTTATTATTATACTTTCAATATTAAATTATGTTATTTTTTCTGTTTAAAATACAATAACATTATAATTTATAAATAACTTTATGTATACTAAAAATATGAAAAATTTATTTGTTACAATAAATTGCTAAACAGTACTTAATTATGTATAATGTTTATGATTAATTTTATATATTATTTTCTATGTAGTTGATTTGAAAATTAATTAATTTAAATTATTCTTTGATCGTTATAATATAACAAATTGTTTGTTTTTATATATTAATGTTTTTTATATTAATTATAAAATGTGCTTATCATGCTTATTATTTTTGTAAAATTAATCAGTATTTTTTAATTTTGATAATTGAAATAAGTAAAATCAAATTTTTTAAAAAAAATTAATTTTTTAAATAAAATAAAATATTTTTCTAACGAGACACCGTAAGGGATTGCACAGGGGATGGAAACACAAGTCGAGAAAACCATGGGCGGGAAATAATGAGACGGGTCAAGGAAAAATATTTTATTGCAACTCTACTTTTATCCTATTGTTATTCTTAATTATAATTAAGTATTGACATTTACACATTTAGAAAATATCATTGAGTCAAATTGGCAACATTATTTAATTGGGCCACGTTATGTGTTGACCCAACTCTTGGACTGATCAAACTCGGTTTTGAAACAAACGCGTTCTCAAAGCTGAGCCTATCTCTGACTAATTCTAACTATTTCATTTTCGTCCTTTTTTTTTTTATCATTGTTATTTTGTTTTGGGGATAAAATTTTTAAATTTCAAATACAGATAGATCATAGTTATTGGTCTGTTCCTATATTTACTTTTATCTTATATTTTTTAAATTAATATTTTAATAACTAGTACGTTGTAATTAATTTATTTTATTGTTTGTGTGAATGAAAGTTTTTGAAAATAATTGGATAAATTGTTTATATATATATAATAACTTAAAGTTGAAATTTTGAATCAATTCAATATTCAAACAAATATTTTGTGTTTTAAATTAAATTCAAAATTAACTGTTAATAATAATTCATTAGCTAACACAAATTTTTTGAAAAAAAAAAAAGAAGTGACTAAGTTACACATTGTTCATCTAGGGCAAACCACCAGGTGGTGCATCCATCAATATCTTGGTTGTATCAAAGGAGAATATAAATCAAATGCTCTTAGTTTCATTGATGGCTATGTTTGCTTTCATTTTCATCACCATAAAATGCACACTATAATTATTACACATTTTAAATTATCTTTTACTTCTCTCTTATTTTTTCCACAATTTAAAAGAAAATACACAAAAAAACAAACATTCCAAAATAAAAACAAGCATAGCCAATATCCTTCTCACAAAAGCATTTTAAAAACCTCAAACTCGGAACAAGGATGTCAATGAATTAGTACAGATCTCCAAAACTCTAGATCCAGCACAAATAACAAATTACTATTAGATGTATCTTTTGAGATCAACTTTTCGATGAATTACATGATTTGTATACTATGTGTAGTAACACAGATAAGGGTCTCCCTCTTAATCATGAAGACCATCTATGAAAGATATGCCATTATGGAAAGATATTTTAGAGGCACAGCAACCACATACTGTAATATGAACTCCAAGAACAGAGACAATATTGACCTTAATCATCTGCTTCTGTTTGTAGCTTCGTCCCGGTGAGGAACAGAGACACATCTGGAAGAAATATGGGGTAAGCACCTCACCCTCTGGTCCTAACGATTGTAATGCTGCCTGCTCCACCTTCGGTGCGAACTTTAGTCTTCCCAACGACGGGCTTCCCAGAAAATGCTGACATGAGGTAAGAAGGATCTTGCTCGTTTTGCTTAGACTTTGGTGGATTATGTATCCACTGGTTTATGTCCTTCAGAGTCGCATCTCCATGCACGCCACACGGTTTAATGAAGGTAAACGGATAGACAACAAAAGAAGCTAGTGTTGGAGGTGCACGCATGTATGACTTCCTGCCTGATTGATCAAAGTAAGGAAATAATTAAAAACAGGAACGACTCAGGAACACTGAGTTTGTCATGAGTGCAAACATGATTCAATGGATTATCCTCGTTCCAAAAAAACACATACAATTAAACCAAGTCTTATTACTTATTAAGTGGTTAAAAAAGTCAGGCATTTCCACATCATTGAGTGATTCTTAAGGATTATACAGCATTTGGCATTATAATTAACCCAAAAAGGAGAGAAAACAATTACCTTTGAAAACAACATTTCGACAAGCATGAATGGAGGGTTTTTCTATTGCATTAGCATCATATTCAGGAGGGGTGTTACGAACCTCTGCAATATTACATTATGCACTTTAAGCTGGGAAGACAAAAGAGAGGACAATAGGGCAGGCAATGTGGACAAAGCTGCTACTAAGAGTATGTCAAGTAACAATACACACCCAGATTTTTATTTTTATTTTTTTGCGTTACCTGTAATGTCAAATTGAACATCAGACACCTCGGACGCACTCCTGCTGTTCATGAAAGAAGTTAGACTGAAATATTAGTTTGGTGAATTGAAAGACAGTTTCAAGGAGACATACATATCCTTATCCTCAGTGCTGAAATGGAAATCAGCATCATTAACGCAATCGGCAATCCATCCTTCAGATGATGGGTCCAAATACTCATTGTCGGATGCAGATGTGCCTTCTATGAATATCAGAATTTTTACTAGATATGTACAGCTATATAATTCCCATCTATCATGAAACAAATAGTTTGAGCGAAAGAAACCTGCAAATCCAGCTACCCATTGTGACATTTCAGAAATAGCATCTTCAAGAGATTCAGGGGTTTCCTGAATAACAACAGATTTAGTGACTTATACAATGCCACAGAACTAACACTTTGACCAGCAGAAAACTCAACGTTTAAAGCACCAGAGCGGTAATGCAAATTGACACAGCAAAGAAAAACATGAACATATCATGTAATTCAAATATCAGAACTGATTTTCACATCATCTTTGAACAAAGGATATGAAATCTACAAATGAATCATGTCAGAAAAACTAGATATGACACTAAAAATAGACAATTTCAGAAGCATGATCTTTCATTCTTGCAAAGGATTTTGAAGATGTATAAACTGAATTCAGTGGTTAGGCAACATTTCTTAGAGCAGGAGATGAGCTTGTATCAGAATCACGTAGCCCAAGGATTTGCAATTTCCATAAGAATAGCGTGTGTTGGCATTAACCTTAGATCTTAAAAACATCTCATCATCGAAAAAAGGTGCCTCCAGGACTTCAGACTCAAATTGTAGCATCCGGCGCCTTTTTGCCTGAGAGGTAGGCTGCTCACTGTATTGCTCAAACTCTCTACCCTTAACTTCTGCAGTTCATTTAGAATGGATGTAAGCTGCATTTGTGCTAGAAAAACCATTTTTCCAATTTTACTAGATTAAAATCTTTTTACACAAGTTGATAAGTCATGGCGATGCATGTGTGCTGATACAACATGAAACATTTAATTCTAACATCAACAGGGAAGGCCCAGTTTTACAAACAATATTTTCAAGACGCGCATAATCACAGTGTTTAGAGGCTGCATAAGCATCAAAAAGACGTGCTAATGCCAGGGATCCTGAATTCATTCTCCCAATACAAACTAATAATTTAGTGCTAACCTCTGCTACCGGAATGAAGATATACTGGTTTTGGAGATGCGTACCATTCATTGAATTTCAAGGAAAACAGCTAAAAGTACTGACACTTAAAAACCGTAGAGAAAAGGTACAATTGGAGACCAAATGGTGATGATGACAGCAAAGTAAAAGAAAGTGACATACTGCCTTGCTCGGTTACATGGTAAACCAAATCCCCACAAGCCCTGACCGGTGTAGTTGCAACGTCTAACATGAAGGAGAGATGGTCTTCGTTTTGGTTCACTCCATTCAAAAGGCAGTCAGATACTTCTGCCAACAGTAGTAAGGCAAGCTATATATCAATGCCTCAGGGAACAGCTTTCTATGAGGTAATGTTTGTATGTTTTTCAAAGAAACATATCACGGCAGGCGTATTTCAAAACTAGAGTAAGAGAGTCTAACCAATATTTGTATTATCTTCAACACAAGAATCCTGACCTTGCCAATCCCACATCTGATTGTTACTGGTTCACAAAGACAAAATTCATGTGATTTAATTTGTTCAAAATCAAAATATCAGACACCCCACAAAAAAACACATCTCCCGAAAAGCACAAAACATGGCAAAAGATGCCATGCTAGAGCGTGAAAATGGATGCTTCGGCATAAAAGAAATCGAGAACTGTCAAGTCTTCGGTTTGCAAGGAAAATAATCACAATTTACAATTCAGCAGATCAACACCAAAATTTGTTGAAAAATACAAAAGACAGCTATTCCAAGCAAAAAACTTGCATATCTTAGCAACATTTCAATAAGATCAAATATATGAACTCATAGAATCCTTAACAGATACATAAAGAAGAAACATTAGCACGTTCTTCTAGTCCTCTAACATAAATCAAGATCATAATTCGCAGCCGGCTGTGAAATAATTAAAAAAGAGCACAGGCCAAGAGGTATTGACCAACAAAAACATATCAAAATCCTCACCATCACGTCAACTTTCGCACAGATTCGACCAAAATAGAAAAGCAAAGCAAACACAGGAAGACATCATAAAAATCTAGACTGACCAGCATCGGGAATAAACATTTCCAATTTTATAAACCCAATCCAAGTTTTATCTTCAACAAAAAAAAAATAAAAAATGGGCAGCATCTGATGTACAAACCCACAAAATAAACGGACAAGCTTAGCCTCTAATCTGAAACAGAGAAAATCAGTTGAGATTCAAGAAACTCACTAGTCATTGTTGCAGCTCATTTTTTTTTCCCTTGGGTTTTCAGTTGTTTCCATTTCTCTTAACTGCTGAATTGTGCCACCCAAAAGAAAGCCCAGCCAAAAAAGCCGGAAATGATGTCTCGTATAATCACAGAAGACAAACCCCGTTAAGCCATGCAATGCAGCCGTTACAATGGATGCGATATACATGTATGTATGTATATGACGGTATTTATGAGCAGAATCCCAGATAGCCCATCTACGGTAACTTTTTATATTGCCATGGAAAGGAAGAAAATAAATAAAATTGCCAATTTCAAAGGAGAAGGGGACCTATTGAATTAGGCTGCAATTGCTTGACTCAATTAAAATTTATTACTTGAAATTTTTACACTACCCCCTTTTTTTTCTATAAACCCCTAACAATATTTTATTCAATCAAGCTAAATATTTTATTATTTACCCTAAAAATTAAATTTACTAACTCTTTCAAAATTAAATTTTAGAAATGGACACCGCATCTAATTGCAGCAATGGATATTGACTTCTCCTTCATATTTGGCCCATTTAATTATTTTTGTTACAAAAGAAAAAAACCTATGTACTACAGCTTTTAATTTGGTTGTTGATAATTAAATACTGAATAATTGATGTGGCTCAAATGTAGGAAAGAGAGTATATTGATTAGCAACCAAAAGTAGATTTTATATTTTTGATTTTTGTGTTGGTCTTAATCTGTAATATCTCGTATAATTTATTATATGGTGATCATTCAATGAATCGAAATTTGAAACCGATATATTTGAAAACCTGACTATATTAAGAGATAAATTTTTGGAGAATTATTAGACTGCCTTTTTACAACTTTGAATTAACTATAATTCAACGTTGGATTCCATTAACCACGTCTCACTTCTTTGACCGCAGCTTTAGTTGTTAGAAATTTGACTACTCTCCTTGTGCTTCTCCATGTGACATGTAATTGCATATATTCTCTCCTTTAAAGATAAAATGTTCTTGAGATTAATAAAAAAGAGAGAGATAAAATGTTTGTTAGGGTTTTAAAAATATAAAATATAAAAAGTGGAATATTGTATGTGAATGGATAGTATTTGAAATATAATGTAATAAATGTGATGATATGACAAGGAGTTAAATTTGTGTTAATGTAATAGATAGTTAATAATTAGAATTTGTATTGATGTGATAGGTAGTTACTTAAATAAAAATAGATATTTTTTAATTAATGTAACAAATGAATATATATTATTGAAAGTATTATATATCTATATTGGGGGTATTAATACATATATTGTACATATGTATAATTTATATTATATTATTTATATATTATATGTATATACATGTGTGTGTGTGTGTGTCTACATTAGGGGTGTTAATGCACATATGCGTATTATATATATATATATATATATATGCATATGTTATATTATATATATAATATATAAAAATATATAATATACATATTATAATATATATGTGTAATATAATTATATAAACTAATATAAATTATATATATTACATGTATATATTATATATCTATCATATAAAATGTAATAGATATTATGTACATGTAATATAATACATATATATATTATATATCACAAATATTATATATATATATACACATGTATTATATATGTGTAATATATATATATATATGTAATATTATATATACACACACTACAAGATCGTTGTTCACCCAATTTTGGTTCGTGTTTATTGTAATTACATTTCATATGAATAGTATATTGTGACTGTTATTAGTAATAATTTGTTAGATGGGAATGTAACTAATGTGGAATTAGTGGAAATTCGTGAAATAATACAATACAATAGTGCATATAATAATGTAATCATGAGGCTGGTATTGAACGGACACAACAGCAATAGTAATGAAGAAATCAAGAACACCCACGGTGGTATGAAAGCCATATATCATGACTGAGCATAAAAATAAAATATCTAAATATACAAATGTAGCATAGTCAAAGTATTGTGCGCATCAATATATAGAAAAAATTCAAAGTAT
This sequence comes from Avicennia marina, assembly GCA_019155195.1. NCBI lineage: Eukaryota > Viridiplantae > Streptophyta > Magnoliopsida > Lamiales > Acanthaceae > Avicennia > Avicennia marina. The sequence continues at coordinate 4,614,895 of CM032759.1, forward strand.
TGTAAGCATCAATTCATAGAAAACATGGCAACTGCATGGCCTCACTACCGACACCACCAACTATGACCCCTTCCCCAATTCAACCAACGTGTCGTGCTTTCCTATGTCTCCTCCTACTCAAAGTTTCGGCGTGCTACCTCTACTGATGGAATGCAGTCTCCCACGGGTCAATAGGGTGGTGTACCAACATAGATGCGATGTCGCTAACCCTGTGAGAAGATGAGGTGTCAACTACAGATAGGGGTTGCGGAGGCTGGTGTTGTCGCCCACCTTGTACTTAGTCGGACTCTATGTCCAAATCTAAAATGACGATGACCTCAGGAGATACTCTTCAAGGCAGCTGTGTGTCCTCTCGTAAAGGTGATAACATGCATTCGGAACAATTTCATTCCATGTTGAAAAGGAGCTATGCACATAGGGTACGAAAATGGACACGTTTTGCAGTCAAATGATTATATGAAATGTTCAACATTCTCATGAATTACACTAGTGATACAACCATTGCAATTACATTACAAGTACATACTAAAAACATGAAACAGATCAGTCTCAATGTGTCATTTACAAGTCATGTGCAATTTAATCTCATATTAGATTGCCAACTTGTATATTCTTATTAGATAGATCAAAATACAAGGTTGGATCCTTAGTATGCTAATGTGGTTGTGCATCAGTATCAAGATTCTCATCCACCCATCTCAGATCAACTACCTCATTTAGTAAATGGTCATTATTGTAATATGTGATTATAAAATTATGAATTACATACATTGCAATGACAATGTCTACCTGGGTCTGTAAACTGTAGTTAAAGATAAGGTCTTTCAAAATTGGAAATCTTTTCTTCTAGAGCCCAAAACATTGCTTAACGTGGTTCTTGATTGATGAATGCCATCAGTTGAATAGCTCCCTTATCATGCATGAATTTCGTCTAGGGCCCTGCTATTTAGGGATATGTTAGTGTTCCCCCGGTAGGGGCCAAGACCTCGAGACCTTTGCATGCCTAACATCAACCTTGTAATATGTTCCTACCATGATGGAAGATGTATTTGTGTTAAAAAAAAAAAAAAAAAAGTGGGCATTTAGCATCAAGAACATTGTCTAGTGCATGCAAAATCTAGCTACGGCCAAGGGAGGACCACACGAGCACAATACTATCATCGATGGCTCCAACACAATTTTGCATGTGAGTACTTGTGATATTTGCAGAGGGATTTAATAAATCAAATCATAAATTGCAATGGTGCACTCACCTTAAAGTAAGGGTACTAGTTAAAGTTGTTTAAAATTTGTTCAAGAACCACAGACATGTTCAAAAGCCTAATGTACTCAACTGTAATGGCACGTAAGGCATCACCCACCATTTGTAAGTGACAACTTATCATCTTGGGGGACGCTAAAAGCATTCTGCAACGTCCTACTAGCGATGCACCTAATTAAAATAGCTAAAGACTTCTTGGTAGTACGCGAACACGATTGTACTATGAAAAACACGTGGTCTACATGACCTTGCACAACAAACAGAAAGTGGGCTTTGTTATTCGCAAGGCATCATAAAATTGGTCATCATGCCCAAGAAGTAACTCGTTAATTCGGTCTAAACCTCAAAATCTTAAGTTCGCTGAAATGGTCGCTTAAACATGATCGCAGACTAATGAGGAGTACAACATCGTCAAGAACATTTTTTTCTACTTCATTAATTGGGGATGCATCTCTTCATCCAGTCATACCTACATTTTATTCTATGGGATATTACACATGTTCATATGTTAATGGTAAATATGAGATGTTTATTTGTAGAACAAAAATCGCCATCTACGTTAAAAATAGCGGCGAATATGGCATCGATTAAAAAACCATATGGAAGTGCAATCACAAACATGTTTGCAATTAAAGTACTATGTTCACAGGGACATAAAATGAAAATAGCTATTGCATCCATATCTGATAATTGGAAACATTCTAACGGTTCGAACATATAGCAATATAATAACAATCCTCCCCTCAAGGAATGGGAAAAGGGAAATAGATGGAAGAGTGAAAAAAAAAATGGAAATAAATCAATTAATTGACAAATATCTAAAAAAAAAAAAACCAAGAAACAAAGAAATAATGAAAATGTGTGAAAGAAAAACCAATCGTTCCATTATAGTTGCTTTAATAAATATTTATTATTTTTTTGTCTTTTTATGTGATCATCTAATTAGTATACTAATACGTTATTAAGAACTAATAAATTTATTATTGTGCATTTATTTTGTTTTATGTTTTAAAATAATCAATTAATTATATATTTTATTACTCAAATAATGATTCTAAATTAAATTGTATGAAGATTAGTTATACAATTTTAAATTATTTCAATATTTTTTACATTTTTACCAAAATAACACACACACACACACTATATATATATTATTATTATTATAATTTTGGATAAATTAACTTGATTTTTAGACGCAGTTGAAGTGGTTAGACTGATGAACCAATATATTATCTGATTTTATCATTGACCCAATTTTAAAAATGCAATGTGGCTTATCACAATATAATTTGTTTTGTATTATTTCCAAAATTAGGTAAAATAAGTTTGATATTTTTGTAGTATCTATCATTAAATGAATTTTTACTGTCTTGAAAATATTTTAAGTTAATTTTTACATACACATAAAGTGCACAAAATTGCAAGTTAATAAAAAAATGAGTGGAGTATATTCTTTCATCTCCCATCTTCAATAGTTTGAAGTGGGGAAAAAGTCCCCTCTTGTCTCAATCTGTGTCCTATTTCTCTGTGTATAGGGTAACAATGGTTATTTCGGGATAAAAATTTTCAATACAATCCAAAGATATGAACCAAATTAGTAAGAAATAAATGGGTTTCAATTGAATTTTTGTGGGTCCAAATTTGGTTAAATTTGATAAACCAAATAAAAGAATAAGTTAAATCTAGTTCACGCACAAATTGACCAGCCAACCTATTTATAAAATTAAAATCATTTAATAAATGTAAAAATATTATAATTAACTTAATATTCTATTAATTATTTTTTTTATATTTTATATAATTAAAACACTTTTATAGTATTAAATCCCTTCGAACACTTATTACTCAGCCCGACTTTTCTAGTGCTTCACAACTAACTACGCTCTTCTTCTACTCCTAGTCAAAGCCGCTAGCCATTAGCCACAATAGTGTAGGAATAGCTTTGAGGCAGAAGTGAGGCATGAGATGCCTCTCTCATCCCCACGATGTTGCCTTCCTGCCCTAATCTCTTGTAAGTGTTTATAGGGACTAAAAAATGTAAATTTGATTTAAAATTGACATAAAAATAAAAATAAATGTAATAACATTGTAAATAAGTTTACACAATAAAATACAAGTTAAGTACATTTACAACAAAAGCCGACAAAAATTAAAATGAAATAAAACAAACAACATGAAATATTCAAATTAGATGAATCGAAATTCCAAATTTATTCTTAATGTATTTCATATAGGATAAATGGCACTTAATTCACACCCTAAAAATTCATTAGCTTGACACATCACTTCCTAAAAGTAATATAATAGCACTTTACCCTTTAGTTTAATATAATTAGAGCACTTTGCCTCCCAAATTAATTTATAAATGAAATTTATGATATACGGAAAAAAAAATAAATACAATAAAAACGTCACATAATCAATTTTATAAAATTTCCAGTATATTTTATTTGTTTAGATTTTCATTTTGAAAATTTTGATATTTTCATCATTCTATTATTATTTTAATTACATAATTAATTTTTTATACACTAATTAATATTGCTTTACATTAAAAATATAATCTATTATATTTTCAATCATTGATATTGCTAGAAAAATATTGTGAAAATTTTTGTAACATTTTTAAGTGAAATTAATGAAAAAATAAAATTGACTTCAAACGAACATGTGTTGAAATATGAGTTAAATTGGAATTGGAATGGCACAATTATTTTAAATTTTTAAAAAAACTATATATTCATAAAAAAATTTTGTCAATAATCTTTATTCTAAAGCTTAAAATTTTAGATCTCAACCTCTTTAATTGTATAAATATTGAATTTTTTTCATAAATGTCATTCACAACCAATTGTTTTATTTTCACACCAAAATCAATATTATTGACAATAAAAATATAACTAATGTTACATATTTATGATTGATATCAATAAAAAATAAAGTTTTGCAATGAAAAAAGTGAAAAAAAAATGAAAACTGCAAATATAATGAGTTTCTAGTAAAATTTTAATTTAAAAATATAATTAAGAGGCACAGTACCACAATTAACATAACTTCAGAGAGTAAAATGCTATTATTTTACTTTTAAGAAATGATATAGTAAACTAATAAAATTTAAGGAGTTGAAGTGCCATTTTCCCATTTCATATATCCTTTATCTCTTTGAAGATTATGTATAAGACAGTAAAATAAAGGATAGCTTTGATTAATTATGTAAGACCTATACAATATAAAATAGAGAAAAAAAAATTAAAGTATTTACTTTTATCACATTTTGCAATATTTAATAGAAAAAATAATTATTAATTTTTGGAATAAAAATTATATTTTGGGGCAAATAATTCCATTTTATTGTGAGGAAATGTAACATCCTCACATTAAGATAATTGCGAGATATTTGTTGTATTAACTAGCTCAAGACGACAAAAATTAATTGTTTTGCATAATATATATTAGTTGCCATGACTTGTTACAGTGGATTTCATATTAAGATTAAGAAAAAGGTTGAGGGAAAAAAACCTGAATTGGGTTCCATAATTAATGCGGGGTTGATATGACCATAATTTTATACTAATGTCACATTTAAATAAAGCGAAAGTATGCATATATTCAATCTGAAGTAGAAGAATATCTTATTATTTAATCTATATATACTGTTCAAATTAGAATGATAGAGACTGCAAAGCAAAAATGTAAAATATATTCAGTCTATTTTTCAAAAATAAAAATAAAAGAAATAAGAAGAAAGTGGAAGATGGCTGACAGCTTATTTGAGGATTATATAAATTGAGAATATTGCAAGTTTGCTACTAAAATATTTTTCACAATAGCATGTAACTAAAATTGAGAAATATAAAAAAGTAAAAAATTAAAATTATGGAGACAAAAGCATTGGCCAAGGTGGTAACTTTATATTTATTTTTCGTTCTTGCTTTATTATGATGAATTTGATTTTTTCATCTTTTACAATTTATAATTGCTAGGGAAATTACTAATTTTCATGGCAATATATATTTAGTCACAATTTTCAATTTTTAGTAAAATGGTAAATTAAAAATCCAATTAAATAATTATCAAATAATTCAAATATAAAATAATTATAGCATGGGATGGAGCTGGTTATGCTGTTCCATCCCTCACCCTGTTTAAAGTAGGGTAAAAATTTTCCCTCATGCCTCATTTTGCATCCCCTAGGGTTGGTGCCTCAAATATCGATTTATGGTTTAATATTTTCACTTGGACAATTCCCCACCTTTGCTTTTTTTGCTCAAACGAAAGTTTACCATCGCTATTTAGCTTGCTAGTCACCATTGTTGAAATGTCAGCATTGAAACAACTTTGTCCATCTGCCTTCTTCTTTGTTCATTTCGTTTTGATTCCTACAATTTTCTTTATGTGTTTGTTATGGTAATTGCAGGCATCTGAAAATTATTCCTAAATGCTACTATCAGTAATGCAAAACTAAGTACGCGTAATTCTATGCTTTAACGTGCTACATTTGAGAAATCTATCCAACTTGTGTTGTGAATTAGTGGGTCAAATTCAGGTGATTCTCAACAATTGGAGTTTAGCTTTAGGTTCGAAAACCAAACTTGAAAAATGAATGAATTGAATTGAGGTTTACAGTTTGCATAAAATAATTGTATCTGCTAACTCGCCAATGACTCGAATGCCACTCCTACAGTCTTTATTATCGTGAGTGTCGATTTACATATATCTGGTATAGAAATCGTGCCATAAATTAGATAAAATTGTAAATGATTTTTCTTCAACGTACATGGTTAACTCATTTGAAAATCATTTATAAATTAGTCTTGACATCAAGGATAAAGCAAACATACGTGCATTTATTTTGAAAGTATCAAGAGTATCGTATAGATATATGTATCCACGACTACGAAAAATGATGTTTGGGACACGTATTATATGTCAATCAAGAATTAGAGATGGACCAAGACAATAATTCTAATACAGACGAACAAATTGCATGGCTTCCACAATTAATTAACAAAATCATGCAATGCAACTATAAATTTTAAAATTTCTTTTTTGGAGTTAGGACAAATAGGAAACTGCGTCAGTAGGACAAAATTTGGTGAACTGTACTGGAATTTTTACCCCTTTAGTATAACATTTGTCACTAACTCCCTTAAAAAAAACCTATGTCGGATAGAAGCCCATTTTCTCACTAAGAAACAAGCTACAAATTTTTTGGGGCTGTAAAAATATATGCAACTTACACTCGTGTTGTGAACAAGACATTGACAATAAATCAAACTTCCAAGTTTAAAGTAAAAGATATAGATTCAATTTTAATATGGAGTTTAGGGTTTTCGTACTCCAAACTTTTGTCGTGTAATCAATTTTAAAATGTATTTATGAATTATTCGAGGTGAGAGAGTTGGAGTAATATATATGTAGATACAAGAACTCCCGTTATGATGTGCTTTGGATTTATTTGAACATATATATATATATATATATATATGTGTGTGTGTGTGTGTGTGTGTGTGTGTGTGTAATGCAACCAAGTTAAAAAGTTTTGTTTGAAGACAAAAATGAAACTATTACATCGATCAATTTTTCTTGTGTAACTATTGTTCATAGCAGCCTGTCTTGATTTTTCAGGAGATTCTTATTGCCATAAAACTGTATATCGACTCCTATCTGGGTAGATATAAACTGGCAGAAATAATATCAAATTAGAATTTTAAAAATGTATATTTACTCATGTTACGTGTGTATAATTATTTGTATTTAGGAGCTTTAAGTTTCAATGTATAAAAGAAAAAATAAGAAAATAAAAAAATTTAAAATGCCGTCATTTGAATTGAGGGAAATGTATATATACCCATCATTTTCTTATCTAAAAGCCTAATACAGCACCATGTAAAAGCTGATTACGTGTTTTTTGTTGTTTTTAGATATATTTTTATTAAAAATTATATAAAATAAAAATAGTGAGATAAAATTAAAAAAATAGACGAGATAAAAATAAAAACAAATGTAGCCTTCTACACGCGGCTTTATCTAATTGACTTGCTGTCATGCAATCCCAACAAAACGTAGGAAACTGCTATCAGATTTAGGAACTGAATAATAAATCAGTTTGGACAAGAAGAAGAGTGTGGCAGTGGGACAAAATCCGGTGATTACGCTAGCATCTTTTTTTCTGCAAACCCTCAAACAGCATCTAGTTTACGTTTCCCATGAAAAAACAAAGAGACAAAAGTCCATTTTCTTAACCTAGAAAAAAAAAAAAAAAAAAAAAAGGCAACAAAGCTGGCAACTTGCGCCTTGGACTGAACATCCACACTACTACCCAAAATATATTTTTCCCTTTCTGCCGACTCTTGTTTTGGTTATTGCAACTTCTTGTTGTGACAATTATAAAATACAGCTATGTTTTATGCATTTGGTCAACTGGAGTGTTTTTTTCCTTCTCCTTAATATTTTTTTTAAAAATATATATATAAAATTGGAATCTGATCCATATCAAAAGTCTTGGGGAATGGACGCATTTTTCGGTTCTGTATCAGATCGTGATTAGAGAAAATAAATTCTATCTTAATCAAAAGAAAACATCATCTAAGCTTTGGCAGTAGTACCCCTTTTCTTTTTGTGACTTTAATTAGAAATAAAGAATTTAATCCCTACTTTCACTTTTACTTTTTTCTGACTTAATTCATTTCCGCCAATGATCTCGTCCCACAAATTACTCCACGACACTCCTATTAGTTCCTTATAAAATATTCAAAAAATAATAAATATATAACCTGTTCTCTAACTTCTCTATTATAATAATTGGTATCACAATTATGCGAAATAAGTTACCAAGCCTGCAAATTAATGTAAAATATATGTGTCTCTGTACATATGATGAATGCCGCATGCTAGACCACGCATGGTGGACAGTATCATGACACATGATCTTGATGTTCCACAGAATATTGAAAGTTGGGAAAGTAACTCGTACAAATCGCAAATGCTTAATTAACATAGACAACTTTGGTGCATTGTTTTGGATTAGAAGAAAATTAAAGTGTCACGTGACAGACACATTTAACTCTGTCCCAAGGAACCAGGAATACGGGTTGTAAGGTACCATCTTATTTAGAAGAGAAAATAATTTGGGAAAAATGGAAAGGGTTCGAGGATAAAATCAAAGGTTGGTACTCAGCCAGCCCACATATATCACATATTTGTACCAATTTCTTCGTTGGCTAATGTCAACTTTCATTTTGTACCATGAGTAGGTGAAGTTGTTTATGATAAAATAAAAAAGAAAGTCAATATGGTACTGAGGCTGGTGTACAAAATTACTATCATATTACTTTCTATGTTTAACGTGTTGGCCATTAATAAAAAGAATGCATGTTCCCATTTTGTTGAAATGTCAACAAGTCACTGCGTGCAAAGTGTTAAATGGCAACTTACAGTTTGAAGTACTTTGCTTGATGTGAATGATGTAGCCTGTTGTGACTTTGGAGGCAGTTTCGCCAAGTTTATAAATCTTCTTAAATGTTTGACAATTTTTTTATAAATAAAAATAAGTTAATTATTTTCAACTTATTTAACAATTACATAAATATTTTAAATTATGTTTTATTAATAACATTTAATTAGTTTATTATTATCATTATTACATTAAATAAATTATAATCAACTTTACATATAAATTTTTTAAAAAATGATCTTATTATTTTTATCTAAATACTTTATTACCTTATTTTTAAAATAAAATTTGTGATCTTATACGTTCTAAGAAAGTCTTATAAAATATGTGAATTTATAAGTTACTAAAAATAAGTTTAACCAAAAATCTCTTAGTTAGATAGACATGTTGTTTTAAAGGCTTAAACCTTTCCAGACTTAAACTAAAATTTCTTGTGGTTATGCGAACATACATTGGAACCAGTGCCCTACAAGTAGTTTATATACCTCATCTTTAAAACCAAGTACTTCAAAGTCCGTTTTACAATGACTTTTATTCATTCTTTTTATATAATATTAATTGTTTAGAAGGTTTATTAACCTATTTTAAGTATTCTAATTATTAGAGCACCCATGTTTTCAACACCTAATGCCTAACAATTCGAAGGGAAATAATAGAAAAATAAATAATGATATGTTAATGATGGGAACTTGATATAGCTTACAAAATGTCAAGGTGTCTCATCAATGGATCTAAATTGAGATGATCCACCTTTTCAACTGGAAATGGGACTTCAATAATAGATGCCCATGTCCCAACAAGCCATGTTGTATATTTGTTTATTTTGTTGCATGTTTCGCATAGTTAGAGTGTAGTACACTGCAATGTTAATCTATGTTATTCTTTTTAACCTACATTTGATAGCCATGTTCGGATGCAAATTGGCATCCGTCCAAATTAATTCTTCTAAATATACTACATATTAAACTAATAATTTTTTATATATTTCTTTTTTTTTTATTTTTACATGACTGTTCATGTCAAATTTTCTGCTTTTAAAATTTATATCTAAACAAAGTTGACACCCCTTTCCAATTTGTTTGTCATCATTTTTGATAATAACAAATGAGGTGTCAGTAAATCATTCCACATTATTGCTCAAAGCATTGTTACATGGAACCAATAATTGCATAAAAATATTTAAGCCAAGAAAATAAGGTTATATATTCTTTTTAAGAGTATTTTCTAAAAAATTATATAAGAATAAGAGAGAAATAGAGAGAAAATTTTAAAAATATAATAATTATAGTGTATATGTTTTAGATACATAAATAAAAACAAACACAACCTAAAAGTATAGCATGCAATAATAGAAGCTATGTTTGTTTTGTAATTATGCACCCATAAAAACAAACACAATCAATTATTATCTTTTTTTTATCATTTTTTCTCTTTCTTACTTTTATATAATTCTTGAGATAAAAACATTTAAAAACATTCGCTAAGATTTAAAAACAAATAAAATTGAGATGCGTTACAAATCAGGTGAATCTTCTCTTTCTTCTATTCTTATCTCAAAAGATTAGATATCATCAAAAATAAATTGTAATTTTACATGAGCAATGATTAACAGTGTATTTAAACCTGAATCAATTGGCCGACTGGTTCAGGTGGCTACTGATACGGGATCTTTATTGTTTTTTTTTTAGAAGAAAAAGAAGAAAAATGGAAGAAGAGAAGGAGGAAGAAGAAAAAGAGATGAAGATAAAAAAGACAGGAACGAAAAAAAGGAAATAGATGAGGAATAGAAAAAACAAAGATGAATAACTAGATTGAAATATAACAAAAAGAAAAAGTAAATAAAGAAAAACTAAAATATATAAAATGAAAAAACATTATATCATAACAATTGTTTTAAAGTATTTATATATATTTTGCCTTTATATATGATTATATGCTTAATTTATACATAACAAATAAGTTATTAAGAATTAATAAATCAAATATTATATATTTAATTTGTTTGACTCTGAAAACAATTAATTAATTATATATTTTTTTACCCAAATAATAATTCTACGTATACAAATTAGTCATACAATTTTAAAATATTGTTAACATATTTTAAAATTTTTGTCATTACAACAACATATAATAATAATAATAATAATAATAATAATAATAATAATTAACTAGTTTTTAGATCTGATCGAATTGATTGTATCGGCATAATGTCTGATTTCATATCTAATCAAATTCTAAAAATATTGATGATTAAACGATGGGCACAATATAAATATCAAATGATTAAACACCAATGGTTGAACCCAATTCTCGTAAAATCTAACAAACAAAACCAGTTATAATGGCACATCATTGACAATTTTTTTTCCCTAAAATTTCATCAAGTCCACAACTGAACCCAACCATGAGTGGTCATGAAATGAGGGGTGACAACAACTTGTACTTCACGAGAGAGGGAGGCGTTTACTGCATTGAAGAAATTATTATCATACATATAGATATACGTCGCGATAAATAGGTTGGGGGACCAATCCCCACATCAGTAGGCCAGATTAGACGGCGGTCCATGCCATGTGGTGGCTATGGCCCACCCGTTTAAATTCAGCAGCGCGCCAACACGGGAATCTCTGTAGGCGGAGCCTATCTTGAATGTTTCCGGGTCGACCCATCTCTGCGCCCAATCGGACCATCCATAGGCAAACCACTGAATTGTGTTAATAAGTTAAACTATTTAATTTTGAGTTTAATTAAACTAAAAAATATTTTTAAATTTAATTAAATTTAAGCTTGAACTTTAACAATTTTTTAAATTTGATCTCGCTATCTGCTGGAGTTTTAGATTAAGTTTGAATTTTATAAAATTTAGATGAGAAAAACTCAAGTAATTATTGAGCTTTGAATTACTATTCAAACTTGACACGTTGAAATTGCAATCTGAACCAATTGTTGTCACTGCTTGTGTTTTTATTTATGTTGTATTTATGAGTGAAATATAGATATAATTAACTTTGAGAGGTCTTACAGAATCAAGGTATCAAGAGACCTTTAATATTTTACAAATGATTAATATTGATTCTTCAAATTTTCTTTAATATAACTTGAATTTGTTATTTATACCATCATAGGTTTGAGGATTTTTGTTTTATTTTATTTTTTATGATTGAACTATCTTGTGTTTACGAGAAAAGCTTGATATTGTTTATAATACTAATACATATTTAATTTATTTCGTTGTGTTTAGAATTTCATCGTGATAGTTATATGATGACTGAAGTTGCTATTATTTTTAAACGGTGATGCATTGCACCATAAAACTTGACTAGAAATTTCACATTTGACTTTGTATTTTGCTCTTTTTTTTTTATGGAATTCACAAATTCATAAACTAATTAACCCAACAACTAAATATTTCAAGAAAATAAAATACTAAAATGCCTAGAAAATTTGTTTAATTGAAAAGGTTGAGGTCTCAATATTCAAAATATAGCAACAGGCAATTAATTCAAATTACAACAACATAATCAGTTGACTTAAATGTTTCTTTCATGCTTTAAACCTAACTATTATAGTACTTGATTGGGGTTAGTATATTTGAGGTCACCTCTCTCTTTAAGTCGGTGACCATTTTTCACAATCTACAAATATAATCATATACAGAAGAAAACATAATATTAAATACTGAAAAAGTCTAAATTCAAAAATTCCTTTTTGGCATAAATGACACTCCCCAATTTACCCCACAAAAAAGAAACTGTTTGATTAAATCCTCACGCACATTTATTACCAGATAATGTCATTCAAATAATAATTATTAACATCCAAATGAATGATTGACTCCCCCTAATATTTTCTTAAATGCAATTTATTCCACAATTAACAAAAAGATATACACCGCATGAAAACCGAACCTTCAACTGAAACCCACAAAAAATGCATAACTGAAATTTAAAAGCACATCTGATCAATAGAAATTCGTGGAAACTGAATCGAATTTTGTTGACAGAGTCAATTTGCCCTAAATTAATTAACGAACCTAGGGTTTTGAAATGAAAAAAGTTAAAACAACCAAAGAGGGGCAAATCAAAAGAAATTTGTCCAAAATGGAAGGACAGCTTGTTTAATCATACGTGGTTCAATTAATATTCAGCTGATTTCCGAAGTTGTTCTCCAAGGCTATAGTTTCTCTTCTTAACCCGATTACCCGCATTGCCTTCCTTTTGCTTTGTGTACAAGTTCACCCGCAACAAGGCGACACATGGACAACAGCTGTGCGTAGAGTGTGGTTTTTTTTTTGGTGGGGTGCTTTTCTTTTGTCAGCAATAGAAAAATCCATTTCTTTTTTTTTCCTTCACTGCAATCTCTACTCTTTCCCGCTTCTTCTCGAATCTCATCCTATCCTGTTTGACACATTATGCTTATGCCTCTCTCTTGAGCGCGTGCCTGGTGTGGAGCGAACTGAGAAGGGATAGGGAGAGAGTATAAGGTATACGTAGACTTAGGAACAAGACATGGGGGAAGGACTTGAGAATTTTACGAAAGAGAATAATAGAGAAGAGGGAGAAGTGATGGATACTCCAGAGAGGAGCAAGAACTGCCAGATCGCAACACCTATTGCCAAATTTGAGGTTCCTTGAACATAAAAGTTTGCATCTTTACTGTTATTAGTTCAAGTTCTTTGAATGGGTTTTTGGAGGGCTCTGCATTTTTATGTTTCTTAGTTCATGCTGGATTTGGGGTGTTTGACTGCTGGAAATGATTTGAAATGCGGGTTTTGGTGATTTTTGTTTAAGAGTGTGTTTGACCCTTTTTCTGAACTGAGCTTTTATTTTTCAGGCTCTCCCATGTTTTGCGGAATGATGCTTCTATGTTTTATTTTTAATTTTTGGGGGCGGTTTAAATCTTGGATTTGTCGTTTTTCATCGGCTGATAAAATTTCAATTCCTGAGAAATTTTGGTCAGTTTGTGAAGTACGGTCTTAACTTGATTTTTGTAATATTGTCTTTGATTGCTAGAAGAAGGGAAAAGGTTTTGGATAAATTTGATGACGATGCATGTTTTGAGGGTCTTCTTCTCTCCCGGGTCCTTATTGTTATCCTATTTATTCGTTTTGCTATGCAAGGCTACTGGAAGATCAGGAAAACAGGTTTTGGAGTTGAAATTTTAGTTATTTTTCTTGAGTCCCTTTAAACCCATGGAAATTATTTTTAGCTCTGAGTTATCAAAGATTCCATGGATTTTCCTTTTTCCCCCTATTAAATTACAAAAATTGATGAAATTCGAGGTCATTTCCGCCCTTCCTTTGATTCAAAGCAATATCACTTTTCGGTAATTTCATTCACTGGAGAATTGCGTTTTTTTTTCCCTTGTGCCTAAATCTTGCAATTGTTGGTTGATTTGTTCTGAAATGCAAATTTCTGTAGCTCATCTGTTTTGAATTGACTGTGCGCTGGTCTGGTTTTTACCGAACACATTGTTCTCAGGCAAATCTTTGCTTGCAGGACTCCCCTGTCTTTAACTTTCTCAACAGTCTTTCCCCTATCAAGCCAGTTAAATCCACACACATCAGTCAGACGATCAATCCTCTTAGTTTTGCATCTCCTCCATCTGTTTTCACTTCGCCCCATGTTAGTTCGGGCAAGGAATCTAGAGTTCTTCCAAGGTAAAGCATATGTTTGTTTCTAGCGTTATTTTTATCTGGGTTACTACCAATTATGAGCATTCTTTGTTTGAACTTTGGTTATCCTCTTGTAGGCATCAACTTTCAGATCCGTCAAAACCTGAATTTTCGTTTGATGAAGGAAACACTGTTGATAAAAATAAGGTAAATGCAGATGCTATTATGCAATTGGTTGAACATCAGCAAAATGTCAACCCAAAGGCACCTGACAGTGAAGTGAATATTGAGAGGGTAAACCAGGTTGATCAAAATAAAGAAGCCACATCGTGTGAATGGAAGAATATGATTTCTGACACGTCCAATCTGTTAGTTTTTGAGTCACCAAATGATACAGATTCTTACAAGAAATCAAGTGATCCTGGGACAAGTTTCTGTATAAGTATTAAAAATGACATGCTGAACATGCAATCTCTTTGTGCACTTCGTTCTGATGAACATAATGGAGAGGGAAGTGAAGCAGAACACTTGTCTACTCAGCCTGGAGAAGGAAATGAGATGGCTGAAAATGCTGAGACCTGTGACGCAATTGCTGGTCCTTCTTTGACCAATCACGGTGAAGAGATGGATTATGAGGTATATAAATGCACTGCATTTTGTTAAATCCTGTGCCTATAGCCAAAAAACAAACAAAAGCATGAAGTTGTTTTGATGGATTTATGTATATTCTGTTCAAAGTGGTGGTCAAATTTTCAATTATGCTTGCAAAAGATTCAATATTAAGCATATAAACACAAAATTAATCTGCATATCTCTGCCACTTTCCTTTGGCAATACATAACTGATGAAGGACCTGTATGCATTTGTCTATGGCTAGGCTCTCTTTTTTAAAAAAAAGAAAAGCTCATGCACACCATCCACTAACACACCCACGCTAAAGAGGATCTGAACTCAAGACCTCATCTATAAAGAATTGGGTCCTAACCATTGGGTGCCCTCTAAGGGAGGTGTCTATGTGTATGCTTGGGTGTGTGGATGTATTTAGATTAATTGTTACTTCTGGTCTTTCAAGAGAATCCATTATGGTTATTAACATTTAGTTTCTGTTCTCTATTTTTTTGTAGCATCTTCCTGGTTTTTACCGTGGTATGAGAAGGCGCTGTCTGGTTTTTGAGATGGCAGGAGCCCGCAGAAAGCATTTGGATGAGAATTTGGGCTCTGATTCTTCTACTTTGCTGCAATCTGATGGCAATACATCCTCCAATGACCCAAAACTAGTTTCGATGAAGGCAGGAAATGATTCTTCGAGTTGTGTATTACCTGGGATTGGCTTGCATTTAAATGCTCTTGCAACAGCTTCCAAGGACTACAGAATTGTTAACAATGATTCTTCAGCTTCTCGAAGACTGTTGATTGGACCTAGCTCATCGGTCAATTTCCATGCTTCAACTACTGGTCAAGAATTGTTAAACAATGTTTTACCTGTTGCCTTATCAGACAGAGGAATTGATAGAGCTGAAAATGCTGTTGTGCCTGTTGACGATGGTTGCCAGGCATCTGGATATGTGGCAAATGAAGATACCAATCAAAGTAGTCCAAAGAAGAGAAGGTATGGTTGTTTCTCTGTCTTTTTCTGAACCAGCTAATTACAAGGTCTAGTTTTTGTAAAATTCATGCTAACTAATGGCTAGAATATGCTTGTCAGGCGTAGGGCAGAACATACTGTGGAAGGTGAAGCCTGTAAACGCTGTAACTGCAAGAAATCGAAATGTCTAAAACTGTAAGTTCCTTTTTTTTCTTTTATCTAGTATGGCACAATTTTTTGTATTTCTTTTCCATTGCAATTGGGCTATCCTCTAGTTCCAAGTGAGATTCTATTATGTAGTATTAGTTAGTTGTATTTTCTGTGGCATCAAAGGTCGGTTATAGGAAATTGGTTATTGAACTGTTTGTGTTGAATTCAAGTTCATTGCGGGCTGTGATGAGATCAAGACAATATTTTTCTTCTAGATGATCAGCTAAGGTCTTTTTAAGTACCATGGACTCTGGTTACTTGGCCAGGTAATGGATGCTGTAGTAAAACGTTGAATTACTTCAATATTTGTGCATGGCTTAAGCATCCCTAACCCTAAAATCAGTTTGCATTGGGGTAACTCCCTTGGGGCAATGAATATGATGGCCATTTATTAACTGGAATAGTGCTTATGTTTCCACACGATGACTGATTATTTGCTTGGGATATTGCTTGAGATATTATGTATAATGACCCATTTAACTTTATGATTTCAGTTACTGTGAATGCTTTGCTGCTGGGGTGTACTGTGTGGAGCCATGTGCCTGTATAGATTGCTTCAACAAACCCATCCATGAGGACACTGTCCTTGCAACACGCAAGCAGATTGAATCAAGAAATCCTCTTGCATTTGCTCCCAAAGTGATCAGGGGAACTGATTCTCTTGCTGAAACTGGGGTTAGCGGAAGATCACTTTGGACTTCTTTAAAGTCACTTTCGATTATGTCTAATGTATTCCATTTCGTTGTTCCTTGTAGGATGACTCCAGCAAGACTCCTGCTTCTGCTCGGCATAAAAGAGGGTGCAACTGCAAAAAATCTGGTTGCCTGAAGAAATATTGTGAATGCTATCAGGTTTGGTTTCCTCTTTTGTTTGGAATATACTTGTCTTTAGTATGCGAGCTGACAGGTGAAATTTGGCCTCTTTGAAGGGTGGTGTTGGGTGCTCCTTTAACTGCAGATGTGAAGGGTGTAAAAATGCATTTGGTAGAAAGGACGGTGAGTTTACAATCTAGATTTAGCTACTCCTTATTTCTTCTAAGAATGAGAGAGAGGGAGAGAGAGAGAGCGCTTGCAATTCTTGATCTAGAGATCTGCTGTTTTAGGCATGGAAGCTGAGGTTGAGGAACATGCGACAGATATGAAGGACAAGAGTGTGGTGGACAGAAGTTTTGAGAAAACCACAATTGAGAATAACTTGGAGCAGAACACAGATTCTGTCCCTCTTGGAACGCCTTTACACCGAGGAAGGTATACATTAACGAGTATCTACAGTTGTCACACTTATCAATGCTGCTCCATGTTAATCACATAGTTTGTGTTATTCATCCACCAGGAAATCGGTTCACCTTCCATTTTCCTCGAATAAAAAGCCACCTAGATCTTCTTTTCCTTCTGTTGGTTCGTGTGGCCAGGGGCTCGGAAACTCAAGCTTTTTGCCACCACCACCTGGGCTTGAGAAGCATTTCGAAACTATTAGAGAAGACGAAATGCCCGACTTTCTCCAAGGAGGATCCCCAAACAGTGGCATCAAGATGTCCTCTCCTACCCAGAAGAGAGTTTCTCCTCCTCACAGCGCAGGAATGTCTCCCGGTCTGAGGAGCAGCCGGAAGTTGATACTCAAATCCATTCCATCGTTCCCTTCTCTCACCCAGTAATCAGCGAACAATCAACATTGCCCTCCAGGTGAGGTTTCTGAGAGGAAATGTTCTTGACTATCTCCATTGTAGTTATGTAAGATGTCTTGGTTTTATTATGCCCTTTGAGCTTTGCCCTTTTCCTCTTTTTGTATAATAGCGTTGCTGCTTCATTTCACAATAAAAACGTCTTGTCCCTGTTAAGTGGTATACATATTTATTTCCAAGAATCTGGTCTATTCTGATTGACTGCGGGCAATGTCTAGGTTCTTTCTCAATTCATAACAATTATTCATTTTCAGTACAATTAAGATTAAATGCTGAAATAAGCCGTATTCTGTTCCAAACAGCAGAAATCATGAGGTGGGTTGGGCCAGAGTTATGGGCTTGTGTGGAGAGCTCTGAGTCCAGTTCAGCTTCTGCCCATTGCAAACCCCATGTGTCAGCTCACCTCACTCTCTAGTTTTTGTTGGGTTTTGTAGTTGTTTAATTATACTGTTTAATTTGAAACCACAGAAATCTGAAGATGTCATGCAATTACAATGACCCTATGCAATTTATTTATTCATGAATAAACACAAACAAATATATGGTGTAATTTTGTGGTAAGGGGTTCTGAGGGAAGAACCTAAATGTATCACTAACGATACATAATAGATCATAATTATGTGTCATTTGGATGTAGTTAATAAAGAAATTTTGGCATTGGGATACTCAATTTCTCAAGGCAAAACACTTCACATGGGGCACTGCAATGGACACAAGGACAAACTTCACATGGGGCACTGCAATGGACACAAGGACATGTCAAAGCTAGAGAGGGCCTTGTGGGCTCTGAGCCTCTTATTGCTTCCATGCACTAAGTAAGAGAAGGAGCACAGCACATGCTATTTGTAGAAAGAAAACTTCAAACTCGGATGGGAATCTTGTGAATGTACATTGCATAGCTGTCCAATGCACTAGGAAACAAAATCACCATTTGAATCTTATATCACCTATCTTCAAGCAATAAGGTCCCATTGCGTTTACTTTTTCTTTTCTTCCCTAAATGTCTTTACTTGGTTCTCGGACACATAACTGTGTTCTTTTTGATTTCTTGTTCAAAGCTTCTTGTGGAAAAGATATTATAAATGAGAATGAAGGTGCATGCAAGTAGCTTGGAATTATTTATGAAATTGGTTTTAGTGTTATACGTGGATTTTTCCTACCTATTATGGCTAACATATATAGTTTTATGTTAATTGATTTTTGCACGCATCTACATATTTGACCAAATATACATAACTACCAAATTTGTGGAGGTTGTATTTGTTTTGGTTTTTAAGTTTTGTTTTTTTTTTTGTATATATTTTTTAAAAAATTGTGTAAAAGTATGATATAGAAAGAGAAATTTAAAAATATGTAATAATTCAAGTGTGTATTTTTTGTGCATATATTGTCATCCCAATCGATTTGGAACCATATGTTTAGTTATAAATAATATATTATTTATAGAAATATAAGATTATTCAATTGTTTGATTGGAGTGCGTGTGTTTTTTTTTTTTTTTTGTATATTTTTTATTTGAAACTATTTTTAATTGGTTGTATGTAATAAATTATTTATAAAAATATAAAATCACTCCACCCTCATTTATGTCCGATTCGATTAAGGTTTATTCGAACCAAGTTAGTTTAATAATCAAATCAACATGAAAAATGACTTCAAATTTAATAAAAAAAAATTAAACATGGAGTCAA
Source organism: Avicennia marina (assembly GCA_019155195.1). NCBI lineage: Eukaryota > Viridiplantae > Streptophyta > Magnoliopsida > Lamiales > Acanthaceae > Avicennia > Avicennia marina. Next base: position 4,634,399 of record CM032759.1, read on the forward strand.
TTGCTTTAAGCGCACTCCAAGAGCTATCCACTTGTCGGAACTCTGTTAAAGCTATGCAATAGATTCATCTTTTCGGATTAATTTTCTCCACATCTAATAATTTAAATATTAACCAATAGATAATACGCGACAAGGACAATGAAAATCTAGTCACAAAGGGTCCATACCTAATCGTATATTACAAGAATTTTCAAAACCCAATACTAAGTATTTATACGAAATTGGCACTTCACCAAAATTTCACTCTCAATATTATTGATGAGAGAGAGAGAGAGTGTCTGCGTGCGTGCCTGTCGCATTATAGTGAAGTCTAATTAGAGGAGTCTACACTATTCAAAGGAGATAAATAAAAGGCACAAGCTGGTGGACAGCAAACATCAATTGTCAGTACAAAGTAATATTTTGCTTTAGGACAAAGAACCAAAAGGCAAAATGCATCCATCCCTTGCTCTCTCTTTTTCGTTGTGGGATGTGATGTAACATAAAAAAAGATCAATAAACAGATGACCCTTCTGTGCAAGACACTCAAAAGTATTCTTCCTTCGGTGGATTTTAATTCTGTGGTGAAAAAATCTTCAAATTTTACACATTCACAATCGATGTACTAAGAAGAAAATTTGCAATATCTATTAACAGCTTGACGATAACACCACCACTAACAAATCGAATAGAGACATATGAGCGGTGGGGGGTCTCTTTGAATCAAGATATTCTTTGTTGTTCTTAGAGAGAACATATAGAAATAGATATATAGATGGAGACATATTTTTTTGTAAGTTCTTTCGATTAGACTAACCGTGAAGAAGATATATAGTCGTCCCCTCTATTGATATGACAGGTTTTTGTTCATTCTTTAAGTCTTGCTTTTTCATAATGAAGTGGGGTACTAATAGATTATGCTAGCTTAAAAGTAAGGTAATGCATTTGCACTCTGGCTTGAAAGACAAAGAAAATGACTTAAAAGGTGCAAATCAATTGCTTGTGCTGAACTAAGTAAGCTGATTCTACAGCTTGATCAGGCTTCCACACCTTATTCATGATTTCTTTTTTCCGTTTCTTTGTTCTTTAGGTAACAACTGACAAGTGGAACTATACAAAAACTTTTGCGCCATAGCACAAATAAAATGATTGGGTGTGGTTATGATAAACCCATCTCGTGAATCATAATGAGCTTATAGAAGATTTGGAATCCTGTCCAGAAAAAGATGCATGATTAAAATTTTTTACATAGGTTGAATAGAATAAGATAAAAATATAAGAAAGGGCATTGAGAACCTTGCAAGTTATGCTTACACACACACACACACACACATTTAATAAAAATTGAATATATAATAACAATTGAATTTGAATGATTAGTAACGTATTGAGATAATGATTAATTTTAAAGTATAAATAAATATAAATGTGCGTATGTGTGTATATATAGCTATTTATGTGATTAAATGTGAATAGGTATTATAAATAAAAATTTGTCTACATAAAAGAATATTTTAAATTAAAATCTAAATAAAAATTTTGTTTAATAATATTTTTGAATTGTGTAAATTTTGATATATGGAATGAAAATTGATGAAAATGATGAAACAAATACACTATTTCAGTTTGACTGAGCTATAAAGGGGGCAAAAAATGGTAAGAAGTAGTCCTCCTTTCATAATAGAGCAGAGTTGAAAAATTACTGGATTTAGATCAAATAATAAGATCGTGTCAACATCATAAATTTATTTCTCACCAATAATAGTATTAGGGGACGTTTCTTTTAGAAGGATGAAAAGCTCGAATGAATTAATTAATTTTTAACAATCGTGTTTAGTTAACTTAACTCTTTGAGTTGATTGTATTTATTTTTCCATAACATCAATCAATAATATCAAGTTAAAATAATTTTTTGAATTAAATAGTCCAAAGGTTAACATCTTAATTATTTTATTATGATTTTCAAGTAAAATTATTTATTCTAAAATTTTACAATTTTATACCAACTCTTACTATATTAAGGATTTTAATCAATTAAAAATAATATTTAATTAACATGAATAAAATATAACATCCTACGTAATCTTTCAAAAGTAAACATGTTTTTAATTAGTTTATCACAATTCCTTGTAAACGATTCCATCAATTTTTACTACGTAACCACATTTAGAAACTCAAAACCTTTACCATGCGACATAGAAAATAATCAAACAAAAGAATTAGCTAGGGTAAAGATCTTGTTGAGCAATGCTGTATTCTCAGCTTCCTGCATACATGTTAAGGTTTGCACATACATACATACATGCATACATACATACATGTGTGTGTGTATATATATATATATATATATATATATATTGACTATATGGTGGTGTGCATCTTTTCTTAGAGTCACATTTTGCATCAAATAAGTAGCTTGATTCAAACAAACAAATTAATGGAGTTATTTTAATCACTTTTGACAGGATGGGCATAGTGAATGATCCACATGGTATGTGGACCCTTGATGGATAAATTACAAATAGGTTACAAAACCTGCCGACTGCAGTGAATGTTTCACATGGTGAGCAGTCCTGCATGCCTCAGATCATTTGTTTTTCTATAAATAAAAGGTTGTACGTATCAGCAAAACACACTTAAGAAGAAAGGATATTACAAGGAAACAACCAGCACTTGAATATTCGAGCTGAAAAAAACTGTTCCCACAAATATTACAAGGGAAAATGTTAATATTTTCAATGCAGATTTTCCTTCTCTTTATGATTAATTTTATAGTGATCGATAATGGATATTTTGGGAATCACTGTATATATAAATATTGTCTAATCCAATATATTGAATTATTATAGCTCCAACGCTTGGTTTTGAGCCATTAATATTTGACATAGATGCAAACGAATCGATATCGAGTCGAGCATTCTTATTTTTTTCGAGCTCAAATTCAAGTTTGAATGTGCCTAAATGAGCTCGAACTCATCAAGTTTAATGATTTGAGCCTAAGCTCAAGTTTGAAACAAAAATATAAAACTCAAGTTCGAGTTTGAGCTATAAGTATTGAGCTTGAGCCGAATTTGAGTTTGATTCAATTTATGTAATTTTTTTAAAATTTTAATATTATTTAATTTAATTATTGTATAATTTTAATTTATAATAAAAGTAATGTTTACAATAATTTTATTAATAAGAAGTAATAAAATATTCAAAAATATATCCATTCAATTGGAATCCTTCATAAATTTTTCAACAATAGCATAATTTTATCCATTTAATATTTTTAGATAATTTATATGATATTTTATAAATAATACATATTTATTATTTTATAAGATTTTTGTAAGGTTCCGCTATTATTTTCATTACGTTTTATTTACTTTTGTTATTTTAATTAGAAATTTTGAAATGTATTTTAATTGTATCATTTGATAGGATAAACTAGTCTGGATCATAGCCATGTATATGAATTAAAAATTTAAAAATTATCAAATTTTTTACCTAAAATTTCATAAAATATAAAATAAAAAGTATACATTAAAATCAAAATTTAATGTATTGTATGTATGTATATATGTAGCAATTACTATATAGTAAAATAATACTAAAGATGCATAATTGTATTAATTTATAATATTTATAGTTTATTTAAAGTATTTATCATTTTATATTTTATGTGTATACAATATTATGAACATTCCAAATTTTAAATGAAAATTTTATTTCTAAAACACACATAAAAGATGAAGTTATAAATGAGTTATTATACATTAATATGTTAATAAAAGACGCAAATTTATATTAATCTACAAATCCAAATTTCATTTAGAATCTATGCATATTTTAATATACTTTCCTACATTTTTTTAAAACTAAACTAAAATTTTGAATATTTTCAAAACTTTATAAATAATTATATTGTTTAAACTTTTGAAATATATTTCTTCAAACCAAACTTTAAAACATTGTATTTACATTAGATAAAATTATACATAAAATAATTACTATAAATTAATATATTGCTACTAATTAAATGTATCATTTGAACATATATTAATAAATTATTATTTATAGAAACATAAAAAACATAAATAATAAAAATACACAAGAACGAGTTTGAGCTCAAATTTGAATAGATTGAACTTGAGTTCGAACAGACTCAACTCGAGCTCCAACAATACCAAGTTCAAATCGAGTTTTAATCAAATTTGCTCGTGAGATATGTCAACTCATCTTACAATTTTTAGACATATGTAGTCCAAATTTTTGATAGAGTTCACCCCTAACTTTTTATCTCAACAATATTGTCCCATGTAGCTTTTTATCTCAACATTACTCATTGTATGTATACGTGCACACACAAACATGTTAATCAATTAATTAATTTTTAATAATTATTGCTCTGAAAAACACTACAATGATTTTCTTTCACTCTTGCACGAAATTTTCTTAGGGTAGATTTTGAAAGTTATTAAATCTAATCTCATTGTCTATACATTATACATACAAATATAGAGTAGAGTTGATGCACAAGATACATAATATTATTTTTCTCTAATTATTTTTCTAAAAGAAAAATTGAACAATAGGGTCAATAAAGCAATGTTTTCTCTCTTTCTCCTCCAATGTGTGGGCTAGAATAAATCTTGACAATAATTAAAGTAATTTAACTGTTTGTTATACATCAATTTTTCTTTTCTCTAACAAAAGATAGCTCCAAAAGGTTAATCAACATGAAATATCATTTAATTACTTTAATTGCGAGGGCCATTGGCAGAAGTCAATACCCAACTACTTATTTTATCTTCTCATTATGCAGATTTAATCAATTACACACACACACACACACACACACACATCATTAATTGGCTAGTAATTTATATTAGCTGGAAATATGCTCAGCCTATATATCTTGCTTATACTCCAATTTATTTTTAATTAATGTCACACCTATAAAAACCAACTCATTTATTATACCCTTTTGTTCTTCAACTTAGAGTAAATTTCTCAGAAAGTTACTTGGTCAAATAATATTTAATATAACACTAATTTTACATCTAAAAGAAAAATCTTGCACGAGTGGAGATATTTATAAATTTGTAAAGGCTAAATATGTGGAGATGCACATCTGTTCCTCTTGATTGTCCAGTTGTACCTATAATTCATATATTTATTTTTTCCTACCCTCTGAAGTATGACATGCAGAATTTTTTATTTTCATTAAAATACTGCCACTGCTACTAATAATAGGAATAATAACAAAAAGAGAGGACTGCTGTGACTTTTTAAATATTTTCTTAGTGAGAGATGCAAGTGTAGCCAATGGTTCCTTCTCTTTAGTATTTTTTTAAAAAATATTTTTCCGATATTTTATGATTATACCAAATATTACAAACTAGGTTAATAGTAGACATGCAATGATACAAATCTGCATTATGTTTGCAGCCAAACCTTTCAAAATTAGTTTCAATATTTTCGCCTGTATAGTTAATCGTGTAATTTTAAGAAATATAAAATCACATTTGACTATATATTACATCAAAATTTTCAAATGATGGAACTTATTTCAGATTCACAAATATGATTCAATTATCTAAATTAGACATGGAACTTTCGTTTCTTAAATAGTAGGCAAATTATTCAATCAATAATATAAGTTTAAAATAGTCTACTAAATTATTTATAAAAGAAATTTAAAATTTTGATTATTTTATCATGACTTTCAAGTAAAATTTTTTATCTTATGATTTTACAATTTTATATAGGCCCTTATTTTACCATGGATTTTAATTAGTTAAAAAGAATATTTGATTAACATGAATAACATAATATATACTATATAATCACTCAAAGTAAACCTATCCTTAAGGTATATATATCATTTGGTTAACCCTTATTATTAAGAACAACAACAATAACAATAACTAGTAAGATAGTAAGATGACATATTCTAGACATGTCTAAATTTATTTATAAATTAACATTATTGTATTTTAAATAAAAGAAATAAAATCATTCAAAATTAAAAAATATTTGAAATAAGAAAATTAAAAAACTTAAAAAATTGGAAAGAGAGGAAATTTGAGTTATAGTAAATATAAAAATAAAAAGTTAATAAGAAATAGAGAAAGAAAAATATTTAAAAATAAAAATATTTAAGATAAGAACGATTGTGTAATTTTAAATTATGTAATCAAAAAATCTTATTTATAATACTATACTATAAAAAAGGTAATGGAATATTAATATTAATATTTGAATACTAGAATATGTTTGGTCCTTTAATTAAGGGTAATGGAGTAAGTTCATTAATTAAAGACAAATTTGTAAATTTACAATGTGCAATTAAATGCGCAACAAATTTTTAATAATGCAGTATAGATGATGATGATGATAAAAGTGGCACACTGTGTGTGTGCAATTTTATTTTATAAATTATAAATAAACGGTATTTTAAAAAATAAAAATTATTTAAATAAAAAATATTTAAAATAAGAAAAAGTAAAAAGAATTTGAAAAGAAAATAAATTTGAGAGAGCAAATAAAAACAACAAGTTAAAAGAAAAGAGAAAATAATGTTAAAAAATAAAAAATAATAGAAGGTAATTATATAATTTTACAGTGTGCAACGGAAACTCTTAATTTCATAATAACATAAGTGTAAATATATAGTGCAATGGTATATTAAGAATTATATTTGAGTGTGTTTGCCTTTTCTAACTAAGGAAAATAAGATAATAATAATTTAACCAATGAGATGGATCTACCTTTTATCTTCCTATTTCCTATTGAATTTAATATAAATTAGTAAAAGTAGCATATTTTATGTATGTGTAAATTTATTTATAAATTATAAAATTATTATAATTTAAATAATATAAATAAAATTATTTAAAAATTAAAGTATAAAAATAAAGAAACATCAAAAGAATTTAAAATAAGAAGAAATATGAGAAAAACATAAATTAAACTAATAAGTTAAAAAAGAGGAGATGAAAAACTAATAAAATAAATAAAAAAAATTAAAATGAGAATAATTGTGTAACTTTACATTATGCAACATAAAACCTTATTAACTTAATAATATAAATATACATTTGTATTTAATTTTACTTAAAATGATATTAAGTACAGTGATAAGGATATAACATCTTGCAGAAGACCCAAATATGAACCCCAAAGCATACTCTCACCAACTCCGATCCTATAAATGTATTACAAATATTTGCAATAGTGTATAGAACGTCGAAGATTGGATAATAACTATTCTTATTCTCAAAATTAATTTATAAAAATGTACATTTTCAAAATTTATTTTTCTTTCTGTTTTTAATATTTTCTCTTTTCATATTTGACTTATTATTTTGTTATTCTCTTCAACTTTATTCTTTCTCTCATATTATAAAAAATATCTAATATAAGTTCTATTTTTGATAGCTTATTTTTATTCCTAAAATTTTTTAAAATTTTAATAGATTTAAGTCTTATTACCGTGGTTTTAATTTTAATAATTCACTTTGATTATTAATAAGAAGTGATTAATTTAACATTTATCATTAAAAAAAAAATAGGTACACATATAGAATAAATAATTTTACTACATAATAAATCATAAAAGAAAATGTATGTGTAATGATTTCAATATATTTTATACAATCAAAATAGAAATTTACGTGTCATAAAATAATTTATTTCTAATTAAGATGATAATATGCACCCATTAATGCTAGTTTTATTTTAAGAATGTCCTACCCAATTATTTAGCCCGTTTCCTTACGTTCTCTTCTGTTGAGTAAATAAGAATTAGATTAAATATTATTTTGTTTCATTTATATCAACCCATTCGTTTGGAAAGTTGAAAATACCAATTCCAATAATAATAATAATAAAGCAAGAAAAAACCCACCAAGGGGAACCCATTAAGCTCTCAGTCAAAGGCCAAGATCAGTGTGGTTTTTTCTCAGTATTGTGATTCGTGATCCTTTCACTCGTGCTTGAGTCATCAGTGCGCTGCGTTCTCCATACCCAATAAAGCGCAGACAAAGGACGTCGAAGTCCGCAGAGGTAATATGGCCGTTGTCGGAGTCCCGATTCGCAGAAATCATGTAACGTTGATTTTCCATCTTTTTTAAATCCGTATTCACATCCGCGCATGTTTGTGACATGTTTGTTTTTAAACGTTATCGTGTATTTTCAAATCATTTTGTTTTTAAGTTGGGTAATATATATATATATTAGAAGGTAAAATTTAAATGATGTAATAATTAAACTTGTGGTTTTGACTGTCCAAAACAAACGCAGCCTCACTTGGTGTACTTTTACAGTTTGTCATCCATACACTGACACAGTACCAACCGAAATCAGATGCCTGAGTACATAATGGAATGACCCTTCGAAGCGCGAGAGAAGAGGAGCGAGAGAGTAGGTGAGAGAAACAATGGAGTGAAATTGAAAATTTAGCAGCTGGGTGATTTTCGTAACTAACAGCTGCTGATCAAGATATTGCCTTTCCTTTTGATTTTGTGAGTTTTAATCTTGTTTGGGTGTAGAATTTCTTCTTCTTTTCCATAAAGTGCGAAGATTCATTCTTTGAAGTTTTGTTGAAGGCCCATTTGCCGGAATGTCCTGTTCTTATGCTTATATGATTTGTGGCCTTGATTTGATTTAACTCTGAGTTGTTTTGAGGGGGTGCCTTCTAAGTGAAAGTCGTTGATTTGAGTTGGCTTTGATGATCTTATTTTCCCTTTTTTCTGGGGGGTGGGGGTGGGGAGTTTTGTTGAAGTTCATTGTCATGAAATGCCTTACTCTTTGTTAAATTATTCATCCTTTGCTCAGTAGAGTAGATTATTGTGTGCGTCTCTGATGTGCGGCTCGATTAGCTTACAACGGGTTTATGTGCTATCACTAGATTTCGTCAATTTGGAAAGTTGTTGATCTTTTGTCTCTATGCAAGTTAACTATTTGCTGCTGTTCGAGAGAGGCTTAGCCTTAAAAGTCAATTGTTTTGTGTTTAGTGGATACTATTTTGTTTGACATGGAGGTAATGAAATTTTCATCCCCTCTGTTGATTCTTCAAACGAGTCCACTCCTGATGAGTTTTGGGCGATGGGTACCGTCAATTTGATGCTCTTTGAGTCCATTTAAGAGCACAGTCCATTTAATGCTCTTTGAGTCCATTTGAGAGCACAGTCCATTTGATGCTCTTTGAGTTCATTTAAGGGCCTTGCTTATTTTCTTGTCTTATTTTTTCTTAGAGGAATTTATATTTATCTGATCACTTGAAACTTTTATGATTTTTCTATAAAAAATTATCCTATGTGTTTGTTTCCCTGTTCTTTGGAAGATCAACTAGTGGACTATACAACACTGAAGAACCTATGTGCTTTTTATTTTTTAATCATTTTCTGTGAATAATTTCCCCAAATTTAGTTTGCTTTAAGCATGTGATATCTGGGTGCTAATATATTACTTCCTTGGTTCAGGATTTCTTTCATTAATTTGCTTAGAGGCCATTACATTGAGTTGATTTTCCGCATTCCTAACTGGTTCCTGACAAAGCAAGTAACTCCTTGGTTGTCAAGACTCTCATAAGCATAATTTATTAGTATTTGTTGGAATAATTTTTTTCCTCCTTTTTTGTTTAAAGTTTGTCAATGATCTTGGCACTAGATCGTACATCATTGGTGATAGTGGGAATATTTGTTGCATTTTCTGGAATCCTGCTATTTTCGTGCAGGTGTGAGATACTGCTGCGGTTCAGTTGAATGTTTTGATACTGGCCTTGATACACGCCTTGTTATTTCGTTACTCATAGGCTTCAAGAGTTCAAAAGGGAGTTGCACTTCTGTTATTTGCTGGCTGGAGTTATGGCCAACTTATTGCACTCTGAATCAAGGCCCTCATATTCTTGGTTGTGGGATAGCCACATCAGCCCAAAGAACTCAAAATGGCTCCAAGAAAATCTGACAGGTGAATACTTTTGTTTTGTGGTCTGCTCCTGTTGAACGGTGTATCATCAGGATGATAAAGATTTTTAACTGTAATCATCCCTGCATGCTTTTTCTATGTATGTTCATAATAAATAGTTTTATGATCAGACTGTACAAAGTGAAGCCTGAATGCATACTGCAGGTGCATCATTACAATAACAGATGAGAGTTTCTTTGTTTACACTGTTACATGTTTAGCCATTAGCTTTAAGACGGTGACAAGTTCTTGAATGCAAAGCTTTCTTTTGCGCATCAGATTACAAAATTCTCTACAAGTAAAGTTATTTCAGTGCTGAGATGTTGACTATGAATAACTGTTCAAGTGAGTTGTGAATAACTAAGAACTGTTCAAGCATAGTTAATACATATCGATCAGCAAAACAGAATTGTGTGCTCTGTATGTATTGTTCAAATACTTACGGTGAAGTATGAGCTTTAGTTAGACCAACTACCTGGGCTTATATGGGTCTTTTTAGGGTTTTTAACCTTTCAATATTCAGTTCATTGTAAGCATGTGCAATCATGTGTACTCCCTTCAATCCATTAAAAAGTCGTAGAATGATAATATCCTACATTGTTGTACTAAACTGAATGCTAACTTGTTTTCCTTGTTCTGATACACAAGAAGGTTACGCTTCTCATGCTGGATATCCTTCAGCACATTTATGTAACTTCCCTGCTTTTGCGTGCTGTTACAATTCCCTGTTTGCTTCCAATTTGATTATTCGGAGATTACTAATATTTCCTTAAATTTGCGCCTTTGGTGTATCAGATATGGATGCGAAGGTTAAATCCATGATCAAGCTGATTGAAGAAGATGCTGATTCATTTGCAAGAAGGGCTGAAATGTACTACAAGAAACGCCCTGAGTTGATGAAACTGGTTGAGGAATTCTACCGGGCATACCGTGCATTAGCTGAAAGATATAATCATGCAACGGGGGAACTCCGCCATGCGCATCGCACCATAGCAAAGGCATTTCCTGGTCAAGTGCCTTTTGAACTGGTTGAGGAATCACCTTCAAAATCATTGGCACAGGGCAGAGAGTTGCACCCACTGGAAATAAAGTTTCCAGTATGTGCTTCGTTTGACAGGGATGACAGCAATGCTCAGGGGCTCCCTGAGTCTGATGTACATGATGTACATAAAAGCACACCTCAAAAAGAAGATTTAGAGAAGGAATCAGGGAGCAGGTATTTGAAACAATTGCACCAGATGCTCGGCAATGAAGAAACAGTGTCAAAATCTGTCGAAGAAAAGGTAAGGAGAGGTCTAAAGCAGGAAAGAGAGAAAGAAGAAAGGCTTCGTGATGAAGTGCTCCAATTGTCAAATGAAAATCAGAATCTTGAAGACAAGGTTCTGCAGGAGACTGAAAGAGCAGGAAAAGCTGAGAGCGAAGTTCAAGGTTTGAAGAAAGCCCTGGCTCATATGCAAGCTGAAAAGGAAGATGTGCGCCTCCAGTATCAACGATGTCTGTCAAAGCTATCCAGTGTAGAGGATGAACTCAATAGCGCACGAAAGGATTCAATGAGGCTCAATGAAAAATCCAGTAGAGCTGAAATAGAAGTACAAACATTGAAGGAAGCCCTGATTCAGTTAGAGGCCGAGAAGAATGCTGGAATGGCCAAACACACGGAGTATTTGGAGAAGATATCTAATCTGGAGGCTAAGCTTTCTCAAGTCCAGAAAGATACGAAAGGACTTAGCATGAGAGCAACTGAAGCAGAAATTGAGTCTCAAACTCTGAAGGATGAAATTTCAAGGTTAGAATTTGAAAAGGATGCAGTGCTTCATCAGCACAATCAATGTCTTCAAAAGATATCAGTTCTAGAGAATATAATATCTATCATGGAAAATGAGGTGAGACTGCTTAAGAACCAAGCAGAAAGAGCTGAAAATGAAGTTTCTGAGCTTAAAAAGTCTCTTGCTGATCTGAACAAGGAGAAAGAAGCTTCAGCACTCCAGTACAAAAGCTGCTTGGAGACTATATCCAAGCTTGAGAATGATATATCAAGTGCCAGAACAGATGTCAAGCGCCTTAACAACGATGTCTTGACTGGTAATTTAAAGCTCAAGAATGCGGAAGACAAGTGTAACATGTTGGAGCAGTCTAATCAATCTCTGCGAGCTGAGGCAGATAATCTGGCAAGGAAGATTGCCATGAAAGATGAAGAGCTTTCAGAGAAGCAGCAAAAGTTGGAGAAACTTCAGACTAGTTTGCAAGATGAGCAGTTGCATCATGCACAAGTTGAAGAGACTCTCCTGACCCTACAGAGTTTGCATGGTCAATCTCAAGATGATCAAAGATCTCTGGTGCAGGAGCTGAAAAAAGTGCTTCAAATGCTAAAGGAGTTGGAAGCAAGCAAACAAGGCTTGGAAGAAGAAATTCAACAGGTTCGGGACGAAAATCAAAGTTTGAGTCAAACGAACCTGTCTTCAGCTGTTTCATTGGAGAACATGCAAAATGACATCCTTAGCTTAAGAGAGCTTAAGGAGAAACTTGAAAAAGAAGTTTCACAACACATCAGTCTAAGTGATTCTCTTCAGAAGGAAATTTTACATTTGAAAGAGCAGATCCAAGGCTTGAATAGGAGTTACCAGTCTATAATTGATCAAGTAGAAGCAGCAGGTCTGAAGCCTGAATCTTTAGGGACTTCAGTGAAGCGTTTGCAGGATGAGAACTCAAAACTGAAAGAAATATATGAGCAGGACAGAAATGAGAAAGAAATTTTGTCAAAGAAGCTGGAAGACATGCAAGAAATTTTGGAGAAAAGGGTGGTTCTTGAAAGCTCCCTATCAGACTTGAATAGCGAACTGGAGAGCTCACAAGAACAGGTGAAAGCGTTACAAGAATCTTGCAAGTTGATCCATGGAGAAAAAGCTACACTGGTTACTGAGAAAGCTTGTCTTCTATCTCAGTTACAGGCTATGACTGAGAATATGCACAAGCTATTAGAAAAGAATGCTGTTCTTGAAAATTCTCTGTCAACAGCAAAAGTTGAACTTGAAGGTTTGAAGGAAAAATCAAAGGGGCTAGAGGACATCTGTGAGTTGCTTAAAAATGAAAGATCTTATCTTTTGACTGAAAGAGGAACCTTGGCTTTTAAGTTGGAAAATGTTGAGAAGAGACTGGAAAACCTGGAGAAAAAGTACATGGGCCTGGAAGAAAAATATGCTGACCTGGAGAAGGAGAAGGAAGCCGTGCACTGTCAAGTCAATGAGCTTAAGGTTTCCTTGAGTGTGGAAAAGCAAGAGCGAACAAACTCCCAGCTTCACAGTGAGACCAGGTTGGCTGGACTTGAAGACCAGATTCATTTCCTGAAAGAAGAAAATAGATGGAGGAAGAAAGAATATGAAGAGGAACTTGATAAATCTCTAAAAGCTCAGTTTGAAATATCTATCTTGCAGAAAATCATAAAAGACATGGAAGAAAAAAATGGCTCTCTCATTATTGAATGTCAAAAACATGTTGAAGCCTCTAAATTGGCAGAGAAACTGATCTCTGAGCTAGAGAGTGAAAGTCTTGAGCAGCAGGTGGAAGCTGAACTCTTGCTAGATGAGATTGAAAGACTGAGATTAAGCATATACCAGATTTTCAGGGCCCTTGGTGCTGATCCAGATTGTGCTCCAGAGAACAAGATTGAAAACGAGCAAATTTCTGTGCATCATATTCTAGGAATTATTGAAGATATGAAGTGTTCCATCTCAAAACATGAGGATGATAAGCAGCTGCTCGTGGTTGAGAACTCAGTTCTCCTAACTCTACTTGAGCCGTTGGAATCCAAGGTGACGGAAATTGAGTCGCAGAAAATATTCTTGGAGGAGAAGTTTAAAAACATGGCTCGTAAGCTTGCTATGGCGGAAAATGAGAAGGACAAGCTCCTGGAATTAAACAGGAAATACAAATCAGATGTGAGTGTGAACCACCAGCATGCTACTGTAATTGAGGCTGAATTAGAAAGTCTTTGCAGCAAACAAGTGGATTTACATAAATCATACAAATTATTGGAGGAAGCATACTTGCAAGTGAAGCAGGATAACAAAAATTTACTGAGGAAGTTTTCTGATCTTAAGGAGGAGAAACACAAGGTGGATCAGCTTGCTGATGCTGCCCTTTTGGAATATCTAGCGACCACTAACCAATCAGGAATTTTGAGGGGCTTTGGAGAAGAGAAACTTACCGAACTAAACTTACTTCTTGGTGATCTGAACAGACAACATGAGGCCAACAGTTGCCTTGAAAGGGAAATGAGGATATTGACAGAGAAGCTTGAATTGCAAAAAGCGGAAAATTTACTTCTTAAAGATACTGTCCATTCCCTCGAAAGAGAGATGCAAGGGATCAGAGAGTATAATGTTCAGCTAAAGAAGGATATTCTAAGTGGCGAGGAACGTTTGCTTCAAACCGAAGGAAAGCTCTTGGATACTGAAGTGAAGCTTGAAGCTGCAGAAAATTTGAACTTTAAGTTGTGCAAAACGGTGCATGACGTGAAGAATGATGTTCAAGAGTCAATGCAGATAAGAGAAAAACTAGAAAAGAACATAGTCCAGCTGTCAGAAAATAATTCTATTCAGATGAAGGAAGTTGAAAGCCTTCATATAGCTCACACAAACTTAGAGTCTGAAATTGGCTTGCTTCGTGAAGAAATAGAAGGGAAAAGAATCAGAGAGCTGACTCTATCCGCAGATCTCCAGGAGATGAACAAGGAGTTTGAACTCTGGGAGGCAGAAGCCACCGCATTTTATTTTGGTCTTCAGATCACTTCCATCCGTGAAATTTTGTTTGAAAACAAAGTGCAGGAGCTTACTGGTGCATGTTGGACTCTTGAGAATGAAAATGCTTCAAAAACGTCAGAGATTATGCAAATGAGAGAGAAGATTTGTTTGATGGAGGGTGAAATCAGTGGATGGAAATCCCAGCTACAGGCATTTGCTCCGGTCATGGCTGCCCTGAGAGATGATGTGACATTTCTTGAGCATAATGCACTTCTTCAGACCAAGCTTAAAGCATCCCATAATGTGAAGTCAGAGGTAATGTTTTTTTCTTGTCAGAAACAGATTAGTTTTTCCATCTCTTAAATTTTTAGCACTTAGTGTATTTTCCATTTGCACTTGAATTTAGTTGATGCCTTTCCAACTGAACTTGCAAGTCACTTCAACTATGCTAGTAAACAAAAATGCTCTGTGATTATTCGTTTGTAACTTTTAGTTCTTAAATCTGCAGTATAATGCTTCACAAAACAGGAAATAACAAAAAGTTTTTTGCGGAAGGATTGAACCATCATTCATTTTCTAGTGTCCAATAAAATAAAATTCACCACTTGACAAAGATGATATAATTTCCTGTCAAATTGCCGGCTAAGTATTATAACTACTCCATTCCCTAGAATGCTAGACATGGTAGATCTGTTTGTTCCCGCTAAATGCTTCTATTGAAACACAAATAAATTTCTGCCTCATTTCAGAATTTGGAAGTTGCTGCTGATCCCAATAGAAGTACTTCCGATTTACTTCTGCAAGATCAATCCCTTGATAGCTTGCAGAACTTGCAGATGAGAATTAAAGCAGTTGGAAAGTTGATGGAAGAAGTCAACAAACCCAAACTTATCAGGAGAGCCACCTCCAGTGGCAAGCAAGAACCTACAATTGGTGAGATTGAGAGGTTAAAACCCCTTCGTTGCTTGGGTAGAGACAAACACGAGCACAGCAGAAGGAAAGGAGGTGGAAATGAGCCTAGTGTCACTCCCAAGCTACGGAAAATAAGAACCAAATCCTCTGAATTTCTGAATGCAATGCTGCTGAAAGATATCCCTCTCGATCATGCATCTAGCACCCCAAAACAAGAAATATGCAAGAGAGGTATTGTTAGGGCAGATGATAAGATGCTTGAGCTGTGGGAAGCTGCTCCAGATGGCAGAAGAGATCTAACCATTGGCGAGTCACTTAGGCTGTCGTACAAAATGGCTGATAAGGATGTAGTGTACGATCAATTTGAAAATGCTAAGCACAAGTCTGATCCTCCTTCCACCGATTCAGATGTGGACAAAGAATTGGGTGTGGATAGGTTGGCAGTGTCAGCAAGAAGTGCTGGGCGAAATAAAGAAGTCAGTGTTAGAAGGATCCTGGAGAGACTTGCTTCTGATGCCTCAAAACTGGAAAATCTCCAGATAACAGTGGAAGATTTGAGAAGGAAATTGGAGATGAACAAAAAGAGTAGGTCTAAGAATGTTGATTTTGAAACAGTTGATGAACAGCTACTGGAAGCCGAGGAAACTATTATATATCTAGCAGATTTGAATGGTCAGCTAGTGAAGACCATAGAAGACTGCCCTTCCCCAGAGGAAAAGAGATCTTTGCAGCTTAAAGAAGCTGCCAAAGCGCGGAGGAGGAAAGTCATAGAACAGGCGCGAAAAGGGTCTGAAAGGATTGGCAGGTTACAGCTTGAGCTTCAGAAAGTTCACTACATCTTGTCAAAGCTGGAGGATGAAAAGAAAAACAGGCTGAGAAACAAATTCTTCGGGAGCAAAACGATAGTTCTAAGGGACTTCATCCAGAATGGAAGGACGAACAGTGGAAGGCGTAAGAAGGCTCCATTATGTGGATGTTTTAGACCATCAACCAGTAGAAATGGACGCAGCCAGTAATTTCACCAGCTTGGTTTTTGTATCATGTTGATAGGATCACCCACTTCTTTAATTAGTTGGACAAAACTGAATTCCTTAATCTAGAGGATCTGTAATCCTTAGACTTCGTTTAATTCCAATAAGCCACGTCCGTTATTTCTAATTTTCAACTCAGTGTAGCTGTTGTGTCAATAATATTATTCACATGCAAAAATCATTGTTACTGCAATTCTAACATTCCAACAGCCACAATTGAGTGTCATATTTGATGATCTTGAATCTCTCCTTACAGTGACACAGATTCCCTGATCCTTCTCATGGCCTCTTGGAAGCAAATCAGCAGAGCCAAGGCGATTATTTCTATTTGGCAAGGCAAACAATACAAAGCAATGTCTATATGGAACATAAGATCACATCATAATGTTACATCGAAGATTGGCTATAGGAGCAGACCACTGAATATGAACCCACTCTTCCACAATATGCAGCACTAGTTTTTCCTCTGGAATTCTTCGCTTATTTAAATTTAAAACAACTCCATTGAAATAGACAAGCGACAGAAACGACAGTCGGATAGTGTCATATTTGGTAATTTTTAAAAAATTTCCTCCTATATTAATGATTGCCAATTTTCTTGGCCTTTCAGGTAGCCTATCTCAATGCATATGGTCCCAACTAACAAAATTTATTTTGCTTTTTGATCAACATTGACCCCATTTGATTTGTTAGGAGGCCATTCAACCCCCACCCCACCCCCCGGGCACGGTCCCCACCAAGAAAAAAAGCGAAAAAGAAAGATAATCGAGGTGGAACAGACGATGGCAAAGAATTCTGAAGTAAACTTCGTAATAAAATTGAAGGACAAATGTAAAATGTCAGGTAGCATAAGACAACTTTATCTCATAATTTAAGAAAGAAATGCACTTTTGAACTCAAAATCTCTTCCTAAGGACCTAAATCACTCCAAAAATAAAATTTGCAGCAAGCCTTTCCTGTCTTCTTCAAATGTATATCCAAACCAGCTGACAAGAAATGGAAGGAAACATAGGAGGTATTCATCTAGGCACCAACAACTTCAGGCTCTTCGGCTGGCCTGTCTAACTTCACACCAACATCTTCGCTGTAATCACCATGAACCTACAAAAAAATTGACAAGTGAAAAAAGTTTCAAGGGACATTTTGATTGATATTAAGCTCTAAATTTAACACTTGCAAAATATATTAAGATTTGACTGAGCCATACAGAACAACATTTCATTTGAATCAAAGTTTTCTATAGCACATAAAACGCAAAATCGATTTAAGCTTCCAAATTGAATGGGAGGTGTGCAAGCAAACAAGATATGCGGGTACTGATTCGGCTGTGGACCACAACACCTCCCGTACACTGCTAACCATTAAATCATAATCAAACAGTCTCCGTAGAAATAGGAACGCTGCAACTGATTCATTCAAGAATTTCGTGCCCAGGTAATTAAAATTAAAATTAAACTAAAAAGGTAATCAGCAAGCTAATACCAACTCACTGTTTGTTAAAATATTATAGTGGCTAATTATAAACATTAACAAGAGCACTACACAAAAGAAATTTGCCTAAATCAAGGCAGCCTTAAAGACTAATTCAATGGAGGAAAAGGAACAGATACTTGCCTCCATCAACTTCCCGAGGTCAAATTTGGGAGCTTTCAAGATCTTAACCTTCCTGATAAACACATTCTGCAGAGGATAGATACTTGAAGTTGCCTTTTCAATATCTTTGCCAATGGATTCAGGAATGAACTTCTGAACCAAATCCTTGAGATCACAAGATTGTGCCTGGTTAACCATGATCTCTCTCATTTTCCGCCGGATCTAACCAAACACAGAAAAGGGCTTAGTTATGGGGAACAAGCATATAATTTAAATTCTGTCACAAAACATGACCCAGTATTGATAAGACAATGATCCTCTGATGGCATTTTACCTCCACGTGGATTCCCAATATGATATGCATGCATGTCAATGTAATTATAAGGAATGAGTCTATAACAGATTGAAATATTTACTTGTCGAATCTGGCTAGACTGTGCATAACATGTCCTCTTCTGCTGGTTCACACGCTTCTTGGTGAAGGCAATGCAGAACATCCTCAAAGTATAGCCATCAGTTGTCTTGACA
The DNA here is from genome assembly GCA_019155195.1 of Avicennia marina. NCBI lineage: Eukaryota > Viridiplantae > Streptophyta > Magnoliopsida > Lamiales > Acanthaceae > Avicennia > Avicennia marina. The sequence continues at coordinate 4,653,138 of CM032759.1, forward strand.
TCAACATGAGCTTCAATCAAAGATTGCCATTTCCTTACAAGTGACCTCAACTTGTCAGTAGTGAAGCCCATACCCTGGAATTTCAAGAGAAAAATAGTGTGTCAATTTATAAGTATACATAAATATAACTCACCCCCAAAAAATAATAAAACAAATAGATGCATTGAATTCTCAGTACCCAGAAGTTCGTGAGAACGTTCTTTCCCTGAACATCTTCAGCTCTCAAACGGATCTTTCTGAAGGCATGATCCTCATCACCTTGAAGGTCAGCCAAAGACACCTCAAACACACGATGCTTGAGTCCTTCTGAAGCAATCTGATAGAGAAAATTGCTAAATTTAAGTTCTTGGACAACAGAGAAGGAATAAAATATTCAGATTAATGGCGTTGCTGAAAACAACAGACCTAATAATCAGCATAACTTTACACTTTCCTGAAGTAGAGGTCCACACAGTTACAAATAAATGTTGAAAGCATCGCTGTTTTAATTCCGCCTTTTGCATTCGACATGTTCAAATAAATGGCCAAAACAAAAGCATGAATAAAAGTAGCTTATCAAATCATGCTAACCATAGAGCAAATACTCCAAATCCAAATTCAAACTAGGCCACAGCAGTATTTTATCCTTTGAGTATGTCATACAGGCATTGCAAATAACATAAAAACACAGATGGCAGTTTCGAACACCACTTTAATGCAGGTAAACAGTTGCAAAGAAAGTTTAAATTAGATGATCAATAACCTTAAGGCTCAACATAGAACTCCAAAAGCCAAAAAAGAAGAGGATTGTAAAATCCAATAAGCCCGTATTCCAACAAAGTTATTCACATCCATTGAATTCTAGAGAGAGATGACATATACGGGAAACAAATACAGTAGCAGCGAAAATATTGCTTGCAAAAATTTCTTTTAACTAGTACGCTTCATGTGTTGCTCAAATTCCAAACAAAAAGGCATCATTTCCTCAACATATCGTACGTCTAAGATCCAATGTACAGGTGAAAATTAAAAATTTAAATAACACTATTTCAGGCAAAAAGAGAAAGATGTAGAGGCCAATGCAACTCCAAGACAAAATAAAAGAATCGAGATTAAGCAAATTTTGATTGAACTGCTCAAAAACTTAAACAAAACAAGCTTACAAAATCACAACCTTCAAATAAGACACACACATCACAATGCCACAATTGCTAGATATTAAAAAGAATTACCTTAGTACCCTGAGTACGAGTAACTAGAGTTTTGCCGATGTTCCTGGTATTGAAAACCGACGGGGCTTTTACATCATACCAGTCCTTCTTTGTAAACGGATCAACCCTACGATAAACAAAAAAATAAATGAATCAAAAAAGTGCAAAAAGAATAAAAAATCCCAAAGCAACACCATTATATAATCCATACAATGAAATAGTGAAATTTTTTTTTAAAAAACACGAAGAAAATACGGAAACGATACTCACGCTTTCTTCTTGCCTCCCTTCTTCCCCTTCGAAATTCTCTTGTTCTTTCTGTGCCAAATCAAAAAGCGACAATGTTAAACATTCAAAATAATAATATACTTTCAAGTCATATAAGAAGAGTCGTATAAACAATATTTGAGAGCGCATGCATCTCTCGAGCTGTACCCGACGGCCATGGTGGCGAGCTAGCTGAGATTTGGAGGATGGAGCGAGGGCTCCCTGTGAAGAAACTCTGCCTTGGCTTGTTCCAGGAAAATGTGCTCAGCCTAAACCTTACCCAGCCGCGAGCATAATGGGACACTGATTGGGCCGAAATCCATTATTCCCATGGCTAGATACAATCAACACTTTATTGGACTAATCGGGCCCACTAATTTGATTGGGCCCATTATCTTCTGGCCTTTTAATTGTCAACCCATGTTAGGGCATCCCAGAAAGAAATACGACTGTTTTTTTTTTGTTCGAAAAATGAAATAGTATTGAAACTTTTTGCATTTGAAAAAAAAAAAAAAAAACTAACTTCACAAAATAATCTATTTAGACTTTACATATCTTCAGTGTCCAAAGATTGTGAGTACAGGTTAGCACTTAGGGAGATTTTCTTTCACAGGGTTTAAAGAAAAGAAGAAAGGAGATTTGAAGAGATCGAAGACACTGTATTGAAAGCAATTTCTAATATAAACAAAAAACAACGATTCGAATTTAACAAGATTTTAATGGTTTGGCCTAAATTTTTGTGGCTATGGGTCTAAATTGAGTTGAATTCAATGAATCCCGAAAAAAGAGAGTTTATTTTAGGTTATTTAAATGTTGACCCATTAATCTATTTATAAATTTAAAATAATTTAATAAATATTTTTTATTAACTAAATGTTTTAAAATATTTTAGCATATGAATTATGAAACTGAGAATTTGATTATTTAAACTGCAATTAATAGCATAAGACTTATTTTTAACTTCATTTTTTGGCTAAAATGGAATGCTGATTTTTTTTTGGTATAATGGATAGGTAAGTTAGTTTCAAATGGCTTACAAAAACTATGAGTTAAGTTCGAAATAAAAAAAAATAATTCATAAAAATAAATAAATGGATTAAATTTAAGTTGGTAATTTTTGTCGGAAATGCTCATATTTCAACTTGAACTGACAGCCGACAGCACGATCTGTGTAAATTATTATTCCTGTATAATGAATCAATCGTCAATTATGAAAAAGTGGATAGCCCCAATAGTTCTTCGGCCACTTTCTTTGATTGACCTAATTACGTTTCGCCTGTAACATTGATTTCCTATATTTTCTTTTCATTTAAATAATAATAACATATAAGTGCGAATAACTTGTTGACGAATTCGTACAGGTTATGTTCGGGGGAGGGGTTTTGGTGGGGATGATGTTAGATAGAATTGAGTTAAAATGAGTAAGATATTTAATTGTATGATTTGAATATTTTAAAGAATTTAATATATATAAAAATTTGAATTTGAAGAAAATTTTTGATAAGTTTTATATTTGAAAGTGTAAAATTGGACAAGACGATGGAGGGTGAACAATGGGTTCCAAACATAGCCATAGAGATTCTTACTGTGCTGCTGAGATCTGTCCTTTGAAAGTTAATTTTTCTGCAAAAACCATAGTAAAGCTGTCTTCCCATTGCGCTGTTTGTCTTAAACTACCACTTCGACTGAAGAAATGGAATAATTATAAATACAACCTCCCAGTATTAATTTATTAGCAGGAAGTTAAAACAGAAAATATTCTAGCATTAAACAAAAGACATCATGGGAATTACACAAGGTAATTTCACTGTATACAAGTCACAGATGATCAAATGAGAACGAAAACCTTATTGTACGTCATATTATCCTTTGTCAAATAAAAAAAAAAACACGCCTGTCAATCATGAGAAATGGCATCACACAAACAAAAACTAAATTCTGAACTTGATCACGGACTGTTATGATAATGTGGTGGCGGAGGCGATGGAGAAGGCGGAGGCGGGGAAGGTAGAGGTGGAGAAGGCGGAGGCGGCGGCGGTGAACAGCCAAAGGCACTACAATCCACGGGACGCGAATAGAAGTCGTGGCATTCCTCAACAGAACGTTGCTTAGGCCTATATGGTATGCAGTTCTTGGCGTCATCCTTGTCTTTCAGCTTGAGACACGAACTTGGCTCGCTGCAGAAGTAGTTCTCGGCGTAAGTGAAATTCTCCAGCCGAGAAAGCAAGCAAATACTCTCTGGAATGGCACCCGAGAGCTTGTTATGCGCGACGTTTAGCTGCTCAAGGCTCGTCAAGTTCCCAATGGACTCGGGCAATGTACCCACGAGGCTGTTGGAGCTGACGTCTAACACCGTCAAGTTCGTCAGCGATCCGATTTCTTCAGGCAGGCAGGCGCTCAAGCCCGCGTTCATAAGGATAATCTCCTTAAGGGTTTTTGCCATTTGCCCTATGTCTGGAGGCAGACACCCCTGGAGATTGTTGTGAGCCACGACCAAGGCGGAAACCGTGGAGTTTCCAAGGTTTTTAGGCAGGGTGAACTGGAAATCGTTGTTGTTTATGAAGAGGGCGTCGAGTTTCAGGTCGAAAAGTTCGGAAGGAACCTTTCCGTGGAACTTGTTGAATCGTATGTCGAGAAATTTCAGGGAAGGGAGGTGGAGGACGACAGAAGGGAATTTGCCGGAGAAGAGATTGTTGCTGATGTCAAGCTCGTACAGGAGATGAAAGTCACGGAAACTGGCAGGGAGGGTGCCGTTGAACCGGTTTGAATTTAAGTGGAACAGAGATAAGTCAGTTAGCAGGCCTAGCTCCTCAGGCAATGAGCCTGAAATATTTGCATGATTCAAGTCAATTCCGGCCACTGTGACGATGTGAGAGTCGTCAGGGGCCGGTGCGCAGAAGACTCCGGTGTAGTTGCAGACCTCATGGCCGTGCCAGTCTGAAGTGAAGCCCTTGGGGTCATCTGTGATGGCATGTTTCCAGGTTTGGAGGGCTATGAGTGCATTGAAGAGTCTGGGGTTTGGGAGTGGAGTTGGAGTATATGACTCCTGGAAGGATTGTTTGGGGAAGAATAACAAAAGGGATAAAAATCCCAGAAGGCCTAAGGAACTTGTCTTCATGCCGCAGTTGTGAAATGAATTTTGGTGTTTGGGTTAATGCTGTTGGTGGGCTGATTGGAGGAAGGGTTTTGGTTAAGGTTGAAGATGGGCAAGTGGCATTTATGCGTGCTTTTGAAGATTGTGTGATTTATAACTGGCCCTCATATATTAAAATTTCATATCTATATATATAAGCTGACAACCTCAACTACTGAATGCTGATACACACTTCGAAGTCGGTAAAATCCTGAGCTTGACTTCATCAAAAGGAAGATGTCTTTGGAAATTCGTGAAATGTAATATCTTTTTATTCCTTTTTCCGGTCTATGTAAAAGTGTATTTCCTCTTTTGATTTAATTAATGACAGGCATTTGCTTCTTTCTAAGACACAAATAGAGAGTTGTGCAATTTTCAAAGGTTATAGGAGTGATCAAGATTTGGTTATTATTACACCAGAAACACGGTTTTAAGTATTGGTAGCTGAACCTACAATATTGTACTCGTCTTTATCATAGTTCTTTTTATGCAAGGCAACAAGCACCTGCACAAGGGTTTCGAAGACCTCTTCTTCTAAGTTCTAACAGTGATCTCTCAGCACATTGTGACTTCTTCTCTCCATGTTTCTAATAATTAATTATCAAATAAATTATTTTTATTTTTCTTTCTGTTATCGATAGGCATTCATTCACATTTGACGTTGTGAATCACTTTTTGCTTCAACAAGGCCTCATTGGAACAAAATTCAGGCTATAAAAATTATTGCAAAGTTTCTCTCCTTAATGATCATTGCATTGACAGTTCCAAGTAGGCACACATTGCTAGCTAGGCTTCTGGCATTTTTTTTTATGCTCCATTTGAAATATTTAATAGATGGAGATTGATGGATCTCCTGCTACACATAGAATAAAAAGTTGGTTGAAGATTTGGAATTGCACAAACCCAGCTATTAGGGTTTCGTATCACTGTACCACTTATATTTTATTGCACGAATTGACAAAGTAATTGGCGTGAAACTTTCATAAAAATGACCATCTTCCTCTTCTTCTTCTTCTTGTTTTAACTGCGCACCCAACAATATTTAATTTCCTTAGATTTCTAATTTCTAGTAACTAACGATATATAACAATAGGGCACTGTCTATGTTTCTTATAAAATCTGGCTTCCCAAGTCACTGAATTGAAGTAATTTCATTGGCAGACAAGGGTTTCGCCAAGAATTTCTGATCCAAGTGATTAAGACATCACAACCTATTCTAATGTTTTTTTAACTACAATTGTTGGATGTGAAGTGGTGAATGTTTTATTATCACTTGATTACTTGCTCGAGACGTGGTCCTTGGAACATTTTTATCAAAGTGTAAGCAAAAGTCACAAAAATGGGGCAGGTGAACTTATAATATAGCTAGAACTTAGTCATTATTTACCTAAGTCAATGTTGCATGGAAATCACATATTTGCCATTGTTAACTTGAATTGCTTATGATGCATTAATTTAATCCAGATAGCATGTGGACCCTTGTGGAATTCAAACTTCACAAGTTAGGTAGGAGTTTTAGTAGATATCAAGAGATACGATGGCAATGATACAAGGACAAAAAATGAAATATATATCAGAAACAAGGGAAATGAAAAAGGGGAAAAGCATTGTTAGGTAGGAAAAAATATATCAAAAATGTAATCAGGGCCCATCTAAATAGTTGGCTTTATGATTGATTATTATATATAGAAATAGATCATATGATTATGCATAATACATGTAATTAGAAGAAAACAGGATTACGAAGGTTTTGCTGAGGGAAGAACAAAAAAATAAAATCCTAAGAAAGTGTTTTAAGTACGTAATTTGTTGTTATGAAAAAAAAAAAATTGAGGACAATCATAGTATGATTGAGAATCAAAATCTAATTTTTCTCATAAAATGTTGGAAAAATGAGCTAAAAACTTTTTTGGCTTTCCTTCAGCAATAATCATCACCTCCCTTCTATGAAATCATTTCCTTATTGCTTTTCATAGGCTACCAAACATATTTCGTACTTAATCTCTTTGTTGTTTTAACTTTCTTTTTTTTATCTTACATGTTTCTTTACAAGACCTGATAAAGCTTTTAGCATTAAAAAGATAAAGCATCATAAGTACTTGAACTTAAGTACAAAATCAATTTTGGACAGCACTAGTGTTTAAATTATATTCTCTGAGTTTTATCTTGAGGACGAAAAAATAAATATCAATTCAAAATTAAGTGGAGCCATCTACCAACTTCAGAGCGCAAACTCATAGAAAACATATTATATGATCTCAACAGTTGATTAATTATAAAAATTTAGCTGTTTCAGAACTAGTTATAGCTGAAGCCTAAACATTCCCAGGAACAAATATTATCTATATTATAATAAGATGCAAATCATTATAAGGATAAAAGTAGGAGTAAATTAATATTCATTGTAAGCAATCAATCGAGTTCATCTAAAAAATGTTACTTTCGATAAATTTCCTTTTGTTTTGGATTTTTTTATTTAATTATATGAATGCTTTGATTAGTTCTTAACCCTTGTGGCAATGGCATAGCTAAGATGTATTGGGATTACATGGCACAAGATGAGTGTTGCGGACAAGATGATAACAGATGAATTGTGTGTTGTATCGAGGACTAGGAAGACTGATTTGGCAAGAGTTAACTTTCTGTATTTAATGGGATTCTCTGTGATTCTATGATTTCTTTGGAGATTAGATGGATGAGATCCAATTTGAATAAATAAAAGAAAGACAAAATCAAGATAACATCAATTCAATGTGTGAAGTTGGTGAAAATAGAAAGAAGATCCGATGCGATATACGGAATGTCAACGCTGATACAACAAATAGATTTGACAGAATTGTTGATGAATGAATGAACAGTGGAATTGATATAATTTCCACATTTTGAAGATATAGTTTTATCCTTATAAAGGATTGTTGCAAAAAAATTGCAGATCATTGAGTAAAGTAAAGAAAAAGGGCTTTGTGTGGAGTATAGTGAAAAGAGTGCCACTAAGTGAGTTGATAGGGCTCAAACAAGAGCTATGTGATAACAAAACAACTAGAGCGAAGTCCAAAAGGAGTTTTGGTTAGGGCATAGACTAGGAGAGTTGTCAAAGATGCTCTACTACTAGTTAATAGTCATTGGGTTGAGTGATTACACTATAATGTAGTTAGTAAGTTCGTTGTAAAAGAATTTGTTATAACAACTTCATAATGTTAATGGAATTTTATATTGAACGAGGTTCTACAGGCATATAAGTGGTTGATATTGAAAAGACAGTCCACTAAGTAAGTTGATGAGTGCTCAAACGAGAGCTATGTGATAACAGTATAATGTAGTTAGTAAGATCATTATAAGAGAATTTGTTATAACAGTTTCATAATTTTAATAGAACTTTTATATTGGACAAAATTCCATAGGCATATAAGTGGTTGATATTTTGAACTACGTAAATAATTTATGTGTTTCCTTAATCATTTACATTGTGTTTTGTACGTGTGTTACATCAATTCATACATAAGTAGTTATCCGCCATGTTACAATAGCTAGCTGGTGCTTACAATATCTACATTAAATAAAAACTTCGCGTAATTAAAGACAACGTCAAGATTGTATTTGATTTTTTGAACACTTGAATATTTCTAAGTAATGATCAAATTATGAGAAGTATTCAACTTATTATTGTAAGGAAAATTTGTTGTTGACCTAAACCATTAATATATTACTAGTCAAAGCCGTGCACTTTTTGTGCATACAAATTTATGTATAAATTATAAAGTTATTATATTTAAAATAATAAAAAAATAAATGTATTTAAAATAAAAAGTATGAAAATTTTAAAATGAGATTAAGAAAAAAACAAGATAATTTGAAAAGTGAAAAGAATTTGAGAAAAAATACAAATAAAATTAATAAATTAAAAGAAAATTAAGAAAAATAACATAAAATAAAGAAATCTAAATGAAATTGTTTTGAAATTTCACATTGTGCAATAAAAAAATTAATTTTTAATAATATCACTACCAGAAAATTTAATTTTCGGACAGCTTTTTGGGATAGATTTGAAATTAAAAGTCATCCTAAATTATATTTGGGATGACTAATATTCCGTTTATATTTACCTTATTGCTAAATTTTGGAACGGTTTTAGGAATGCTTATTTTGGGACAGCTTTGAGACGGGTTTTTTTGGGACTGTTTTGGCATGACTTTGGGATGGTTATTTTGGAATCGTTATTTTGAGACGGCTTTGGAATGGTTATTTTGAAACGATTTTGGGATGAATTTTTTGAGACAGCTTTGGGTCAACTCTTAAGTGTAATTTGGGACGATTTTGGGATAACTTTTATATTAAATTGGAGAAAAAATCTATTAAATTTATGTTAAATTCTTGTTATTCTTGTATAATTAATTAATAAATTTTATACACCAATTTTTTGAAACAAATACAAATACGTAATTTAATAATTTCAAACTAGTGGAATTATTTACACACAATAAAACCATAATTAAAAGTATTATACAATCCAATCTTTTTAGTAAAACAAAAAACATACGAAATGGGAAATGTTGGGCAAACAAGCTCTACATCTAACTATCGAGGTCCTCATTATCTTCATTATCTTGATCGTCATCGAGGGATCCAAGGCCAAGCTTTTTAGAAGCGAGTCACATAAATTTATTTAATCTCACCTTTATTTGGGGTAATCTGGTCTTGTAGTCATCCATTTTTGCATGTCTCTCCCATAGCTACTATTGATTGCATTCTAATGTAACTTATATTGCTTGTAACTCGGGGTTTGGTGAAGAAGTGGTTGAGTTAGTCAACCCATAAGACAACTATTTGAAAGTCTGACACTTTGAGCCCAGCCTTGGCAAGTGGCCTTTTTTAAAGCCACCAAGTGTGTTGAGGACAATCATGTTACTATTGGTTGAGTTAGATAAAGTCCTACCGCCCTCTAACTCTTATACCTCTAGGACTTCGGCAGCGTTTAAGTCTACCTGTAATTTTTGCATTATCTCCTACAGATATATAAAATCAATTAGTAGTTGCATGATATGGTAAGGTATATGGATATAGGCATAAGTAATTATACTTACCTCTTGAGACTATGTACGAAGGCCTACCCATTTGCCTGCTACGTTCTTCCAATTCAAATCATTGTAATCAACTCAACTACATATGAAGAATGCAATTTGGAACAAACATAAGTAACAATATTACATTGATAAATTGTGTAAATATCAAATAATGCTACATCATCAAACACTTAGATGTGCAAGTTCAACTTAATAGCAGCTTAATAAATGTAGAATAAAAAGAGCACCCATTAGATCATATAGAATGAAAAGAGTTAGTAGCGAATTCATTTGAAATTGTTCAATTTATGGTATCAATTTTATTGGCTAAAAATGCAAGAAAGTTGGAAGCAAACTAATTTGATATTCAAAAATATCTTTCAATGGCATTTCATTAACAGACATATACAAGCAATAACATTTCATCAAACATATTATACAAGCAAGCCATTTGAATAACATTTTTCAATGACATTCATTAAACATGTTATGTGCATGAATATAGATAGTTAAATTGTGTAAAAAAATTTGATGTCCAAGAATCCACTAAGCAAATGACACCAACCTATAGTAAATCTTATTTGGAGTTAATATACTAACAAATTTCATCACTAAATAATTTACACATATACAAGGTTATCATTTAAGTTATCAACCCAAAGTCATCCAAAATGAGATGATGTGATATTTCATCAAACACTTGATATGCAAGTTTTTTTAATTAAAAATTACTCTATTAAAGGGGTTTCAATCCACCCAATAAATAATACTAAGTATTAAAATATGTTATAAACATGAATTTCACTAACAAATTTCACTCAAATATTTAAGACATAAAAACCCCAAAAGTAGGTTTACATCTTTCACTAACATCTATAAAAGTTCAAATATGTTGTTCAAGAACCCCAAATTTTACATAAATGAAAATCTTTACAAAAACTCCAAATCTACGAAGACATTTAACTTTGATGGATTTGCATAATTAAAAAAAATAAAATTAACGCTTACCTTGTTGAAGTAGATCCAAAATGAAGAGTTGAAATTTTGAAAATTCTGAATGAACACAATGGTAGAGGGTGCGAGCACTCCAATGTTGGTTTCTGAGAGATTTCAAAGTTTCAAATAAGGATGGAGCGAAATATTTGGGGAAGAAGAGAATTTAAATTTTCATTCTTAAATTTTGGGATAACTTTGGGACAGATATGTTAAAGTCGTCCCAAAACTCCACGTGGATTAGTGCACAGTGGCAAATCGTTATGTTCAACGTCTTGACGACTAGCAAAACTTACCTTTCAGTCTGCACGTCTCGCTCGTTGTTGCAACGTTGAGCGCGACGTCTCTTTTAGTCTGCACATCGTTGGGTGGGACGAGCAGTCCTGGGCGTCAGGTGTTGGGTGCAGCGTCAAGCGTCGAGCGTCGGTTGTAGTCCTGCCCTGGGCGTCTACACGTCGGGCGTCGGGTGTAATTAAATAGTTTTGGGACAACTTTGTAACGGTTTTAGTTTTAGTGTAGTCAAATAGTTTTGGTACAGCTTTTTTGGAAGGGCTTTGGGACGGTTTTAGTTTTAGTATAGTCAAATAATTTTGGGATAGCTTTGGGACTGTTTTAGGTTTATTATAATCCAATAATTTTAGGGTCATTTTTGAACGGTGTTTTCGGGACGGCATTAAGACGGTTTTAATTTTATTATAATCTAATAATTTTGGAACAATTTGGAACTGCGTTTTTGGGACGGCTTTAGGACGGTTTTAGTTTTAATGTAATCAAATAGTTTTGGAATGGCTTTGAGACGGTTTTAATTTTAGTGTTGTCAAATAGTTTAGAGATGGCTTTGGGACAATTTTTTTGGGAGGGCTTTGGGACTGTTTTAGTATAGTTAAATAATTTTGAGACGGCTTTGGGACTGTTTTAGTTTTATTGTAGTCCAAAAATTTTAGGATGGTTTTGGAACGGCTTTGGACGGTTTTAGTTTTTATTATAGTCTAATAATTTTGGAACAATTTTGGGACTGTGTTTTTTGGACGGCTTTGAGACGGTTTAGTTTTAATGTAATCAAATAATTTTGGTATGGCTTTGAGACGGTTTTAATTTTAATGTTATCAAATATTTTTGGAACGGCTTTGGGATGACTTTTTTGGGAGGGCTTTAGAATGGTTTTAGTTTTAGTGTAGTCGAATAATTTTGGGACGGCTTTGGAACTGTTTTAATTTTATTAGTCCAATAATTTTGGGACGGCATTTTCAGAATGACTTTGGGACAGTTTTAGTTTTGTTGTAGTCCAATAATTTTGGAACGGTTTTAGGACGACTTTAGTTTTACTATATTCAAATAGTTTTGGGACGGTTTTAATTTTAGTGTAGTCAAATAGTTTTGGGACGGCTTTTTTGTGACGATTTTGGGACAATTTTAGTTTTACTGTAGTCAAATAATTTTGGGACAGCTTTGGGACTGTTTTAATTTTATTATAGTCTAATAATTTTGGGACGGTGTTTTCGGGATGACTTTGGGACGGTTTTAGTTTTGTTATAATCCAATAATTTTGGGACAGCTTTAGAACAACATTTTTGGGACGGCTTTGGTTTTAATGCAGTCAAATAGTTTTGAGACGACTTTTTTGGAAAGGCTTTGACACGGTTTTAGTTTTAGTATAGTCAAATGGTTTTGGGATGGCTTTGGGACTGTTTTAATTTTATTGTAGTCTAATAATTTTGGGACAACGTTTTTGGGACGACTTTGAGACGGTTTTAATTTTAGTGTAGTCAAATAGTTTTGAGACAACTTTGAGACGATTTTAATTTTAGTATAGTCAAATAGTTTGGAGACAGCTTTGAGAAAGATAATTGGGAGGGCTTTGGGACGGTTATAGTTTTAGTGTAGACAAGTAAATTTGGAACGGTTTTAGGATGAATTTAGATACTGAAGAGTAAAATAATCTTAAAACCATCCCAAATTTGGGACGGTATCTTTTCTAAAAAAAATGCATTTTTGGGACAATTTTGGAGTGGCTTTGAGACAAATTTTCAAGAGCCGTCCCAAATCTGTCTCTAATTTAGGATGGAATTTACCCGTTTCAAATTAACTGTGCCAAATTAAATATTTTTTGGTAGTGTATACTATAGATATATAGCACCAAATAATTTATATGATTTTATTAGGTCTTCCTAAATCAAGTAACATGCATGTTTTAATGGATCATATAAGAAGAATCCCAATTCCATGTTTCATCTGGCATATTAAAGTGGTTTAAATTTTGGGCATGGGGGCGAATTATGTACATTTGCTAACTTTCACATCTTTATATGTTTTTTTAAGACAAAAAAAAAAAATTCTAATAAAGTGAGTGGTTGGTTTATTTCTTCCATTTTCTCAAAGGTACGGCTTATAAAAGCTGAATGAGCGAGCATGTGAAATTTTGTAACACTTTCACTCCTTTAATTTAACATGAGGCATTTAACAATTTTTCCCCTGATATGCATGTATGCATTTTGATATTGCTATTGATATTGAATTATTTATTAGCAATTTTATTGTATACAAGCACCCCTTCAATATAAATTTAATCATTATTTCTTCCAACTTTTTAAATCCTGATCATGTGGACATATTTTTCTAGCTTTTTTCCCTCCAAAATTCATCATCGTTACTAGCGGAATGATGATCCACAAACTAAAATTTGAGGGGGTAAAATTATATATATATATCTACATAAAGATCCATTCAAATATTTTGGGGAGGCCATTTCATAATAAAATATAAAAACATGCAAAATTTTTAAAATTTAAAATAAAAAACTAAGGGGTAAATATATATTTGTCAAAAGTTTCAAGGGCCCTACAAAATCCCTTTTGAATTCGCCCTTGACTGCACAGTGCCATTTATCCCTGAGTGACTGCTTCTAGTCTAAATACTATGTGCACGCGCGCTTGCGTGCAATTTGGTACACTTTAGGTATGTATAAAAATTAAATAATTTTTTTTAATATAATAAAGATTTACAAATAATTGAGTAGAAGTTGTTGAAAGATAAGTAATTATTTGGAAATATTCTCGCCGCTCATGAGAAATTACATCATATTGTTCTTTATTTGGTTTGTGTTGAACTAAATGATAGTGTGGACTGGTATGTATGAGAGAAAAGTTAAGTTAAACCAATGGTCCATTTGAAAATGTGCTTGGTGCATTTTTATTGGGTATTTAAAGTTATAACATAAATTACAATTTTATAGTAAAAATAATATAAAAAAATCCATTAAATATTATGACAAATGTCATAATCTTATCACCTAAGTATATTTGCTCTATGTGCATCATCTACAAAACCCCTCTCCATGGGTTAAGATCTAATCATCAATACCCACCAACGTTCTTTCTACCGCCCTATATCTCATATGGAAAGGTTCTCTTTATTTGTTGTAAAAATTGTTCTCTTCTCACTCACTAAATTTCCCTAAAATTATTTGAAGAAAAGCTTCCCTTCCCCTCCATTTAATATCTCTAAATTTGTTGGCAAGAAAGTTGTGAAGTACTTTAAAATCATTTTCACCACAGCCACCCAACTAATTGTGTTATTTGGGTAACTTTTCATCCTTCCTCGCAATCGCACAAAGCATTGTATTGTGTAACTGAGGCTCCCATGACTGCACGAATCTTATTGCTACAACACCAATGATTAAGCTAGAACGTAGATTATTCTAACTTCATATTCCTCTTCTTGTTGCTACTTTAAATCGTCTCTTATTTGCAGAAAAAGGGATTGTTTTATCTTGATGTTTATAGTGTCCTAAAATCGTTTCTTGCGATAGTGCTTTCTAGTACAACTCAAGCAATCTGCAACTTCTCTACTTTCAACAAATCCTAGAGGGTGTTTGGTTGGCACTTTGAAATTAGAATTTGAGTCGGAATTGGATATGGAATGATTTGTAATAAAATGAGTTATGAGTTCTATTTCAAGCACTCCAAGTTACTGGGCCATAGATGAAATCCAAATTCTTGAATGTGATTCCACAGTTTAAATTTTGAGACAAGCCATTTAGGATGTAATTATAGGTTTCATTCCAATTTCTTATATCCATGCCCTTCTACCAAACATTCCCCTAATGTTTATCCAACAAATGCCACATAACTTGTTTCTCTTAATTTTAATATATAAATGCAAAAAAATTATATAACGATACTTTATATTTAAAGTCAACTACAAAATTATAACAACATTTTTTTAATATATAGTGTACTTATATGTTGGCGTGTGAGAGAGAACATAAAAAGGAGTTGAGAATATATTAAAATTTATGTACCAAAAAAATGAAAATCAAGTTTCTCTCTTAAGTTTCTTTTGATATCACTAGTCTGTATTTTGATATCATATATTTTCGTCTATGCATCCTCAACCTTAAATGCATCTCATAACTTGAAAATTTGATTTAAAAAAAAAAGAATATTAATAAATGCTTTCAAATATTAAAAGTATTAGCTTGAGAAAGGAGTCGTGGGCATGTTCGGTTAAAGAATTTCCTCAAAATTTAGGTTGTACTTTGACAATAGAATTGGTTTTAAAAGAAAAAATGAGGGAAGAATTTTAAGATAGTCAAATTTTGGCAGAATTTGAATAGACTTTGTGAGAAAAATATAACGAAAAAGATGTGTTGTGAGAATAATGATTGCTGTGTGATGTAAACAGTTGTTATCTATATTTTTAAAATAAAATATTAATAAGAGTTGTATTTATTTTAATGAATTGATAATATCATTAATTTTATTATTATTATTAATATTATTTTTATCATTATTGTTATTGTTGCTTCTGTTGTTATCTATACTAAATATTAGCTATAAGGGTAGTAGAGTAACAACCTTGATTATCAACATGATCAAAATGCTATAATATCTATTTAATTATACTCTCTTTTCTTAATTTTTACATGTCTTCCCAAACTTTAATTTATAATCTCCATATATATGTGTGCGGGCGCCACCGCATATATGCATGTATTGATGTGACACTCTCAATGGAGTGACGAACTGGTGAGAATGAGAATTTTTAATTTTTTTTTAAATCGGGATTATGTGTTTTTTTTGGTTTTTGTAGATAATATAAAAACCGCAAATTTGATATTGTAATTATATACGAACAACGATTTGTACGGCAACTCCGGAATACACGATTTATGAAATCTGTTGCACGCTTTTTTCTTCGTCGTGATTTAACCGGCAAGCAAATCAACAGTGCGGTACTCGCTGAAGCCCTACCCAAAAACCCAGATCAAAATAGAGCGTAGTGTCGATTGTTCCGGAGTCCTGGGATAAAAATAAACGAACAATGGGGGGATCAGGGGAAAAAACAGCAGAGATGTCACTGAAAGATCAGGGCAATGAATTTTTCAAAGCGGGGAATTATCTCAAAGCCGCAGCTTTGTATACTCAGGCCATTAAGAAAGACCCCTCTAATCATACTCTTTACAGGTATTGCACGCTCATTTCCTTTGTGTTTACACCCTTCTTGCTGGTTTATTTTGCTCCTTTTATTTTATTTTAATATCTTTCTGGGTTATATGGGTTATTTTAAGGATTGCTTGTAGCCTTTTTCTTTCGATCAAGGTTGAATTTTTAGCTTAACTCTTGTTCTTTTAGGTTTCTGGTTTACCATTGAGCTTAAACTTGTCAATTTGTGGCTGTAATTCTTCATGTTGTTGTTTTTCGTTTTTTTTTCTAGCATTTAGTGTCAGTTTAGGTCTTGGTTTGTTTCTTTGAGTCTTCAACGGTGACTTTCTTTTACTTGATGATTGTAACGCTACATTATATTCCTTCGTGTTTTTCTTCGTCAATATGTTCTTTTGTTTTCTTTTCAAGAACTAACTTCTTGTTTATCTCAATGTAGACTGTCATGGAGAATGCGCTTGTTTAGTTGTTCTTTTGTTTCGTTGTGCCGGGGTTTCTTTGATTATTTATGTATATTGTCCGAATGTAGGTGGGTTGAAAGGGTGAACAAATGTACCGTTGCTTCCATTGGGGAAGGAAACAGTATCTCTTAAGCTCAATAATTAGCTTCCATTGGGGAAAGAAAGAGTATTTTTGTAGCTTAGTAACTAGAGTCCCGATTCTTTTCAGATATTTAAGGTTTAAAAATGTTAAATGTTAACGCAACTTATAAAGCCTTGTTAAAAGCGAATTTAGTTATTTTGAAAAGCATATTATGATGCTTTTCAGGAAGAAAGATGAAGAATTTGAAACTTTCTGTGGCATAACTGAGCTGTGCTCTTTCTGAAACAACAGTTTTCCTTAAGTAGGTAAAGCCTGGGGAAGATCTGTTCAAGGATTTTGGAAGTGTTATCTCCTTAACATAGACAGATACTTGCATGACCTGAGAAGTCATGTGATATAGTTAAATCGTGCTCTGTTTTTTTTCAGGCATATGTGTTTACAATTCCTAGCCATCATTTTTCTTTTTAGGTTTATTCTTTCACAACATACCATCTTTCATCTTTTTCTAATTTTTGAACTGTTCTATTAATTTTCGCTATGGTCTTTACTAGCAATCGTGCTGCTGCATTTCTGCATTTGGTTAAGCTTAACAAAGCACTTGCTGATGCTGACACCACTATCAGTTTGAAACCAGATTGGGAAAAGGTATATTGTTTAGAGATTATTGAAAATTTTCTTCTCTTAATTTTTTATCCCAGCCTGGGCTTTTGCATGTGAAATGCCACTGTTCTATTTGCAGGGTTATTTCAGGAAAGGTTGTGTTTTAGAGGCTATGGAACAATTTGAAGATGTATGTGATTTACTTTGCTTGCTTAATCAGCTTTCATGGCAAATTAGATGCTAAGTGTTGATTGTCATGATTTGTTGTATAGGCCTCAGTTGCTTTCCAGGTTGCCTTGAAGTATAACCCACAAAGTTCTGAGGTGACCAAAAAAATCAAAAGGCTCACACAATTGGCAAGGGATAAAAAACGAGCTCAGGAAGTGGAAACTATGAGATCAAATGTTGATATGGCAAAACATTTGGATGCCATTAAAACTGAACTAGTGAGTGCTGGGTTTCTTTTCCCATAGACACTTTTTTGGCTTAAACCTGACCAGTACCCCTTCTTCTAACACTTTTTTTAGATAACTCATGAATTGATATTATGTTCTTACTTTTTTTATGATATAGTCTTCAATATGGAGGAAATCATGTTTTAGTAGCCATGTTCATCTGTGTTAGACATAATAGATTTTCATGTATTTTGTTTCTTAGTTAATATGACTAGTTATTCTGATTTCGTTAGATTCTGTATATGTTTCCTTCTTGGTATGATTAGAATTATGGTGGGACTAGAGTTGTATTTGGCTCTTTTGGTTATGGGCGCCATATTATAAATTGAGACAATGCTTTAGTGCTAACGCATGATTATATTCTGTCAATCTTCTAACAATCTGAAGGTGGTCATGCATGAATGTGCCATGCACATGGGCCCAAATAATGTGGGATGTCAGTTGAATGTTCTTTTTAAGTGCTCAAATTTGTCTTGGATGTCTGTTGATGATTTGATTGCCACTTGTAACTCCGATCTTTAATGAGATTGACTAAAATAAGTTAATATTTCCGCAGTCTGCGAAGTACCGTGCTGAAGATTGTTGGAAGGAGATTTTCTCTTTCCTTGTTCAAACAATGGAGAATGCTGTAAAATCATGGCATGAAACGTCTACTGTTGATCCTAGAGTATATTTCCTGCTGCATAAGGATAAAACAGACGCGGAAAAATATGCTCCAGTTGTCAATATAGATAAGGTGTTTAACCTTGTAATCAAATGGTTTTGCAGTCATGCTTATCTTCATCTTCGTTTCTACATAATCATCTGAAGTTCTTCTCCAGTTGTCTAATGGATCTTAAGTATAGATTGCAGTTGAGTAAAGATTTAGCCTTTTGGCAACCTGCTTTCATTATAAATCATTATTGATTAGACAAGTATTATGGATGAAAGAGTTATTGTGCTCACTGTTCCAGGCATTTGAATCACCCCACACACACGGCAGTTGTTTTTCCTTCCTCAGGCAGTATGCTGAAGATTCTTTCTCTCAAGCTGCTTGTTTAGTGGCGCCCAAAAGTATAATATCCTATCCACAGGTAATACTGAACTTCCATAAGCTTGCTGTTGGTTTCACCATTAATGTTTAAGATACACACTCACACACACATATCCTGGCAATTTGGTCATAATATTAATCTGCCTGCATGGGGCCTCATATGCTATGAAACAAGAAGTAATTAGAACAAGTTCAAGGGCCTGGAAGAGTTTGTACATCTGGAACTCTCGATCTTTAATCTATAGATTTGATTTAGCCAGGGTATAGAAACAGATATTCTGTCACTTATTGAAAGTAGTGATAATCTTTAACTTCTTTTCATGATATATCATTTATTGTGGGTGAGGAATGATTAAATTCATATCCTCAGCAGCAGTGTAGAACTTTGTAAAATAATATTTTAATTAGTCATTTGCTGAGTTGTTTGGCCTGTTAAATACAGACAAAAATTGTCATGTTATTAATCTGTCACAGTGGTATTTCTTCGAATCTTTATAGTCTTCCTGAACTTTGTCCTCCTGTGTTAGCTTAGGAAACATTTTATGATTCAAGAATGTTCTGTTGCAATATATGTCATCCTGCAAAAATGAATTGTTTTTTCTGCTATTGTCTCTGAAAATACAGGTGTGGAAAGGCCAAGGATCAAGAAAGTGGAAGCATGGACAGAATGATGGTTTCTTTTTCCAATTTGAATCACCTTTGCTGCGTAAGATGTGGTTTATTGCCAGTTCTACTGAGAAGGGCCAAACCTTGTGCAGGTCTCTAACTCTATCCATTCATTTCACCATACATATGTGTATGGAGCCATGCATTCAAACCAGTTCACACATGGACAAGAATATTGGCATACAGAAATTACATGTTTTGGAATCATTTTTTAATGGATTTATAATTCATTCCCTTGTTCATCTTTACCCTTACCTTGTATACCCTCCTCCTGTAATCCCACAAAATCACACCACCATGAAATCGGTTATTTTGGGCATGTAGAGATTTATTATTACATAATGACTGGACCATAGCACTGATTCCAAACTGTATTCTTGTAGTTAAGGTCTCAGAAACCTCTAAAGTTGATTAATTGTGATAAATAGAACTTTGAGAATGGCTCAACTATATGTTGTAGTGTTTCTCAGATATTTTATTGAGTAACTGGAGCTATTTATTCAGGACTAAGATCCTGATTAGCCTAATATTCTGCAGGGATCCTGTCACATTGGACATTAGTGTGCATGAAATTCTCCCTCGTCTGTTCAAACAGGCGTAACTATATGCACTAGCAACGTGCCATATCCTGTTTTCTTCAGGACACTGGTAGCCAACTATGGAGCTTTTAGTCAGAAGTAGAGCAGACATTGTGGGAAGGGGTGGTGACCCTGCCATCAATATTTTGCTTGGATATACAATCTGTACCCAAGAGCTCCCCAAACTCAGGTGCTTCTCCTTGGACTAGGTAAGATAACCAGATCCACCGGGAGTGGTTGCACTTCTGTAGAAAACAGATTTTATTGTGGCAGTAATGCTGCTTTTGTGATTTGAATTTATTTGGTTAGGAAGCGTGGACTGGAATGCCATTTTTGTTTTCTGTTTTAAATTGTATTTGTTTCTACTTTTGAATCATTTTATTTATGAAGAATTTGGTGTGTAGTTCATCAATCTTGAAATTATCTACATTGTCATGCAATACTGGTTGGCACTCTCAACTCTTTAAGCATTGTGAAACACATTGGCTTCTATTTTTTTTTAACATAAGAAATTGTACTGTTACAACTCAATTCTGATGCATATGCCAGTGCATCGAAGTCTGTAGATAGGCAGGACAGAGTAATGCTATGAATTCTTTGCTAAGTGAGGCCTTTAACATGTTTAAGTGCATGTTTGAACCTATTTAGTTGAGATACACGGGAACTAATGAGTTGTACTGCTTAGGGGCATGAAAAATTTTATCTTCGGCAACTAAATTTATAGAAATAAAGGTTAATCTGAATTCATTTGGAAATATTATGTTGCTGACCAACCTGATTTATAGAGACATTGTCTGTAAATTTCCGTATAGCATCCACCAGTTACTAACAAGTTGGCTTAGTGGCTTGAAAAAGAAGTGATCCTTGGGCAGATCTCTATTAGCTAAGCAATAGGCTTATGGACTTGTGTTTTGGGGTTGGTTTTAAGACTATTTGCTCCTGAAAACAACCTAGAAATAATAAAAAAAATCTATCCAAAAAATTCAACTCCACCCCAAACTCGCAAGTTACAGATTTGTAACTAGAACAGACTGTAAAATGTCAGGACTTTACTAATCTACTCTGAAGCTCAAATAAGAGCTTGAATTTAAAACAGATCATGGTTGCTTTCATACTTATTGATACCATTAGGTCAGCTCAGGCTCTTGATGACAAACAAATGAAGCTAAGCCTTGGGACTGATCATGTAGATAGTGAACCTTAGAGTTTTGCTAAGCTTTTGATGAGTCACTATTTGATGTTATTAGTGGTTCTTCACATTTAGCTTAGATTTTGGAGGCAGAATTATATAGGATATATGGAATTATGAAAAATTCATCCTGGAATGCTTTGAATAGACAATAAAGATCGATCCAACCCCTTTCAAGAGATATATTGGATTATGATATTTCTCTAAATTGGAGATTTTCATTATTTTTCAACCATGAGCTCGTTGGTTTATAATAATGGAAAAACAAGCTCCAGAGGGATCCAACTTCAGAAGACATTTGAAACTTTATGTCATCAGTAGATATGGTTGCACTTGATGTGATGAAAACCTAACCCTGCTAGAAATTTTATGGGGGATTTTATGTGACATTGAACTCTATCATCTGCTACTTTAATTTCAACTGCTCTAATGTTTGGCTTGCATGTTTGAAGTATGAAGTTGCAAGCATTTTCTGCTTCATTAATCGATAGGAAGATCTTCTCCTTTCCAATGGTGTTTAGTGAACTTTAATTTTTCTGACCTCTTCATGACTTCTCCTGGGTCAACTAATACAAGCTGATGATAATTATAAGGAGGGTTAGCTAGTAAAAATATCATAACAAAATGTTAAGAAAGCTAGGAATCAACTGCTGGTTAAGAAAGAATATTTTGTACCTTAATGCCTTGTCTATCAACATATTTCTTAACTTCTTCAAGCATCCTGATTCCACTTGTATCAATACTTCCTGTAGCTGTTTGATTATATTCATTAGCGGATGTTCACATTCATATTTAACCGGTTTAAATTTATTAAATGGATTACTGGACTAGTAAGTCATGTTCATACCACTCATGTCTAATGTGACATTGCAAGTCATGCTTTAATGAATATTTGAGCTTGTCCTCTGCATCTATCCATCTGGAGATCCTAAGAACATAATCAGCTCAAATAAGCATCTTGGTGTTGGACTTGACATCCGTTAACGCAAGTTTATGTACCTTTCCATTAAGTAGCTGGCATTGTCCAAGTAAGGTGGGCGTTGATATGAAGGATGAGAATTCCAGGAACAAAATTTGCCTTGGGGTATTGCCCGGTGTTTCTGTAAATGGAATTAGGAATATTGCCCAGGGCTCAAATCATTGGCCTTGCTTCGAATAGAAGTATATGAAGCAGGGAGATTGTTGCCTGTAATAAGCACAAGCATGTCTCAAATATCAGCATCAGAAATTTGATTTGGTCCAAGTAGTAATGAATTGGTAAGGCTATTCAAAGTTTTTACAAGCTAGTTCTTGAACAGAAATTCGTATACTTAAGCTCTGAGTGGTTGTTATTTACTTTCACTGAAATCTTACCAGAAGAGCTTGAAACTTATTTTTGTTCCTGCATACCGCAGTCACTAGTCCAGTTTGCACCCCGCCAAAGATGACTCCTACATCAGCACTTGTGCACACGATGAGTCAAACTTGTCAACTACCCAGAGGTGAATGACAGCTTTATAGTCTATAATACTGATCATCGCGGTGATGATTATGGCAGAGAGCACGACCAGGGGCGTGTGGTAGAATAATGGCATGAGAAATAGCCAGGTTATCATCACTGCTGTTGCCACCACAATGTTGGAAGCTGCAGACCTGCATCATGCATTGTAGTTTACTGCTGCCCTCGAGAATGGTCCTAGTGAGCACAAATGTTTGAGGAAGTAGATTAGTTTTGCATTAGGACAAATTCCCTTAATTGTGTACTTTGCTGAGCACACATGAAGTCAAGTAACATGAGGTGCAGGAGCCTGCTATGTTCATCATTTCCATAGCAACGATCTCTTTTTTTCCATCTATTTGATCGCCTTTCAATCTGGCAAAGCTTCTCCCCACAACCATCCCTACCTGTATGGTTATAATCAAAGTCTCACCATCACTTTAAGTTTTAGGGGACGCGGTTGTACGTTGGGATCGGACTAGGGGTGAGATCGAGTCGAGCTCGAGTAGTGGTATACTCGAGCTCAACTTGACAATGTAATGGTGAAGCTCGAGCTCGAGCTCGAGACTGGATCGAGTTCGAGCTCGAGTATTTGAAATTAATTAATCGAAAATATATCAGTAAAATAACAAATGTCTAAAATGACACAGGATAAAGACTTATTTACAAAACTGCCATCGAGTCGAGTTACTCGAAACTTGTCGAGTCGACACAGAGTCAATTCAAACTCGACTCGATAAGCCACTCGAGTAGCTCGAGCTCGACTTGAGTTCAACAATGCTCGAGCTCGAACCGAGTTTTGAGTCGAGCTACTCGACAAGTCGAGTCGAGTAACTCGACTAATTCACAGCCCTAGATCGGACAGAAGATGCTTGTTTGATACTTATAGCTAGGGCGATGGTCCAGCGATGATGTCTGTCTTTATTACCGTCGAACAGATATGGTGATCCACATGCCTCCTTGAGCTTGCACAGTGATGGTGGATTCAGACCTTTCCTCAGGTGTCTTATCTGTGACATCAGAATCAACATTGCTTTTATTAATTTGTGAGCCCATATGATGAGAGTAATGAATAATCAAGACATGTCGGTTATAAAGAAATTGATATGATTCACAATTTGGACGCCATGTTTCTCTGCATGGGTGACGTAAACCAGAAGACTTCCCAAGAGAATTACAGGTGAGTGGAGACGGGGCATTTATCCAGAAGAGCACTGGTTTTTTTTCTTGAAATCAGCAAACACAAACATCTCTGATACGTGCACAGAAACTCGACCGAGTAAGCCCATGTACATGCAAGAAAAACTCTTTTTTTTTCCTCTTTCTTTTCATTTTGTGACATTGATCATGGCTGTTGCCAAAATTAGATTTTATAATTTTTTGATTTCTCATCAGGCCATCATAATCTGCCAAGAAGAAACGAACAAAATTTATTGCAGTACCCTAATATTCGTAATCTTTCCCCAGCTAGAGAAATTCTCCAACAAACATGCTTAGTAATTAAAAAAAATTTCTTGAATTACTTCCTAGGTTTCTAGTGGTGAAGAGAAAGGAGGGGACAGCAGGTCAGCAATCCATTTTCCCAATTCTACTGCATCAACCATCAACATATACATTATGAGACATTAGATCTTAAAACAATATAGCCCAAAAAGCATCATGTTGACCATGGCCACCGATGATGTAAATTATGTAATTTTCAATTACTCTCGATGCTTTTAACAGCTGAACATTCCTCACGTTCAGCCCTGATCAGATCACGAGAGAAAAAATCCTTCACCAACCCATTGCCTGTCAAATACAATTTCTTGCATGGGCATGCATCTGTCCATGATTCATTAAAATTTAAGTGATCAAAGAATAAATAACTGATATACATACCTTGTGGACTTGGTAAATGTTGATTTCAAGACTAATACAACGTCTGCCTGGTGAGGAAAGTGCAGCGGTCCAAAAATGCTCTTCATTAGCTGCAAACAAGACAACCCTGGCAGCTCCACCCATGACACCCAGTATCGTTGCATGTGACAGAAGGTTCACAATGAACCCCAACCTAAAAAAATTCATAATAAAAAAAAAGGATTCAGCAAATTGTTGGCGGTGGTGTCTTTCTCATATCCAACCTTTTTCTCCTTCTCATCTAAAATTTGTCTCGTTCTACACTACACATGCGTTTGCTATTGACAATGATCTGGAAAATATATATATTAATCACCTGAACAGGGCCAAAGCAGCCTGGAAAACTACAGCAAAGAGAGATGCGGCGAGAACTAACTGTACATAGAGTTCAGTGTCGTCACGAGGGTTAACCTCCTTCCTCAGCATTCTCAAAATCAAAGGTTTCTTTGAGAGATGATTTCAGTTAAGGGAAGAAGGGTTTTGTTGGGGGCACTTGAACTTCAACACGCTGTTGGATTTCACAATCTGGAGGGTGATTGCATATTTATAAGGGATGTAATAATGGGAGGATGATGAAGTTTTACATTATCTGAAACAGATGAGTATTGGGATATGGTTGGATTTATCTTTGAGCTTCTTTGTGTGTTGATTCCTTTTTGCCCTATGTGCTTTCAACTTGTTGCAACAAACGCCTCCAACCAAACCTTGACTTATCATTATTGCTCTGACCCATCCAGTTGATCTTTTTCTGCCCCTGATATTACCATTTTTTGAAGAAAACCCAGAAAGTGTCTCACTTGTATATGATCAAGATTGTGTTTTTTCTATGCTTTTCTTGCATTTATCAATGTCAGATCATCTAATTAGGCTTTTCTTGACAGCCCTTGGGAGGTTTTTTTTTTTTTTTAATTGTTTTCCAAGAACAGTATTTCAGTTTCGACACTAGGCTAGAATGATTATTGAAATAGTTATGTTTCTGTTTCCATTTACTTCTTTTGTAATTTGAAGTTTGATTGATTGAATATGAATTTTGAATTACAGCATCAAGAGGAATTTTGAAGTTTCCACGACATGGTATTGATTTTCCAGAATCTTTTTCTTCTTTACCTTCTCTTTGAATGTGACTTCTTAATATGGGTTTAAGTTTTCCTTTCTGTTGTGTAGACACGGATACTTTCATATCATAGCATTTTGGTGATTGAAAAAATAAATTAGGAAGAAATGGTGAATCTGTAAGTGGTGAAGATCCTAATTTGCTTTTGAGGTGATGCGTATTCCATTGACCAATCTTTCCTGCATCCACTAAGATACATTTTTCATTTATGTTTCCTTATTTCCTCTTGTATGCTGAGAGTTCTCCTTTACCTTTGGACTGTTGTGTCCTTCGTTGGTAACAAAAATTAGTATTGGGTCTCATCACTGAATACGCCGACAAAAGTGAAATACCATCAATAACAACTATGCAACAGAAACATTAAAGAAGAGTAAGCTATAACCTATCGAACAAAAAAGCTAAAGTCCGTTAAGTGAGTTAGCCATAGAACATCAAGCAAAAGAACCACTGAGTAAATAAATATAAGTAATAAATAATGGCACAACAATAGGCTACGTCCACGGCACAGGCTTCAAAATTTTGTTCTAATACTAAACGAGTAGGAATACAAGAGAAAGAGACTTCTCCAAAATAATGGCACTAAAATGTTTTTGAAAAACACTCTAAACAAAACTTCACTATTTGTTCACTCACGAAAAAATTCTCTCAATTTTCTCACAATTTTCTTTTATCTCCTCCTCACTCTAACAATTTTCTAATGCACCAAATTAGCATCACACTATTACAACAAAGTCTCACAATTTTCACAACCTTTGCTTCTGGCCACTCAATCATCTACCCATTGCATTAGTGTCTGCGTCTGTGCCTCTTAGCCTCTCTATTTATAGAGAGTTTGGGGTGGTGGATCATCATGATTCCACTGCTCATGCTATTTCTTTTCATTTTTTTATTTATGTGGGCCTTAGTTAGAGGGATTCACATTAATTCTCCCCCTCATGACAAATAGGAGTACCACCATACCACTATACGCCAACATAATTCAAATATATTTTTTGGAAAAATCTTTGTCAACTTATTAGCTCTATTGTCACTAGTATGAATCTTCTTCAAGAGAATCATCTTTTTATCAAGTACTTCTTGGACCCTATGATAGCGAACATCAATGTGCTTCGATCTAGAGTGGAAGGTTGGATTCTGACGGAAATGAATAGAACTTTGACTATCATAGTAAAGTGAATAGCCAGATTTAGTGCAACTCCTGAAGAAATTGTCTTAGTCACAAGAGCTCTTTGCATGCTTTTGTAATTGCTATGTACTTAGCCTCTATGCTAGATAAAGTTATACACTTTTGAAGTTAACTTTGTCAAGATATTATTGTCTCTGTAAAAGTCATAGATACCACAATGTAGATTTTTTCGAATTAACATCTACAGTCATGTCTGCATTTGTATATCCTTCAAGCATTAGCTTTGTTTTCTTGCATTGTAACATAGTCATAACTTGGAAGTACCTCTGAGATACCGAAAAATTCACTTAACTGCATTCTAATGTTCTTTGTTAGGGTTGGAGAAATAGTGACTAACCAATCCAATAACACGAGCTAAATTTAGTCAGGTGCACACCATTGTATACATGAGATTTCTCACTGTACAAAAATAAGGAGCTTTACTCATGTAATTTTCCTCTTCTTCACTAGTGAGAGATTGTTGTCAGGGCTTTTGCTTCAATCCATAGAGACTTTTCCTCGATCAACAAACCAGGTTTTCTTTTCCATTTTCCTCGAATCTCTCTGGTGGTTTAATGTAGATCTCCTCATCAAGATCACCATATAAGAATCCTGTATTTACATCACGTTGTTCTATTTCTAAGTTCATAATTGCAACTAGTCCTAAAACTAGTCAGATAAAAGTCATTTTTACCATTAGGGAAAATATTTCTTCAAAGTTAATATCTTTCTTTTGTTCATAACCTTTCACAATTAGCCTTGTCTTGTACCTTCGTTGCAAGCTATTTTCATTTTACTTTAATTTGTAAGCCTATTTGTTCTTTAAGGCTTTCTTCTCAGGTAGTAACTCCACAAATTCATAGGTCATGTTGTTATGGAGTGATTGTATTTCTTACATCATTGCCCTTTTCCACTTTTTGCGAGTTTCCACATTAAGAAGTGTAGTGTACTCATTTGGGTTGTGTCTTGTGAAAGGTCACTTTACTTTCTCTGACCTTCTAACTTGTTGTTCTGGTTGGGGTTGAGGTGATGCTAATGTTGGTGGTTCAAGCGCTACTTGTTCTTATTATTCCTGTTATGCCATAGGAACTTGATTTTGTGCTTCAACTTGTCCATAAGCTACTGAAGGATCATTTACAAGAATCTCTAGATTGAAATTAGTAATAGTTTGGTGTTTGAGAAAAGTAACATCTCTACTTCTAGCAAGTTTCATTTCAACTATATCCCGAAGCTTATATCCAAATTCTTCATGTCCATATCCCAAGAGTATGCATTCCTAGGCTTTGACATCAAGTTTTGATCTTTCATCTTTGGGAATATGAACAAAAACTATATAACCAAAAACTCTTAAATGCTTGTAGGAAATATTCTTACCAGACTATACTCTGTTAAGAACATCTCTACCCAGTGGGATTGATGATGACAGGTTGATTAAACCAACTATTGCTCTCATAGCTTATCCCTAAAAAGGTTTAGGCAACTTACAGTGTAACAACATGGCTCTAAGTTTTTCTGTGATAGTCCTGTTCATTCTCTCTGCATTGCCATTATATTGTAAGGTCTATGGTACTGTTTTCTCCAATCGAATTCCATGGCTATTGCAATACTCTTTAACTGGTCCTTATAATCCCTTCCATTGTCATCATGGACAGATTTGAGTCTTAAGCCAATTTCAAGTTTAGCTTTCACATGGAAACTTTTAAAGGTTTCTAAGACTTGGTCCTTTGTCTTAAGGGCAAAACTCCACAACGTTTCTAGAGTGATCATTTATGAAGATTACAAAATACAAGGCTCCTTCAAAGGTTTTATCAATCATGTGGCAAACATTAGTGTGTAGATTTTCTGGAAGGGAGAAATCTTTTGAAAGCAACTGGATGTTGCTTGCCTAAAATGCAGTCAGGACAAGTTTGAAAATTTTTACCTTGTAAGTCTAGTAAGTATTGTTTCTTTATTAGCACTTGCATGCCTTTTTCACTTATGTGTCTAAGTCTCTTATGCCATAATTCAACTGATGCCTTTTAGATATCATGAATTTCTCATTTGTTGACTTTAGCTTCTATGATGTATAAAGTATTTACCTTATTTCCTCTAGCAATCACTAAGTTTCCTTTGGTATGCTTCCAAGTGCCATTTGAGAAACGCTTGGAATACCCCTCATCATCAAGTTTGGGGGTTGAGATGAGGCTTAATCTTAAATCAAGAACATATCTCATGTCTCTCAATTTCAATTGGCAGCCTAAAGTAGTTATGATAGAAATATCTCATACTCATAGATCTTGCAAGCTCTACTATTTCCCATCCTTACTTGGCCAAATTCAACAAGTGTGTAGGATAAGAACAACTCCTTGTATGAAGTCATGTGGTAGGATGTACCAAAATCTATCATGCAACTAGAATCTTGATTTGTTAAATTAACAAATGATTCATTAAACATAATGACAATCTCATCTCCTATTGTCACTGCTACAATTTCACCGTCTTTCTCCTTTTGGACTAGCCTTTTTTAGTCATCTTTCTCCTTAGCTTGCTTTCTTTTCCAAATCCGGCACTCACTTTTGATTTGCCCCTTTCTTTTGCAATGAAAACATTCTATCTCCCTTCTATTGATTGATTTTTCTCGTGAATATCCCCTCTATTAGTTTGGGCTTTGATTGCGGCTTTCCCCATCGATTTTCTCTTTTTCTTGACTATGGTTTATGTCTCAACTTCTTATCCTAACTCTTTCTTTCTTATCTCTTCATTAAGAAGAGTTTGACCATATCAAGTGCTAGAGTAACATTTGCTGCAGAATTTGTTACTGTAACAAAAAGGGTTTCCCAACTATTCGATAAAGAATTGAATAGCAACAATCTCTGTACTTCTTCATCCAAGTTCAATTTTAAAGTAATACAGTGGTTGATTACGCTTTGAAATTCGTTTAAATGTTCTGACATGTTTAATCCTTTCTTATAGCGAAAATGGGTGATCTTTTTTAATAGGGAGGCTTGGTTAAAGTCATGTTTGTGCTCATACACAACCTTAAGTTTCTTCTAAAGAATGTCAGCTCGGGTTTTTTTAGATACATGGTTGAAGACAATTTGGCCAATCCATGCATAAATTTTTTCCCACTATCTTTCTATGCGTCTTTTCCTAATCAGCATTAGATTTGTCTTGTGCCTTTGCATCATCAACTAATATCAGATCCCACGTATCTTGAATAATAAGGTGATATACTATACGTGGTTTCCAAATAGCATAGTTAGTAGGTGTCAATTTAATCATAGTCCCTAAACTAAAGGTAGATTTGTCCATTTCAATCAACATCGATGTACCAGAGCACGAGGCTCTGATGTTACTTGTTGGGCCTCTTATTGGTAACACAAATCAATATTTAGTCTTGTCACTAAATACGCAAAAAAAAGTGAAATACGTGTCAATAACAACTATACAGCAAAAACATTAAAGAAAACTAAGCCACAATCCATTACGCAAAAAAGCTACAGTCCATCAATATTTAGTCTCATCACTAAATATGCAAAAAAAAAAGTGAAATATGTGTCAATAACAACTACACAGCAAAAACATTAAAGAAAACTAAGCCACAATCCGTTACACAAGAAAGCTACAACCCATCAATCGGGTTAGCCACAAAGCATCATGCAAAAGATCCACTGACCATCGGACCACAAGCAAATAAACAATAAATAAATATAAGTAATAAATAATGATACAATAATTTTAATGTAGTTCATCCTTCAATAGGCTACGTTCACAAAACAAACTCAGAAATTGTTATACTATTAAAGTGGTAGGAGAGGGAGAGAGAGAGAGACCTCTCCAAAATATTGGCACTCAAATGTTTCTCAAAAACTCTCCCAAGCAAAACCTTACTATTTTGTCACTCAAAAGAAAATTTTCACCATTTTTTTTTTTATCTCCCCCTCACTTTAACAATTTCCCCAACAAACTAAAATAGCATCATGCTATTACAATAGAGCCTCACAATTATCTCTACCTCTACTTCTAGCCACTCAATCATTTGCCCAATGCACATGTGTTTGCGTCTTAGCCTTTCTATTTATGGAGAGCTTGGTGCGTGGATTATCATGATTCCAGCACCCATGCTATTATTTTCTTATTTTTTTCAATTTTTTATTTATTTAGGTCCCAGTTGGAGGGACCTGCATCATGGACTGATTTGTTCATTTTATACTAATTATATGCCTTGAAAAAGTCCCTCTTACATATTTGTTCTTTTTTACTTTTGATTGTGTTGAATACAAAAGGTTAATCTTGCACTACTGATAATGTTTTTATGTAATTGGATGTCTTCAATAGTGTTTTTTAATGATATTCTTAATGTTTGTTTATCCTTTTTGATTGAGTTGGATGGTTCTCAAGGCCTTTATGCTTTGTTTTCACTTCATTTTCTTTGTTTCCACATTAATAAATTTCCTTCTTTCGTTAGAAATGTCATCCCCAATTAGTTTCACCTGTTTTTACTTTTTACTATCACATCAATTATTTCATCATCAATTTTTTATTATTTTATTCTTCCAATTTATGCAGCAAACGATCAATCATGTTTGGAGATTCCCACTTTCTATAAGGTCTTTAGAAATAAATTAAAAATCTTTCACCATTCAGCTAAAGCTTTAAAAGTTGTCATTGAAACTTCATGTAGAGCCAATTTGACATCCAGAATTTGGAAAATGATAATGATGGATGATGAGGTATTCAAATCTAGTTTCCTTTTTCTTTTGAATAATTTAAAACTAATAACAAAATTCATATTCCTTACAAGATACGCAATTGGAGTGATATTATTCAATAATGACATTGATATCTTCTCAAAGAAATTTTTGCTCAATAAAGTATATTTGATTTCAAATAGCGAAATCAAAAGAGTGAACCCCATGTTTCCTAGTTCAAATTTGGAAACATAATTGATACTTAAGAAGTATACCATTGTATAGTAAACGTTTGAGTTAATTGGATACATTTTCAACACAACGTTTGTTCAATTTAAGAATATTCATCATTACTTCCACCTAAGCAAATCCATTGGTACAGTTTTTTTCTCAACTTCTCTATTCTATTTGGTGTCGTTATTTCATTATTATAATTAGTTTCTAAATAATTTATCATGTATTTTATATTACATTACATTTTTCTTGTTCTTTGACAATTTTCCAATATTAAAATTATATATACAGTTTCCAAAAATATGAATAATTTTTCTACGTATTTAATTTTTTAAATTAAATAGTGTAGATGTTTGTGGAGTCCTAACAAAAGTAAAGGAATCTAGAGCAATTACTACTTCAAGGGAGCACTCAAGCAAGTTAGAGAAATAACACTAATAAATACGAAGTAAACAATTGAGTGTCTTTTCTTCTTCTTATTAAAGTATTTAATTACTAAAAATATTATCTCAAATAGGTATCAACCAATTGTAATTTGCCTTTGGGAAGATATGATGGCCAATGAAGTATATTTCTTAAAAAGAAATCATTAGTTAGAATCCAATTATTGAAATTACAAGAGTTATAGGCAAGAAGTATTTAGGTACAAATAATAGAACAATTCATTTTGTATAGAAAACAATATCATACAAGTAATTTTTTCATATATTTTCCTTTTCCAACTAGGTGAGCTCCAATTGCAAATTACAACTAAATTAGTTTTACAAACAAATCAATCATACGAAGAAGTCGAATGCATTTAGAAACGGTAACAAAACTTCTTATAACCAATTATTGTAAACATATCATCAAGGAAAAAATATACATACTTAAATTTTAAAGTATGTAGGTTGAGTAACATGAATGATTAGCTTAAATTCTAAGAACAATATATGAAGTAAAGAATCAAAGGCGCAGTAGAAGTGACCCTTAAAAAATCCTAAACAATAGAAATGACCTCATTGAAGTATTTTCAACAACAATATTCTTACTCCTTTTTAAATATTAAGGTCTAATACTGCTTTGATTATAATTTATTTTTGTAGGATACTTATCACTATTTCAAGACAATTGTTAAAATAATTGAGCACAAGTCATTCATATGATATGATTCATGTAAGAAATGCACAACATCAATTTCGAAGGAAATGAAAAATACATCACGCAGGAATTGCAATAAAGAAAACCTAAAAACAGTCTCAAGGTATTCATACAAAATTACACCTAAATATAAATTTCAATATTAAACTCAAATGTTAATATTATGATATTTATATAGATATAGATTGGTACTGGACATAGAGTAGGTGCCCATGCTTATGTTACAATATTTGATGAGCTTGTAGCCATTTTTGTTGGTTGTCTTGTACAAGAAAATCTAGCTTCCATCAAAGAGGTGATTTTATAATTTCAAATATACGTTTTTATATTTATAATTTTCCCTTGTAAACATTTAAAATTATTGTCTTATGCATATAATGCTACTTTATATCTTTGTTTAGGGAGAGCACAAGGTGAAATATTATAGAGACCTTCAAGAATTCAAGGAATACTTCTTTCTCATTGTCTTTAACAAAAATGCTAAACAGAGAGATGAAAAATTACATCATGTTACTAAAGCAATAGAAAAATGCATCCACAATTTCCAAAGCACAAAAAAAAAAAAAAAAGCATTCAAAGGACAACTGTAAGAAAATGAAGGAATGGCAAAAAAGTGTTAGATCAAGGAAACCAATGAAGAAGCCATTAATATCAACATTTCAAGTGATGATAAAGAAACTCTTGACAATTCTATGAAGAAAAACAATCCTACACCAAAGAATAAAGGCAAAAGGAAAATCTCTATAGTGATCAAAATTAAGCAAGAGAAAAATTAATAGATGATCTTATATTTTGCTTAGAGTAGGCTTATGTTTAGTTCTTTGAATAATTTTTTTTAAATATCCTTTTTATTTATATGAAATATCTTATACAATCTTTCATATTATTAATATTAAATAATTCACACAAATATCAATAACCATGTGCAACACATGTGCTCAATGCAAGTTTAAAATAAAAATACAAGCTTCAATAATTGTATGTGCTTTTAATTATACAATAATTTTTACCTTTACATAATTTTTTAAAAATACAGCTAAAAATACATATTCAAAAATGAAAACAAACCACTACCAAAATTCTATCAAATAGGGATGGCTATTTTTCAAAAGGCCATCGCAAAAACTTTTGTGATGACTTTTTGGATAGTTTACCATCCATTTTGAAATACCGCATTGTAGAAAATTTGAGACGATTTCAAAAGAAACCATCCCAAAATTAGAGACGGGCACTGAAAGTCGTCACTATTATTTGAGACGATCTAGAAGAAGCTGTCTCAAAAATTGAAATGGTTTTTAGTAACAGTCGCAAACTGTTGCCACGAGATATCACAAACCATGCCAAAAGTAGGAACGGTTTAGAGACGTAACATATTGCGAAGCATCTAGAATAGTTATATTTGAGATAGAATTGAGAATGCTTAGTGTCATGGGGCACATTAGTGTGTCTAGTCTATGACCCTGACAGTGGTTAATGATGATTGACTTGATGTAACCAACAACATCTTTCTAAGTGCTGCAATATTAAACTCAAGTGTTAAAATCCCAAATGGTATGAAGTTAAAATAAATGTGTCCTTATTGAATTGTACGTGATGTAATGTGAGGCAACTCCCTAGCTTGGGATTGGTTAGGAGTTGTCATGTTCATACCAAGAGTTGCTAGAATCATAGTCCCTTCCCCTGGGCTCGATGATGTAGATGGGCAGATGGTGTGTTGTGTTGAAAAGATGGTTGGCCATGTTGTATTAGAGGTGGTGGTAGGGTCTTATGATTATCGTTATCAAAGGACTGGGGCGTAGGGGGTTGGGCTTGTGGGGTGTCCCCAATCCTTTAGCTATTGCAACCCTATTGTAATTTGTTATTTGAAAATGCACCATCTGTTATGCTACAAAACATAACAGATATAGTTAGAATGCTAGATGATACAAGTCATTTTATTTACAAAGTATACAAGTCTATTGACTAAACACAAAAAACACAACTAATTAAAGGCAAATACAACATAAACTATAATAACCATAAACACTTTTTGAAAATTATAAATCATACGTTACAAGAGGCCAAACAAAGACAAAAAAAAAAAAAAAGATTGTGCAATATTCTTTGTAAATGAAAGTATTTGCAATGGCCGAACTAGAACTCAAACACCACAATGCAATTCAACTAGCGTTTATGTTTGTAGACACCAAGCTACCATTACAATTGTATTCAACAATATACCCAAGTCATTGCATACACCAAAGTAATCCCACATTTAACCATTCAACAAGCCCTAAATCGTTTAACAAGAACCTACCATTATAATTAGCGACACAACAATATACCCACATCATTGCATACATCCAACCATTGCAATTTCATTCAACAATATTTGCAATTTCATTCAACAATGTACTCAAATTATTGCATACACCTAGGCAATCCTATAGAACAGGGACAGAATAGTGGGGAAGATTGGAGGTCGAGTATAGAGCTAACTTATATGTTAGTGTGTTTGTGTAAAAAATGGGGAAGAGTTAAGGATTTGGAGTTTTAAAACTCTTAGGGATTGATTAGAAATGGCCACTCTAGAAAATTCATCACTAACTATGAAAAATTTTAAATTAATGGTGTTGTGTTGACCCCAAGATCGAGACGAACTAGACAATTTGAATAGTCTACTCAATCATCGTCTTTATCATCTCAACAAGAATTTTAGAAAGTTCCAAAAACTCTTTGGAATTCTCATTGTTCTCATCGTTGGGATGATGAGCTCAATAAGAGTTCCAGATTCTCTCTAAAATTCTTTTCATCTTCCTTGTCGAAATGACAAGCTCAACGAGAGTTCCAAAGAGTTTCTGGAATTCTTGTTTTTTGCCACATCACAAAATGGGGCTCCACAAGAGGCAAAAAAATATAAATAGCCATGCCTTGATCCTAAAATAACTCACCTAAAGCATAGAAAAACATAGACAAAGGCATACCAGCAAATCAAAAACGTAATAAATTCAGTTGAAGTAAACTTTTAGAAAGGTAAATCACCTTAACCATTACTTGATGGGTTTGAAATGTTTGATCCATGTTTTCAATTCCACGGCATTTGTCCCCATAACCCTTACTCGACTGGTAGAGTTGTTAGATGTGTACCTTTATTGATGACAATGGTATATTTGGTATGGGAATTTGAAGTATGATTGTTAATTATGTTGAATTTTAATGTTTTTAGTGGATTTACAATGGAAATTGAATCATTGGGGCTTGTTATAGCTATATTTCAGCCATATGCTTGATGAAATGTGTGAATGATTTTTGTTGTTGTGAAACTGCCATATAAGAAATGATAGGACCCTTTTAGTGCCATGGTGATTGTTGTGGAGACTTTTTTCAAAAATTTTATGGCCTGTTGAGCTATTCATATGCCATGCTTATTGGTACAAAAGTGTTTGTCGACAATTGGATTATTGTGTAGCATTTTGTAACTTCATTTGAGACTTATTGATATGTTGTTTGTCCATACTACATGAGTTGTTAGCATTGGTACATAAACCATCATAGTTATGTTGTTGGGAATTGTTGGACGATTAAAGTTTGTTGAAATGCGAACAATTTGGCTTAGTTATCTATAACTTCATTAACACTAGTCTTACATTGGCATTAGTACACAACGAGCATTATAATTATGTTGTTGGGAATTATTGGGTGATGAATGTTTATTGGAATGGGAATAGTTTTGGCTTGGTTAGCTATATGTTCATTGACAATTTTATACATGGCATCCTGGTTTGTGACAATGTTTAGGACAAATAGAGCTACTCCACCATATGACCAAACCAAATATGTTAGTACAGAGGTATATAACCAACATGAGTATAAGACATCGGTCTCTTGTGCTCGAGCATGAACTTATTGACGTTATGAGATGAAGTGATTGGATTGCACCAACCATAGAAGCTAGAGGCTAGGGCACTTTCACATGACATGTCAGAGATGATACAGTAGTGCCTATAATGCATGAGTTTTATGCAAACATAGCATGACATAGATGCAAATCATGTGTTTGTACAAGGTCACCATGCAAACATCATGGCCTAGAGGATCAACTGGCATCTTGGCACATCCAACAATACCTATAGTGCTGGTTTTAGACACTTGATAAAAGACCCCAAGGCACTAGAGGCTGTGGCCACCACGGCTTAGCCTAAATGCAGACCATTGGAATAGGCCCCAAATGCCAACAAATTTCATCACTTCTTTCAACATAGTCGAGCTAGACAACATAAGAAATATATGGGGGTACTTTGTTGCCACACGTATAAGGTCCGTAAACCATCATGTTATTATCTCCAAGAAGTGTGTGGTTATTTTATATACTATACTAGAATAAGTCTACTTTCATGTAGGGGAATGATCGGGAAGGGCATGTAGCGATGTGCCCACAATTCACGTGAGTCCCTGTGGCATGTCCATTTGATTTTGAAACTATGTTTGGCTGAAAACATAAGGATAGAGAGCACTAAGGAGGCTTAGGTTCCACAAGATGCGATCTACTTCACGTGTCCACCACAGCTACTGTCGGTGCTAACTCTAGAAAATGATGAACCGGAGGTAATGGCAGACGAGCCAGCATCCTCCACAACCTCATCTAGGCTTCCAAGATGCCTTTAGAACTATCTATATATAGTTAGATGAGCTAAGACATGATGTTTGTAATATGCATCCACAAATGGACTGTATTAAGAGATACTGGAGACATGCTGCTGGGGAATTACATAACTTCATGCTGACCATGGTGGCCATTCATGAGGCAAAGGATTAGGCAATTAGGGCACAGCCTCCTATCCCCCTAGGTGCATTGCTCTCTATACTCTAGTCCCTTTCTAAAAGATGGGCCATCTATTCCACTTGAAGATCATGGTGACCCGGCGCTAGAGGATTAGTTAAGGGTTACTTTAATTTTATTCATTTAACTTGATGGACTGGTTAAAAAAAAATTGTACATGTAAATGATTGGAGGACCTGTATTGCATTTGTCATAGCTTGGTTGTTGATATTAATGTTGAAATGATTTTCAGTCATGCTCATTAGATACATCCATCTATACTATACAAGGCCACCTCCAAGTGCCTCCCATGGCAAGTGTACGATTAAATGCTCTATAAATTTAAAGAAAGTAGAAGGAAATTTTTTTTTTAGGTTGCATATGATTAGTGGAACATTCTCCTTTATGTCGGCTAATGGCTATGCATTAAGCATGAGTATGCACAACTATTAAAACAGTAAACTAAACTCAGTTAACGCGTCCAAACATAATTAGGTGACAACCCTCTAAACGCAATGGTAAAAGTTGCTTAATAAAAAACATGATAGTTATGAGACTTCATGCCATGCAATTTTAGTTGCCGCATGTCAACACATCAGCCTATGCTCAAGGCATATCCATCAGGAAATTTCAATTTGACCAAATACTTACACAAAGCACATCTTTGATCTTTGCTCAGCGTGTAAACAGCCTTAGATTTTGGTCCATCACTATCCAATGGGATAGTTAGTTCTGGCTGGTTGCAGATAATAGCAAGATCCTTTCGAGCATTCTAATTGTCTTTTAACTTTCCTCTCACGTCCAATACTGTAGGTAAGATATTATCAAACACATTTTTTTTCTATATGCATGACATCCAAGTTGTGTCAGATTAGATTTGTCTTTTAGTACGGTAAGTCCTAAAAAATACTCCTTTTAGTCTACTTATGCTCCACCCCGTACCCCAAAACCTGACCAATAGGATTGTCAACAGCAGGGTCAATATGGCAAACATGCTTCACCGCATTCCCTTTGCAACGCAACTCTCCTTTCCACACAAACTTTTATAAAATTCTTTCGATTTCTCCTATATGGATGGTCTTATAGTAGAAATTGATTATAACAATCAAAGTAATAGGGCTTTCTACCTGGCTGCAGATAAAACGCTTTGCTATAATCCATGCAAATTGGGCAATTCATAACTTCAATGCAACTCTATCCACCAATTATTGAGTAAGTTGGCAAGTCATTGATTGTCCACATAAGAGTTTCTAGTATCTTGAAGTAACTCCCACTGTGTGCATTATATGTGGTTACACTGTCATGCCATAGTAGCAACAATTTATCAATAAATGGTAGAAGGTACACATCTATCAGCCTTTTCAGATTTGCTGGACTAAGCGTCACTAATGATAAAAACATATAAAGAGTTAGCATGCACATTCCCAGGGGCAAGGTATATAGAGTTACTATAACCAACCAACAAGAATATGTCTATCCATACGCACTGTGAGGAGCAAAGCGGTCTACACATAGACCCAAGTGCACATTACATGATTCAACTATGAAATCGAGATTGTAAGGTCAAAGTGCTTCCATGCCTCAGCATCTAATTGGTGGCATAAAGAACCCTCAGTGGTATGGCGACGTGCTTGTCATTGCATGTGCTTAACCATCGCATTTGAGGCATATAACCATTGTGGTCTCGGGGTTAAAGGTAAATACTACAATCGTGCTTGGTTTATATCTATCTTCTCCGCAAAACTTAACTTATAATTCTTAAGATTTGTATCACCTTTCCAAAACAACATACACCTAGCTTTACAATAATCAATCTTCACAACAAGAAGCCCTAACTCTCTTATCAGGCTTTTGGTGCTATAGAAATTAGAGTGCATATGATGGCCACTTGGGAGCATATTATCAATCAAATAACAAATGTCGTCGTAGCAACTCTATGAGATATTGTGCTCGACTTCAATATTTACTAGTCTAGCAACTACCGAAAGCTAGGAAAAATTTTTGCATCCACTATACAGAGATATATCTACCACATAAAGAACCTCAGAAAATTGATTGCTCAATCTATCAACATCTGGGCCACCTCCAGCTCCCACCCACTGATCATCAATAACACTTACATGTGATTAAGACAATGGACCTGCTCCTCCTGTCCTTGTACCACTATAAAATCCAATTGTATAGCAAAATTAATGTTTGTATCTTGCGTCAATACGTCATAAAATGGGGTTTCACCATAGCTAGTCTAATTGAAGTAAATGTAACAAAACTCATTTCCAAAAAGTTGTACCGTTACTTTATCTAGATTCAAAAAATTGCAATTCTTACATCAAGAACATAGGTATCTGATCTTGTTTATGTGCATATACTAGTATTGTACACTAGCCCATTTCATTAACTCATTCTCACCATTTTCTAATTTTGGTCTCAAGTCTACAACAACTTAGTTGATTTTTGCAATACATCCACAACTTGATTTGACCACAGAATTATGACAATATCAATAAACCTCCCCTAATGGAGCACATTACAGTGACAAAACATTTACCAGTATTAGTATTACTACATATATATCAACATAATAAGAAATATATCAAATTACAATAAATAGATCATCCATAAATTACGATTGCACAACAAGTAGATTGAAAAATTTTCCCAAACAATTCATATGTAATACACATATATAATTACACACACACACACACACATAAAATTAAACTATCAAATTATAAGATATTTATGATTGCACAAAATATATTAATGTATGTATTCCACAAAATATATTTAATGACTTATATAAACACTCTTCATTCTCAAGTGATCAATTTACTCTTGCACAACAAATGAATTAGACAGAGATTTGAGAGGCATTTAAATAAGCAAACAACATTTTGACAAGGCCAAATAACATTGAAATTACAAAAATCTACCAATAAGATGCATACTTACATGGGGGAAGACTTTGATGTGTGAATGAGGTGATATATTGAAGAGGAGAATGTTATTTTGTTAGAATGAACAAATGACTAGGGTTATAAAGATTTTCACAGATTAACATGGCTGAATTATGTCCTAAATCCATTCCAGATTGAGACGGTCAAAAAATTCGTCTTAGATTTTAAAACAGCTGACAAAAACCATCTCAAATTGAGACGGTTGACTGTCACAATTTACAACGATAAAAACAAAACAGTCGCTACATCTACGACAGCTATAATAGCTGTCTTCAAATATGAGATGGCTATATGTTGATCATCTTAGATCTAAAATGGCTTGGTTAGATCCGTCGCCAAGCCAGAAACCGTCTATTGCAAAACTTATCACAATTAGGGACAGAAAACTGAGTCTATTGCAAAACTCTAAGATGAGTCTACAGAAACCGTCTCTAATAGAGATGGTTAACTTCGGTCATCTCAAAATCAGAGACTACTTACTAATTACCATCACTGGTAGGGACAGATTTGTGACAACTTGTACAATAACTGAACATCCTACCTTTGCGACGGATTTAGCGAGGGTTTTAGGATGACCCCATTCTGGTGTCTCAAACTCGTCTATGTTCCATCCCAAGTTGGCACAACTTTATGGCCATCCCTAATTCCGGTTTCAATCTGGCAACATTTTGGTAGTGAACAAAGCTTTAGACCATGATTGGATGGCTACTTGTATCCTAATTTCTTTATCATTGAAATATTGTCTTAGAGATTTGACTCACTTAGCCAAATTTGTGAAAAAAATTTCGGAGATTTTTTATGCATCTTTTCCTCAATTTTTCCATTCCTTACTTCTTCGTTTCCAATGCATTATTCTCTCTCTCTTCCATTATGTTTTTTCTTCTGCTCCTTACACATGTTCATCCTTTCCATCTCTCCCAACTTATTTTTATTTTCTCTCACTTTCTATTCCTTCTTAACGCGTATTGTTGTTCTCCACCTCTTTCCCTTTTGCACTATCAATTTTTCACGCCTCCTATTTTTCTTTTGTTTTTTTGTTAGTATTAAATTAATCTCCATGTTCAAAACTTCATATAGAGCTCCATTTCCCTGGATTTATTTTGAAGATGTGTTATCCCAACTGTCAACTAAAAATGTTGATTTTTTGATTGCCAAATATTTCTTATTCTCTGTTTATAAAGAAATATTATGACTAAGCTTTTTTTTTCCATTCACATAAATGCTACATGTGAGGCGAATAAAGAAAAGAAGAAGATGTGTGTGTGCGTGTGTGTGTGAGAGAGAGAGAGAGAGAGAGGAGAAAATCCGAATTGTATGGTGGTGATGTGGTGGTGCCATTGGCCGTAGTCTACTAGGGAGGAGGGGTAGAGCTTGACAATGAAATATGAAGACATTGAGGGGAAACAAAGAGGCTAGAGGGAGAAAAGAGAAAAATGAAAATAAATAAATAAATAAAAATGAAAAAATCATTTTGAAACAATCATGTTATTATTATTATTATTAACATTTGGATTGGTAATATCATTAAGAAATATTATTAATAATTAATAATGACAATGAAAATAATAATGTTAATGATATAATATTATTGTTAATATTAACAATATCAAGATTAACAATATAATTAGTTAACAATTATCACAATTAAAATAGTATAATTAATGAAATTAATAATCCTAATAATGATGGCAACAACATTAATAAAAAATAATATTATACTTTTTATAATTTTTAATATAAATATAATAACAATATCACTATTTCTAATTCAATTAAACAATCACACTAATAATACAAATATTTATTTTTATAAAAATATTTATAATATATTTATATATCACGTCAACATATTTTTTAATAGTAATCACTTGTCACATTACGTAATCATTACTTTTTATTTTATAAACACCATTTATTCACACACAACTTTCCATTTCTATATCTCATTTTTCAAAAAAAAAATCTTACTTGCCGTTTCAAATGTAATGTTAAAATTTATTTATATTTAACACATTTTACCTATCTCCTCATCAATTTAATGGTACGATTTTATCACACATTCACAAGCTTCAAAAAGATGAAACGTGGAAATAAAATGAATGAGAGGAGATGCTACAACATCCTCTTACTAACTAAATCCTTGCCAGAATGAGTAAAACATATAATTGAATTCAAATTATACTAATCAAGATATAATTTTTTTGTTTATTTAATTAACATATACTTTTGTTTTAGAAATTTGTAATAGGCCGTATAAGTATATAGTTTTAGTTTTTCACGTTCCCGTTTGAGATCTTTCCATTTAAAACGTGGTCATTGCTTTTTCACTTCACCAGAATTTTAGAACACTTCCTAAATAATTTTCAAATATTTAAACCCTAATAACATCAATGTTACTTTAACTATTAAAAAATTAAATAACATATGTACTGTATTGAGGAAAATTTACTCAAAATTGTTTTTAAAATATGATCGCATCACGTAAAAAAAATAAGATAATTAACTAAAAGGTTCTCCCTTAAATATTATCTTTGACAGTTGACAAAAACAAATGAAAGGATGTTCAGACAACAGGCAGTGGAATAGATGGAACCACTAGTTTGGGACTAAAACATATTCACAACGAAGACAGACCATGTGAAAGATGGCCCCATTTTTTTGGCTTGCTCAAGTGACAGCTCTAAGGACACTTTCACTGTTTTTAACTCCCACTTTGAGATCCCCTTCGTGATTTATCATGTCCGAGAATCCAATCTGTTGAGAAATCCCTGACAATGAATTCTAAGGCAAAGAAGATTCACGAGTTTCAGAATGATGATGTGAAGCTTGGAGCGTTGAGAATGGCAAGAATGATTAACTGAGATGCAATATTTAGCCAGTATTGGACAAAGCAAACAACCGTACTGGGAGCAAAAGAAGGTAAGCAACCAATGGAAATTTCTTCAAATTAACATATATGAACAGAGTTAACTGTCTACAGCGGAGTGAAGTTGATTCTCACTTAAAAGGACAACTGAAAAATCCCACAAACTTTAAACCAAGAAAGATAAGTGAAGCTGCGCGGGACAAGAGCTTCAGAACACTGCTCTCCCAAGACAAGACAAAATCAAATTATTACAATTTTCTAAGAGTTTTGGAATTAGGACTTTATGTAAGAACTCCGAACATTTCTGATTCTTGGAATTTTTTGTCGTTCAAACCACAAGAAATTAGTTAGTGCCTAGCTCCCTGCACCTGAAGCCAGAATAAGTAAAGAAGAAGAAAACAATTAGGATGTGTAATGTGTAGTGGACTCAACATTATCAAAGTGAAATTAGTTGCTTATTCATCGTATGCTTTATTGTCATGATCAACAAAAGACTAGATGCGGTTACTTACATCGAATCCCACGAGGGATCTGCTGTAATTGGCGTTAGTAAGCACAGTGCTAGTTGATCCACACTCACTGTCTTTAAGTGAAATTGCTGATCTGTCAAGCTTAACAGACCATGGATAATGATAATTCTGAGCAGTTGAACCGACATGAGACGATGATCTTTGCATCCTGACAGCCCGCGGAACATTTCTGCCTTCTAAAGAGGACCTGCGCCTGGTCGGTTGCCTCTCGACTGTCTCAACAGGCCGTTGCTTGGGGGCACTGTGGGACCGAACTTTAGCCCTCGAGGACTCGGTGTTGGCCATGTAGTTGGGGTAGAAAGGATAGTCATTGTAA
Source organism: Avicennia marina (assembly GCA_019155195.1). NCBI lineage: Eukaryota > Viridiplantae > Streptophyta > Magnoliopsida > Lamiales > Acanthaceae > Avicennia > Avicennia marina. Next base: position 4,697,452 of record CM032759.1, read on the forward strand.
AGGGACTCTGCATATTCAGACCTTGGGTAGGAAAATGGGAGTCTTGCTGGATCAGGCTTGGACATGGCTGATATGGCCGAGTAGCATTGAGGGCTGCTCTGTGCTGTCCCGTACGAGTATTCCTCGAAGTGGTTGCTGCACGTTCTTGGGCTCATTTCAGTTATTGCTGAGGGCGCTGGAGAGATTTGCCGGTGTTCGTACTTCATGGATGCGCGGTGCGTGGAAATTCTGTGTTCTGTTCTGTCCACTTGTGTGTGGTTTGAGTAGCTGTTTCTGGCTTTTGCAACTGGCTTGTGGTCACCTAGATCCATCTCCACAATCTTGATGTTCTCTTCAAGGTCTCTGTCAAAATCCTGCAAGCACATCGGTCGGGTGGACAGTTATGGAGTTGTGAGTTAATCTGAGAGCGATAAAAAGGAGGTATCCCATTTCAGGTCCATGACAATGTTATGCCTGATTATGGAAAATGAAACTTCTAGTGCCAAATCTTGTGAAGAAAAGTATACTTAGGCGCTGGACTAGAATCCTCTGTGTAATGATTAAGCAACTAGCTTGCAGAACGCATAAGATCTATGCAGCCAAACACCGAAAACTGCAATCAGAAACAATGGATCACAGAGCAATTTCTGACTTGCATTGTCAAACTCGAGAACAAGAGTAATTACACCTCATGTCAAGAAGGGAAAGAACATCTTAAAATCTGGCATAACTAGCCGGTTGCCGTGATTTTACCGTGAGGAGGGGCATAGTGGCTGAGACTAGAAGACGAGTAAAAAAACTACATGGAGTAATTGAGGATTAAAGTGGGCATAGGAGATATCTCAACTGCATCATCTAATTAAGGTCACTGTCATTATTGAATGGTACAATATAATTACATAGATGTTTCCTCTGAGACAAGTGAGAAATTGATTTGGTGCATCATGACTTCAAAGGGATAAATTCTGAGGGAAATGCCGACAGCTTCTTGCACCTCAGAATTGCGGTACATGAGATCTACAAGCAGTTGATCATTCATTTTAACTATTCTAACCTAAGACATTTTTGAACAGTTAAATTCCATTCCTAAAATACAAAAGCACCAACAATATTTGCGATGAAATGATCAATAACATGGTGACACTTACTTGATTTGAGTTCCTAAACCTATTCTCTTGTGTAGATTTTCTGTGGTTATACTGTCTTTGATCAATGAATTTTGTTTCGTCGGCCATCCTGAGTCTCTGTGCTCTTGCCCTGGCCTGAACAGTCACCAGTGCCTGCATGCTCCTCAGTGTAGCCGTGGCCTGTTTCCTCACCAAGTGCCCCCTCACCAATGCCTGCAGCTTCACTAATCCTTTCAGAGCATTCAAAGCTTTTCTTGCCTGGAGATTCATTACACAGAAACGCCAATTAACTCAAACCACGAGTTTCCTGTCCATATCTCACAACATGGATGACAAATCCGAGGAATGCTTACCAAATACCCACGAAAAACAGACTGAATCTTGACTGCGGCAGCCTCTTCCACTGCACTAGCCCTACCGGAGGCGGCAGTCGTCAGCTGAATCACCGCAGCAGCAGCTTTGGCTGCTGCCGCCGCCGCATCGGCCGCTGCCGCGGTGGCGGCTGCCACCGCCAACGCATGCTTCTTGCTCTCACTTTCGGTGTGGTGATCCACCACAGGAGGGGTGGCGGTAATGCCGTCAAGAGAACTCGAGTCCTGATGCCTCGCCGGCGCGGTAGCCGAGGAGCGGCGGAAGCTCCACCGGCGCTTCTCCTTGGGCGTGGTGGGCTGTGTGACTGATGTGGGAGTCGTTGGGCGATGCTCGTTGGCGCCATTGTTGGCTGAATTTCTGTCATGTTGGCTTTCATTTTTACTCTCCTCCTTATCCTTTTCCTTGTCCTTACCCTTCTTTCCAGTCAAGAAATTTCTTATCCACCTGCCAGTCTTCCCCATGTCTCCTTTCACTGTCTGAATCTCAAAACTATACTTGCATTCATGAATCAGACAAATGAGAGAGAAAGCAACAAGTGATATGTCTAGAAGGAGATTACAGCATCTCTTCTTCAACAGCTTCTTCTGACTTGCTTCTCTCCCCGCAACATAAGATCAGTATGGAGTAGCTTTCAAATTAATTACAGCCATTATTATTAGTGTACTTGCACAACTGAAAATTTTGCCTCTATATTTTGTCCCCACTGTTTCATTGTTTATGAAGTGGTAATCACTCTAATAATCTGATATGTGGACCAAGAAGCTGAGAGGAAACAGCCCAATTAGACTTTAACTTGAAAAATAAGGCAATGGTATCGATTCTTTACCTGTTGGAGGAGATAAAAACTGCTTGTTTAATATGGCCACGTTTGGAGTGATTTGTTTAAGTAACAGTGGAGATAATTGGATCAGAAAGCATGTGAAGCTGGGTGGAGGAACATGCCTAATCCTTGTAAAATACTCTTAGCAGATACTGGGGCCTATTGCAGACATGGGCTTCAACTCTTTGTTTCTCCTTGTCTTCTTTTGCCTTCTTTCTTCTTGTGTTTTAATGGTTGTCTTTGTTACTTCACCTTTTGAACACACGGATGTGCTGATTTGCATGTGAACTGTGGGGAAAGTACATTTTATCACTTTACAAACCTAATAATGGTTGTCTTTTGACAAAGTAGTTCCCCCCCCCCCCCCCCCCCAAAAAAAAAAAGGAAAAATAATAATAAGAAGAAGAAAAATAGAAAGAACATTTTACATCATTTTGTGTTCTTCAAGCATAATATAATTATGAAATTTCTCATAATTACAATCTTAGAGCTGACCAACCAAGACTTAATCATTCTTGGGTGAAGATGGCAAGAAGGGACAATTATTTTGATAACTAGCTTAATGATCCCATTGAGAAGGATGTCCCTTACGGGATGGCAGCACATGGTGCCAGGGATCTTCATTTCCCAGTTCCGAGCTGTGGCCTGTGGGACTCTTTATGACTCTTGAAACCATGATCCAAGAAAAGCCAAGTTGTACGGACCATATACTCACCCCCCACCTCCTTTACATTTCTATTTATTAATTAATTAATGCCTTCTCACACTGAGATGTTCATGCACAGGCAAGACATCAAGGATCAGGGGTCCCCCAAGCCTTTACACCATGACCTCAACATCAAGAGAAGATTTTGTGTCTCTTTTTAAGATAATACCTCAAGTAAATTATATATTGTTGAATGAAAATATGATGTGTGTCCTTATGGTTTGCTACTAATTGCCAGGACTGTATGCAGAGATTCTCCAATCAGGCAATTCTAACATTTTTGCCACTCTACAAACTAATTATAATATATGGAAACCCGGCCTTTAAACATTAAACTTGACTATGGGAATTATCGACTGTATATACATATAAAAACAACTTGGGATATGGTTAGTGGTACACTCTGTTCGCTTTACCTGCAACCCACTTGATTATATATACAATACATCAAAACTAATCTGCATGTGGCAATGTGGATGTAGCATGGCTGGATTTATATATGTGTCTATTCAGTGCTTCCATGCTACTATTAATGTTTTCTTGCTACAATGCATGCACATGGTTTTGTTTAATTTGACTACAATTTTAATATCTTTGTCTCTCTGTCCATTTTGGTGTCGACTGTGGTTGCAGTGAGCATCGCATTCCCTGGCTGAAAGGAAAAATGATAAGGCCAAATGTCTTAGCTAGAAAACAACCAAATAAAGCTGGCAATAATGCATTTGTTAGAGGCAAATTGTGACATTATGCCAAAGGTTGTGTGCATGTTGTGATCACATCTTCTTTTGATCAAAATGATTGAAAATAATTGAAAAGGCTAAAGGGGAGATATAAAAATATATCGAATCCTCATGTTCATTTCCCTTGCATGAATTCAAGTCTTCTAATTGTCCAAGAGTCCTACAACACTCAAGAATTCAGTTACTGCTTTCAATAATTATCATTCCTACTCTCCTCAAAACCTTCAATTATGTTTTTTCTCTTTTACATTTTTTCTTTTTCCAAATAAAATCCAATTTGTTCTAAGTGATTCTTGCCACCAAGAAAAAGCAATCAGAAATCTTCTCCACTACCCCTTTCTGTCTTACCATTAAAAGGGCGTTTGGCTTTATTTATTTTTAAAAGTTTATAAGATTCTGTAATTTATAATATATTTTTAGAACTTATGAATTGATAGATCTTATTTTATAAATAAATTAATAAAGTATTTAGAAAAAAGATAAAAAAATCATTTTGTAAAATTTCATTAAATTTTATAATTATAGATGAGTATATATAACTTTTTTTAATGCAATAATGATATAAACATATTAAATGTCGTTAATATAATGCAATCAAGAATATTTATATAATTTTTAATACACAAAATAAAGAAACTTATAAGATATTTTTAAATAAATTAAAAATAATTAACTTATTTTTAAGAAATTTATTAGTTATCTTACCAAAACTTTTACCATACTTTTAAAAAACTTATAAACTGTTAAATATTTTATAAAGTAGTTTTTATGAACGCTCACCCAAACACCCATGCCCAAGATTTCTCATTTTTTTTTTTTATAATTCTCTTACACGAAAGCCACACATGAAAGGCTTGTCTTTCGAAAATGCAATGGGATAGATGTATGTTTAGGGAAATCAGCAAGGTACACTATATGATTAGTTTATAATTACAACTCATCCTGTATATATGTTATTAGATTAGCGTTAGTTTTGGATCATGTCGGATACTTATATTAATCAAAATTAAGGAATGGTAAACCTTTGCCATCTGGTCAAAAAGTCATGATTACTTCACTACTAATATATATCTAGAAGAGTAAGAGGACTTTCCCTTGAAAACGAAGTAGAAAATATCTAGCTTAGCTATACGATAATGTCTCTCATATTTCAATGTCCCAAACATTATTTTGCTGGAAAAATGAATTTAGTATATTCAAATAGAACACTGCGAGGAAAGCCCATTTGGAGATCAGGATAAGGGAGGTGGGGTCCCTGAAAGTCATGGCAAGTCAACTTCAAAGAAAATGTTTTGTCAGCATCAAATATTTATGGGAGTAAAGGTACCAAATGCAAGGAAATGTGTGACCTTGCTTTCGAGTGATATGACATTCTAAGGCATGGTAGTGACCATTCAGCGTCAAGACCAAGGCCTGAGTACATTATTGAAGAGGGTATGGATTCATCTATGCCCACTCTCTCTTGCTGTATCCAGAATTGCTCAAAGGGGAGAAAACCGTGACATGGGACTTTGACTTTGATTGTTATGCTTATGATCACTATAATCCTCATTCATTGATTTTTAATTACTGACATGGTGCTCTGCACTCAAGTTGGAATGCAAAATCAAGTTTGATGAGAGCTCAAATTTAAATTAACTCGATTTTGTATTGTTCAAACTCAATATCGAACATTATTAGGAATTGGAGTTCGAGTTTGATAAGATTAATTTTATGTCGAGTGGCTTAATTTTTGATTAACAGCAGTAACTAGTAGTCTTTGAACTCGAAACTTTCATCTTTGGGTTAAATCATACCATTAAGTGACAATGATGGGTGTTCATGTGCAGTGCTTAACGAGGTAAGTGAGGTTTTTTATGGATCAAATCCAATACGATTTGTCCATTTTATTATAAGCGATAAAGGGTGATTTGATGGATGATCTTCCGCACCAACCACAATGTTAAATAAAAGCTATTCATGACTTGGTGCTATGCTACCAGACCCAACAAATAAAAGCTATAATTGAATTGATCCTACCAGACCCAAATGAAAGCTATAAATGAATTGATCATTACAATCATTGAATAAGGTAGAGAATCATCAATTTTCGAGAGCAAATAATTTAACACTAAGTTTGGTTTTAAGATTTTAGAAAGGAAAAGAAAATAGTAAAGAAAAAGGAAAAAAATTGAAGAAATTCAACATGTCATGACTTGTTTGGTAGAATGATTTTTATGAGGAAAAGAAAATAATTAAAAATAAAAAAACAAGATAGAAATTCAAATTTTATAATTTTTTATTATTTAAGATAATTAGTGTGATGATGTATGAGAAAAATAGAAATCATGAAAATTTTATGAAAAAAAGAAATGATTGAAATGGTTTTTCTCTTATTTTCTCATTATTTTGTAAGAAAAATTTCACTCCACTTGAACTAAATTTTTCTTCAACTTTTCTTCTCTTTTTCATTTTCCTTATCCACCAAACAATTAAAATTGTTTTCTCTAATATTTTTATTTTTTTTTTCCCTCTCAAAATCCTGGAAGCAAAATAATGTAAATGAAAAAATATTCAATTTTGAGACGTTATTTTACAAAATAAGTAAAAATAAATAAACAAGATCTGTTTTATCTTTTCTTTGTTTTCATTTTTGTTGTGGTCGGAACGAGTAATTATTTTGACCATAAAGTTGCGTGCTTTTCAATTATGCACTCGGATCCCCAAAAACAAATAAAAAGAAAAGGAAAATTAAAGAACAGGATAAGGGGGAAGGGAACTAAATGTGGGCTTGTGACATCCAAGGCCCATTAT